>JAPDOI010001405.1:0-183997 GCA_029168955.1 Aplectana chamaeleonis | reverse complement strand
TCGCCAGAGGTCCGCCGCTCTCACTAATTGAGATGTCAAGTATGAGACAGCTGTCGGCTTCGTAATTGCCGATTGCCAGCTGAATGCCAGTTATCATCCAGCTGTTAGACAACTGGCACATATTTGCCAGCCGTCCGCTGCTGCCAATATCTAAGAAGTTGGCCTAAAATTCGCGTAACATATTCTACAATACAATATTTCAAAAATTTGGGAAAAAATCTTAAATCAAGAAACTCACGAGAATCGGACTGTTTTTTGCCCCAAGTTGGGCTGCCCTTTTTTTCAAAAAGTGACTACTGTAATTTGGCTTTCTGAAATTGAACAGAACTCAACATTTCAATGATAAGCGAGCAAAAAAAAAGTTCCATTGGATCTCCTTATTATTCGAAAATTAATCGAAAACTCGGCTTTTATAATCGGATAAAACTTTGAGCCACCTTGGAATTAAACATATGTCTGATTTTCGAAGTTAAAATCGTCAATTCAAAAAAAAATTCAGCGGACTCATTTGGAGCTATCATTCACTTAAATTATTCGGAAACAATAAAACCGGAAAAGAAGTTTATCCAAAAAATATTAGAGGTTGTTCAATTCGTTGATTCAAAATCTTCGACTGCTCTTATTAAAGGCAGTGTTCACGATGATTTTGGTTCCCGAGTTTTCCACTAAAAACAATGCGTTAGCAACCAAATGTCACCAAGGTTTGGAAGAAACAAAGAGAAACGCACTAAAACGTCTTATTTCAGTGATATTATTCTCTAGCCTGGACTAGTTGTCCGATTGGATGAACATGTTCACGGTGGTTGTCACCGGTGAAAAATGAGGCCAATCGAAAATGGAATATTTTGGGCAAAACAGTATAATTCAGGGTATGAAAGAAAGTACGAATTGCAGAAGACGGGTCCACAAAAGATTTCATGGTCACAACGAACAGTTCCTGTGAGAGTAAAGAGGCGGGGTGAGAGTAAAGGATTTCATGCTGTCGCGTCGGTGGTTCCTAGTTTCTCCTATTTCCCTTTTAGACTTGTTTTAACAAGTGTTTATCCGCAATTAAACAAAATATGCAAAACATTAAATAACAACAATACCTAAAAAGGGTCCCTTGGGGCGACCGTTCCTCGAAGAGTGTGGGCCCAGCAGAGAATAATTCCCCAAGGCGAGGGGAAATTCAAACGGGCCAGAGTGTGGGCATCGACGGCGCGGCCGTAACGTGCGCCAGCAGGAGCGAGAATTGGAAAGTCGTTCGCTGATTTTGGGATTGCCTGCTGCGCGCGTCGACTGGTTTCGCTAGCATGACGCGGAATTTGAATAAGTCGTGCTGACACGACACTGGGGCCCGGACGAAGCTGATACCACCGTGGAGCAGACACCACGGGTTAAGACGAGGTAACCATAATATGACGAGTTAGACGATGTATGCATGGGTATTGACAATGGGCGGAACGGTCGATGAGAATTTGAGTGGAGCCATTCTCAGCCAGCAATCCCTTTACAAACATCTAGAAAACACTACCACGGGTGAATGAACGATTATGAACGAGGGGGAGGTTACTGCGAACAGCAAAAAAAAACCATTGCGGATAACACGTCACGAATAAATATAACAAACATGAATGTATATTGAACGATGTGAACGCATTGTGATTATTGCATATCATGGTGATGGAGATTGGCTATGGAAGTCGGACCGATTGATGAAGATGATTGGCTTGTTGCGTTGAGCGAGTTGATAACTTGTGTCCAGCTGATTCTAGATCGTTTACGTTAGAACTTCCTATTAGTGCGTGTTTGCACCGAAATTGACGAGGATGTCTGACCTCAAGGGGAAGGTTTTCTCGAGGAGAGACTAATCCAGCGCAGACCGAAGGTGCAAATAATACAAGAAATACAAGAATTTGATGTAGCCTTCCTCCACGTTACGAACTAGCGTTTCTAAGCGTTCACGTCTCGAGGAGCATCGAAATGCTCAGAGAACATCTAGGCGTTCACGTGCCGATGAGCATCGAAACGCTCAGGTAGTATCTAGGCGTTCACGTCTCGAAGAGCATCGAAATGCTCAGGAAACATCTAGGCGTTCACTTGCCGATGAGCATCGAAATGCTCAGGTAGTATTTAGGCGTTCACATCTGGAGGGGCATTGAAAAACCGAAATGCTGGAAGAATCAGGCGTTATTTGGCGTTCACATGGTTCGAACAATTTTAGGCGTCCTAGAAGAGCTGCCGTATGATAAAACGAACTTACTGTTAGCAAGTGCAATAAAATCGAACAATAAAGGCGTTAGTCTGAACAATGTCTAAGGGTAAGCGTGTGTGGAAGGTGAGATGACTTCTCACCCTTCTCTCTCACGTCTTGCCCTCTTGTGAGCGGTGTGCGAGGTAAACGAGTCCTCGGCCAGCTTGCTCATCATTTCGTAGTATTCTTCAAGCGCAACCTGGATATCGTGTTCCGTTGTGTCCCCTTCACCGCATAAGGCTTGATGATGATTGTACGAATGACAGCACAAGCACCAACTTCTGCGCTTGCATTGTCCAGGCTCATGACGACCGAGGCACTTCAAGCACCGACTGCCTCTCACCAGTGACATGGCTCCGTCCGACAACTTGCGTGTGCGTCGGCATGCAGCACTGTAGTGGGAGCGGCTTCCACAGAAAACACAGCCATTATAGTTAGGTGGCGGTACTGACATTGAGGCGTGGTTACTGGATCTTGATGAGCCAGGCTGGGGGGAGCGCGAGGTTGAACGGCTCCTTCTTCTGTTGACGACTAACTTATCGTCATGCGATGGGCGCTTGAGCGAGCGCGAAGAATGTGTTGGTTTCTCGAATTGCTCGTTCAGGTGCGACTGAAGGAAAGAACGGAGCTTCGAAATGATATCGTAGGCGTAGTTCAACGTTGTATCGGCGTCAGCGAAGAGCGAATTGATTTTGATCGGCGAGACACCAAAGCGTACCAAGCTTGATGCCAGGTTTGATAACTTTGGAGACGGATCGAAGACTCTTGGAAGTAGTTTGCGCTCTACAATTGATCGCAGCGTATTTATGTTGGCGATCAGGGTAGTTGCGTCTTGAATCCATCCAAAGATCTTGCTGACGTCGGTCCAGGAATATTGAGAGACTTTGATGTGAAGAGAAGTTAGAGCTTTACAGTGACCATTGAGGGCTTTGAGCGTTTGTGTGGCACAGAAGATAGTGAAGTCGCCGTTCAGTCCATCCTTAATTTGAGTGGGAGTAGGCGTGATGATCTCTCCCGTCACCTTTTCACGTAAAGTCAGGTAGAGTTCATCCTTAAGGTAGGCGTCAATGTGTCGAAAATCCCGATTAGACAACTGCGGAATAGTGAAGACATGGTCGACGTTGAGCGCCAACGTGAGAGACTAAGCCAAGTCTACGGCGAAGCGATACTTGTCTGGAACAAGCTTCGAAGACGAGCAGTCGTCGACACTGTCCGACGTCACTCCATTGGAGTCTCCACCCTCACACAGCACTTGAACTTTCTCCAAGATTGTCAGCGGACGAGGCACAGTTGCGTGGATTGAGGTAGGTCCAGCTAGGAAGTTAGACTTCGACTTTGCAGACTATTCGGAATGGCGTTAACGACACGTCGGAAGAGATCTTCTTCAACAACATCGGGAAGCTTGTTGGTAGGTGTCACCGCATCGATGGAGCTCGAGTCGAGTTCCATGGCTACAGAGTTGACAACCGCTGGTCCTTGACCGTCGCTGTTGCGAGCTTCACTACGATGGCCAATCGAGGCATGAATGTCGTCACCAGTCCTTTCGGTCATTGCGAGCACAACCACAGAACGTCTCCTGTCTGGAATGCGTTGGGTTGCGGAGAGGTAGGCGACATTTTCAAAAAAAAAGGGGGACATGATGATATCAGCGCGATTCAACGCAACAAGCACAACGCGCAAATCTGAAGTGACGAAAAAATTTTTTTTCATGAATACCAATCAGCTCGATTCGTTATGGTATAGGCGTGTTCATGGATGTTGTTTTGCAAAAAAAACATGAATTGAACAGCAAGTCATTTCGACCCGCATCGGCACCAATCGAACAATTAAAAAAATCAAACGCGAAATGGAATGATTTCAAAGTCGACGAAAATAAAAAAACATCATGAGTAGGCGTACTAAAGCAATGATGACTTGCTCGAACACATTAAAGCTCCAAAATGGAGGCGAAAATGTTCGCTCAAGGAATGAGTGCGTTTGGTTCACTTCGGATGAAACATAAGAAAAAGGATGAAAATGGCGAACAAATGGGATCTTTTTTCACGAGTAGGAAGTAGTAGGAGCTGTGATCGTATCCATCATGATGGAGAAAGGCGAGAACTGAAAGGAAGGCAGAATAGAGGCGAAAATCACGAAAATAGTAATTTCGGATTCAACCGTAGTCGGTGTTAGCCGTGGAGCATGATTACTGAGAGGTCCTTTAAATCATCGAAGGCGTTTTTGTTAGATGCAAGGTATTTTGACTGGTAAACAGTATTAGGCGAGAGCATTGACAAACTAAGTATAATATTCAATCGATACGCCACCGATCAATAACCGCTGGCCTGTTTACACGCTCTATGCGGCTGCACCTTACTACGAAGTGATGAACGCTCTCCGTTTTCGCCATAATTCTCGGTAGCGCTCAATTCTAAGGAATACTGATGGTTTATCGACCTCTCAAGATGTTTTCCTCTAGATGTGCGAATGATTGTGGATCTAACTGTTCCATTCTCTGTCTTGTTTGATCCTATAATTAAACCCAATGGCCAACTCCCTCGCGGCAGTGAGTCGTCGGCTACGATGACGACATCATTGATCGTTGGCATGTGCGGGGTCGATCTTCCCTGACGAATTCTTTGCTGGTTGCGTTCAGCGATGGCATGCAAGTAATCTGTATGCCACAGTTTCCAAAAGTGATCAAGGTTTGCGACGGTGCTCTGATGCCATTCAAATAGGCGTTCTTCTGTCGATTCTACGTAATCGCTGTCCTCTCGAGTGTCAGAAAGGGGGATTTGCAGTTGAACTGCGGGCAAATAAAATCAACTGGCCTAATAACCCTCACATCTGATTGCGATGACGTAATATACGTGAGCGGTTGCGAGTTCAGAATCGATTCGGCTTCCACAACCAGCGTATGGAACTGCTCAAAAGGCAAAATCGCACGTCCCACTGTCTTCTTAAAGGCGTTTTTGAAATTACCCACGAGCCTCTCGTAGAATCCTCCCTTCCAGGGAGACAGAGGAGTGATAAATTTCCAAACGATATTGCGATTTACATGGAAATCCATGAACGATGAATCGGAAAACACGTGCGTAAGGCATTCACTACCTGACTTGAAAGTGGACGAGTTATCACTCATCACAATCTCCGGGGTCCCTCTACGAGCGATGAACCTTCGAAAAGCCATGATGAATTCCACAGCAGTATTATTTTTTATAACCTCCAAGTGTACAGCACGTGTGGCCATGCAAGTGTAGAGGCAGACCCAAACTTTTGAAGGCGTATTCGACTCGTCGCGGTAGAGCATTGGTCCCAGATAGTCCACACCAACCTTTTGAAATGGACGACACCTAGTCACTCGTTCTTCAGGGAAACAAGGTATGTTGGGGTAACGATAGGCGTGAGCATTTGCTCTCCTGCAAACTATACAACGACGAAGGACTTTTGACACAAACGAGCGAGCTTTAGGTATGAAAAATTTTGCTTGTAAAGCCGCCGTTGTTGATTGCATACCCCCATGCATGGCTCGTTTGTGGAAATCCAAAATAATAATTTCTGCCAAGGTGTGACTGGGGACCAGAAGAATATGCGATTTTGTTTCCATTGCAATGTCAGCGTTACCTAATCGATTTGGACACCGTATCAGCTTATCCTCTGCGACTTGGGCGTTGAATTTCGAAAGAGGCATCGCTGCAACTGGTCAGCGCTCTCGCGATAGTGCTCCAGTAAGAGAAAGTGCTCTGCTGCGATGATTTCTTCTGCAGTGATTTTGCAATTCACTACGTGAATCGCAACAGGGGGGATAGATAGGCGTTTCTTCAACTGTGGAGTCTTAAAGGTACTGTTCACGATGAAAATCGTTTTTCTGTTTCTCCGCCTATCTTGAAAACGGCCCCATGCTGATTCTAATGAAGTCTCTGAAATCGTACAAGACCTTCTGGGAACGGAGTTATGGTCCCTCAAAAATTGAGCTAAGGAAACATTGTGGACGAGTTGTCCGAGGCTTGTAACTTCCGTCTTTTGCAGCCGATCTATGCGAGCTGACCTGAGTAGAGAGAGAAGTTGAGAATGAAGGGAAGAACGGGGCTAATGATTGGAAATCATCGCTCATCTCACGATATCGAGCATTCATTTGTTCACGTCGGTGGGCGTGTGTTGCGCTTTTGGGGTTTGCCTTGCGTTCAAAGTGGCAACTTCGGGCTCTTTTGGAGCGTTTCCTGGTTCGTTTTCATGCGTTCTTTCGACGTCAACGTTACAGTGCGCCCCTCTACCACCCATTCCTAGTGGGAAATGAAACACATTTTTTATCGTGAACACTGCCTTTAAGACGAAAAAGGATGCGGAAACGCAGAAATTTGAAAACATAACAGACACATCGTACGAGTTTCAAATAACTGGAAGTGGAACGAAAAGAAATAATAGAGGCGCACATTTCTTCCGAATCCTTTTGCGTGCTGGCGAGGCATTTCAGCTCCTAGTTCTTCTGAGACGCATTCACGGGCGCTGCTGAAAAATCCATACTATTGTAAGGCCATTCTTTTTCTTGCAACCTGATGAATTCTGGACCGCGCCACCAAATATGATCCGATGAGGCATTCGTTGGAAGCCCACGTGTTGCGCAGTCCGCGGGATTATCATCAGACTGTACGTAATGGAACTCAGGCGTGATTTTTCTTCGTTCGAACTCTTCTTGAATTTTCCTGATGTTGGAAATCCGATTTTGGACAAAACTTTTCAGTGGTTTAGTTGAAAAAATCCAATGAAGAACTATCTGTGAGTCCGAAAATATGTGGATTGCTGATAAAGGCGTGTCCAATTCGGAATAAATGAACTTTGCCAATCGTACACTGATGAGCGTGGCTAGTAATTCGGGGCGAGGCATCGTTAATTTTTTTTTTGGATTTAGGCGTGTCTTTGCCAGCAACAAATCGAGGAAAAAAACTATTTGCCCTGCAAACCAAATATGAACAACATGTATAACGTCGGCGTGCATCCGGAAGAGACTCCGCGTTCATTGTTGAAGGTTGGCGCAAACCCGGTGCACATATGTTATAGCATGTGGCCCCGAGTTTGCGCAAACCTTCAACAGTGAACGCGAAGTCTCTTCCGGATGCACGTCGACGATACGCACGATTAGAGGCGCCACCAAAAACGCGCAATTCGAAACTGGCGGATTTCATAGGCGGTGTTATGAGACGCGGAATAGGTCCAATATCATCACTTACTTCCATGATGGGCTTTTCCTACTTGTCCTTTGTTCCGTCTGAAAATGGATGATCCCATTCGTAGGCGTCTGACCACATGTTCTGAATGAAAATTTTGAACTTGATAAGAAACGGTGACAGCAATCCAAGTGGATCAAATGTTGAAGCCACAGCTTTCAAGGCGGTTCTTTTCGAGTGAACTTCTATAGAGGCAACAGTCAACTGCATTTTGGTTGTATCCTCTGCCGAATTCCATCTGAGTCCTAGGAGTTTCGCTTTCTCAGCGTTTTTGATTTGATATTCAGGCGGAATATTTTTATTGACATCCTGATGACTACAAAGGAGTTCGCGCAGGTTCATATTCATTGCAGCAAATGTCGATTTAGCTGA
Organism: Aplectana chamaeleonis; assembly: GCA_029168955.1. Classification (NCBI taxonomy): domain Eukaryota; kingdom Metazoa; phylum Nematoda; class Chromadorea; order Rhabditida; family Cosmocercidae; genus Aplectana; species Aplectana chamaeleonis. Next base: position 176,188 of record JAPDOI010001405.1, on the reverse strand, counting down.
CTTGTACTTCTGAACAGCCTCTCTACAGTTTTCGGCGCCCAGAAGAACATTGTCAACGTAGATATTCCTCTCTATACTTCGATTCAAGGCGTTTTCAGAATCCTTTTTGAGATAGTACAGAATCGAAATCGCCAAAAGAAAAGGCGAAGCATTAATACCAAATGGAACACGCGTAAAACGAAGATAACGTGGATTTCCGGCGATAGGCGGATTCTCTACGTTTTTAATCCACATAAATCGGGTGACGTCACGTTGATTTTCGTGTGGGCGTATTTGATGGAAAGCCTTTTCTACGTCGGATATCAGCAAAATACGATACGTCCTTATCCGCATGAGAATGCCAATGAGGCTAGGCAAAATAGTCGGGCCTTGGTGCAAACAATCGTTAAGACTAGGAGCATTGCGGCAATGAGAGGAAGCATCAAACACAACTCTTACAGGAGAAGTAGCGCTGTTTTTGATAAGGGGGTAAGGTAGTAACACATGACGTCATCAGAAACGCTTTCGTCAACTTCTTTAATAATTCCCGCAACGAGTTGATCTTCGAAAATTTTTGAGTAGGCAGTCAGAATTTTCGGGCGATCACATAATGCCCTATACTGCGATTGTAGACGTCTATAAGCTAATCGCTTATTATCGGCTAAGATTGATCGCATCTATCAGGCCTTTTCCGAGCGAAATTGACAGCGAGTTCGAGTTTTCCTTTAGCATTTGCCAAGGAAAATCAATAAGCGTTTTTGACTCAGCCAACGTAGCTCTTCTATCGATTCACATAATCAGGCGTTCTCTTGGTTCAGTTTCGCTGAGAATACGGCCGCAACGTAGCAAATCTTCATCGAAATCGTTCAAAACTGATGTCAATTTAGACAGTGACATGGTGATTTGAGACTTGACACTTCGAATAGTAGTCATAACAGTGAAGATGATAGCGATGAGTTGTACAAGTTCTGAACAGACGAAATTGATGATGAGTTAATCGTTGTGAGTTGATGAAGGCGACGAATAATCTCATTAAATGAGCGTTACGCGAAATAAGAGCGATATTAACGTTAAGTTGATATGCATCAAACTGGTGAGAATGCAGATAAGCAGAAATAGTCAACGAATAGTCCAATCATTAGAAGAAAGCAGTCAACATAAGCGTAAAGGGTCGGTTTGACAGTACAGGCGTATTTCCAAAATAAGATGGCTTCCATGCCACGATCGACGTTCCCCGGTTTATGGGCCTCTACGGCTCCGAGCCTTCCCAGCTGCGTCCCTGGCCCTGGGCCTCCCCGGCCGCCGGATCCCAGCTTTACGGTCCAACGTTCAAATCCTGGGCAACGCGATGAACTGCAAACTTTCAAGCGTAACTTATCCACCAACCCGGGTGGTCCGTGCGGAGCAACTGAAAACTACTGCCACCAGCTTACTGCTACTCTTGAGACCGTGGAAGATGAGAACACCTTATCCTTTAGGCGAACTGACTGCGAGAGAGGCTTGACAGGACATCGATCTTAGACTTGGCCGATGCACCATGCCGCGTCGGTGGTTCCTAGTTTTTCCTATTTCCCTTTTAGACTTGTTTTAACAAGTGTTTATCCGCAATTAAACAAAATATGCAAAGCATCAAATAACAACAATACCTAAAAAGGGTCCCTTGGGACGACCGTTCCTCGAAGAGTGTGGGCCCAGCAGAGAATAATTCCCCAAATCGAGGAGAAATTCAAACGGGCCAGAGTGTGGGCATCGACGGCGCGGCCGTAACGTGCGCCAGCAGGAGCGAGAATTGGAAAGTCGTTCGCTGATTTTGGTATTGCCTGGTACGGCGCGTCGACTGGTTACGGTACCATGGCGCGGAATTCGAATAAGTCGTGCTGACACGACACATGCCCTGTTGGTGCATTTTCGTGATTTCTTCTTCCCTTCAGTACTACCCGGTGGCCAAACAATCGATTCAGCTGTTAATCTCAGAATCGAAGATTATCGTGAACACTGCCTTTGAAGGCCGCTATCAAATATGCTTGTCGTCTTTTTTTCTCTAAACCCTTTTCTGGGTCTCGAGTAGTAGGACCTGGAAGACGAAATCGCGAAAAAACCACTGTTTTTGGGCCAAATTTGAAGCCTGAATTTTCTTGTCTTTTGATGGTGGACGTGCCCACTCCGCACCATCGGCATCGATGATCTCTGATATAAAGAACATCAGCTGGCTTGAAATTGAATCGCAATCAATGAACATTGACTCATATGGTCAAAAACATTGTCTGAAGTGCTTGCTTTCATTGCTCAAGTGTTTTTATTCGGTAAATTTGCATTTATTTCTTCCTCTGAATGTCGATGGTTTTTGACTGGTCTGCATAAGACTGCTATCTTTTTGGCCGGCGCTGTGCACGTGTGCACGAACTGGCATCATTGGGCCCTAGAAACTCCTATTCTAGCCCGTTTTGCACCGCTGTACCTTCCTAGTTTTTCAGTTTTTTGGATCTAAGCTGAGTTTTGTAGTTTTTTTCGATGGCGTTTTTCACCGTGACCACTGCCTTTAGGTGAGCAATTTCCTATTCCGCGAAATACGGACTGTGGATCGAACCCTGGTCGTGTACTTGTCATGCTTTGCCTTCATTGGCGAATAACCTCATCCCCTTTATCAGTGAGAGACTGCTGGGCGCAATGGCGCAGTGCAATGTCGCGCTGCTCTTGTAACATCGAATTGATAGGCGTGGTTAGCAGCCTGCCGACTCCACTAGTTTTGCCAACAAGTTGACATGTGCTCATTTACATTGCGATGGTTCTTCATTTGGACAGCCATTACATTTATGGAATATGCTCATTACTTTTAATTCTGACTTAAAGGCAGTTTTTACGATGATTTTCTTTCCCGAGTTTTCCACTCAAAACAATGCGATGGATACCAAGTGTTACCAAAATGACGAAGAGGAGGCGAGAAACGTACTGAATCGCCTTATTTCAATGACACTATTCTCTAGCCTGGACTAGTTGTCCGGTTGGATGTACATGTTCACAGTGGTTGTCACCGGTGAAAAATGGGGTTAATCATTAATGGAAGAACATTTTGGGCTAAACAGTATCAGTTAGAGTTCGAAGGAAAGAAAGGAACAACACAAAATAGAGAATTGCCAAAGACGGGTCGACAAAAGATTTCATTGTCACAACAAACAGTTCCACTGAGAGTAAAGAAGCGGGGTGAGACTAAAGAACTTCGTGCCCTTGTAGAGCGTTTACCTCGCTTTGTTCATCATTTTAGTTCTACTCGGGAGTCGAACAATCGATTTAGCGATTAATCTCAAAATCGAAGATTATCGTGAACACTGCCTTTAAGGCCAAATTACTACCGCCCCAGATATTCATAAAACTTAGGTTTCCAAGTAACATTTACTGCTGTCGATCGCGTGCGTGTGTGTGCCTATGCTGTATCTCCTTCTTCCCACACTTTCTCACTGTCTATCCCCTCGCTCCACGCAAGCACGCAAAGGAACAACCTAAATTTGTCTCCAAAACAGAGGATAGGTAGATATACCGGACAATCGATACGTACTCACATACCAGCTTGCCTGCCGACCCAACTGATCGCGTGCGACCCTTGGTAGTGGCTACTACCTACAATGTGTAACGAACGACGAACAGCGAAGGCGTTTTTCCGAAACCGTCCAGCTTACACGCCTCGCCTCCAACATGAATTTTCGCTATGAAACCGCAATTCTAGCTTTTTTATTTTTGGCACGATCTGGCTCAAATTTCGTCAGCAGGTGTCCTCTGGACCTTCTCACATATACTCAGAAGGAAATGTCCAAATCTATTTTGGAGGATTTAATATCTACTGTCGTCCTCTGGGCTAAATTCCGGTCCGCAATTGTGAAGTACGGCTGTTGCATCATGCGACACGTGATAATCGTGATGGGAGAAGGGTGAATCGTCGCGGGACCAAGTGGTTCCAGCACCATTAACACGTGTCGCACGGTGCAGTAGCCGTAGTTCGCGAATGCGAACCTGAATTTGGTTCTTAGAGATCGCAAGGCCTAGGCGAAATCGAATCTCTCCAGCCGCTTCGCGATTAATCCTAGCAGCCCGGAAAATAGCGGAAGCCGATTCGAGAAAACTCATAGATCATGACGAAATGTCCGCAATACTGTATTAGTGATTCTCCTGAACTGTGTTGAACCGAAATCAGCTTTAGAAAAGTTTTGGACTCCTAATGTAATGCAGATCAACATATATTAGGGGGGGGTAGTAATCTTTTTTACAACTCAAATCTCAAATTTGAGTAGCATCTTATCTTTATTCTTACACAAACTCAAACTTGCTGGTTGACCTGGGAATGCCCTCATAGAGACATCAGCGCGGTAGGGCGGAAGGCGCGGGAGAGATGAAATATCATTCTTACTTTCCTCCTCGTCCGCGCGGACCGCTCTGGCTGAGCGTGGTTGAGAGTATGAATGATCCCTAAGCGGTATACAAGACGCTTATACGCTACCTGAAAAAAGCGTGGTTTTTATTCAACCCATAACGATAGGATGCAGGAAGTTCAGTAAGAAATTATCTCAGCATCGCTGAAGGAATACCTCCAAATCCGATAGCCTTCGAGGTCCGCATACATTTATTAGCCTTTTCCACTTGCGTAGCAAAGAAGGCCTCAGACTCGCTCATGAGCGGCAAACGGTTGAGCTCTCTTACCGTGACTCAGTTCTGCAGATTTTTCTTGGTACGTGTGATGAGAAATTCTTGTCAAATGTATATTCAGCAGTTAATCCTCTTTTGAGGCCGTCTCCGCTCTATATTGTGAATTAAGTGGGAAGAGCGGAATTGCCGGTGATCTTCCTGAACACTTTCCACGTCGCTTCTCCATCAGTTTTCTAATTCAATTTCCCGTAAACTTCTTTCAACGATCCTCCTTTTTCTTCTCAAAATACCTATTTATCTCATCGATTAGCTTATCGACGTGGGATCTATATGATGCGCAGCTCTCTTTGCGTTTCTTTATCTTCTGCGAAATCTCCCTGGCAATAGTAGGGAAGAATTTCTTCATTATTCCTTCAGAAATATCGGCTTTCATGGCTTCACGAATTGCATCGGTCAGGTGCCGTTCTTTCTGGTTCATATCCCCAGTCGTTTTTAAGAGGACCGTAATAAAACGAAATTTTAAGATAAATTCGGAAATCTTACCTGCAAATCGTCCTATCGATTCGGCTCACAATTATTTTGGTCCAAGAGAAAGAGGAAATGGCAGCTAAACACAAAATTGAACGAAAGGATAATAATGGTAAAGCAATGCAAGAAACAAAAAGATGAATGAACAGAAAGAATTGCAAGAAAAGGCGAACGAAGAATGAGAAAATGTTATAATCGATCGACACTGGCCGGGTGTGACGCAATTCTACGCAAAAGAAGACGCAGTTCTGCGTCTCCTCCCAGATTTCATCTCAGGCCTTAAGTTGCCATTTGTAACTTACGACTTGGGCTAAAAATATTCTCCAATAGCAGTGCTATTTCGCAGCACGCTAGAATCGGATGATTTTACAGGTCCATCTGATTTTCATGATTTATGGACCCCGCCAGGTACTGCGACGGGGCCCTTGCCTGCTATCCTTCAACGTGTTGGTCCGCACGTTGACACTCGGCTGCCTTCTCAACAGTCCGGATGATTTACTGTGCTTATCTCGGCCAAATTCCGGTCCGCAATTGCGTCTCAGCACGCTTTGCGGCCGCACGCGCTCGAGCCGGCCGAGTTGCCAGCGCCAAAGCCGGCCCGATGTGGCTCTTTTATACAGTTTTCTCCAATTTTTATTAGTTTCCAGTTCCCAAAACCCACCTAGGGCCAATAGATTGGCGGCTGCGGCGCTGAAAACTCTTTCAACTCGGGAGCGTGCGGCCGCAGAGCGTGTCGAGACGCAATTGCGGACCGGACTTTGACCCAGAGAAGCACAGTAATCAGCCGGACTGGGGGTTTACAACGGGCACAGTTCATGCTTTGGTTCAGAGGCGTAGCAAAGACATTGTGAGGATAAAGCGGCTTCTTTACTTATTCTATTCTCATGGACAATTGAATTACACTTGTTTTTTGTAATTTTTGGTAAAATGGCCAGCCAAATACCAAAAGAGGTACAAAATCCGTCATTACACGCTTTTTCAGGGGGTAAGTAAGTAGTAAGTAAGAAGTAAAGTTACTACCAAAAAAATTTTCGATATTTATCCAATCGCATTGGACATTCGTAAACGCCAAAGGCTGTTTTCCAAGTTCAAATCGGTTCATTTTGATCTCTCCGACCTGTATCGATCAGGAAGACCATCAGCGTTAGACAACGACGTTTTGAGGGCGGAGGTGGAAGCAAAACCGTGTCGGGCGATCGAGAAATCGTCAGAGAGTCTTAAAAAACTTCGGTCGACAATTCAAGAACATTTGAGGAAGATCGGTAAAATAAACAGAGCAGGTGTTTGAGTCCCGCAGTTTCAAAAAACGATATTACTTTCCGGTCCCCTAATACGAAAAAATCGTGGTATTCAATGTTTCTTCTCAGAGCTCATTTCCGAACGAAATTTACACAAAAAAAGTTTACGTATTTCAACATGTACTTCTGGCAATGTCAATTAAAAGATCTGCAATTGGAATGAACGAAAACTATTGTTCTTGTAACTAGTGTGCTCCATAAGGCCGACTAAAAGACGCGTTCTCCTCCCATTGCACAAGCCACCACAAAACTTTTCCTCTCTCTCGCCTCCCATGACCCAGACTTATTGAAGTGAGATCATACTTCCAGCGACGAGGGGCGTCACGCAATGCTTACCATCAATATTGACCAAAAATCAAAACACCTGATTTACACTGTCGCTGTCGCTGATCGCGGAAAGTACGATTCTGACCTTAAGTGATGTGCGGCCTGACGCGGAGCCCCTTTTTACAAACTCACTTTGCGACCAGCTTGTTGCTTGTACCCATTGGAAGCCTGGGGTAGTACTCTTCTAACGCATCGGCGGAAAACTGACGGGGGTTTGCACATGTGCACTTAGACTCTTGTTTATTTCAAGTGAACTCCTGTTTTTCATTATCACTGCGTTGGATTTTTCGTCGGAATCTCCTTATCACTTGTTATGTTTCACCGAGGTTCACCGCTCCGCTGCTGGTGATAATCGAAATCCACAGCTCACTAGGTGTTTTCCAGAATCTACGTATCGTATGATATCCTGCGTTGAGGGGAAATCATATGGTACGTATCTAACACACGCTGGAATTGTATCAAGCGTCTCGAGTGGACACTGGCAGCATAACATTCCTGGATTAGAGGAAGCATAAGTTGAGTGAATAGATGTCGGCCAACGGGACATCGTGTTGTTTGCTTTGAATGAGAAGCGCCTGTATGATGTACTGTCCATATTGGAGTGGTATTCCGTTTTGCCGTCACGTAATGCGAGCAGAAGCGTGGAGGGACAACGGGGTAATCTTTTCCAAGCACGATTATCATTGAGGAGCGTGCTTTTACACCGATTGGCTGCAATTGCAAGCGGCGATTTCACCCCGAAAAGAAGGCAGTACCATGTTTTCAATCGGTTTAGTGGGCGATTATTCGAATAATTCGATTATTCGGAAAAGTCAAGTTTTCGAATAATTCGCTTATTCGAATATTTGGAGAAGTAAATTTTTCGAATAATTCTTTTTTTCGAATATTCGGAGAAGTCGATTTTCCGAATAATTCGTTTATTCGAATATTTGGAGAAGTCAATTTTTCGAATAAATCGTTTATTCGAATATTCGAAAGAGTCAATTTTCCGAATTATTCATTTATTCGAATACTCGAAAATTTTTATCCGTTTGACATCCTCTACTAATTTCCCGCACGCACCAAGAATAGCCCCTATTCGCAATCTTTAAACAGTCAGAAACAAAAACAATGTCGAAACAAACATGAAAAAAAAAGAAAAACCGTAACTCACCCAGAAAATCTGCTGTGCTGTCGATCGATAGTGGAATCTTGCGTGTTCTACCGTAATTTTAGCGCGTGATCGCAACCGCACCATGTCATCGAGAATTCTGCCTGTAAAGGCACAGTTCAACCTCAGAGTCCTTGTTCCGTTTCCCCCCTATCTTGAGAACGGTTCCGTGCTGATTACAATGATGTCTCTGGAATCGTACAAGACCTTCTGGCAACGGAGCTATGGTCCCTCAAATTTAGACCTGGGAAAGCATGGCGGACGAGTTGTCCGAGGCTTGTGGCTTCCGTCTTTTGCAGCCGATGTATGCGAGCTAACCTGAGTAAAAAGAGTAATTGAGAATGAAGGGAGGAATGAGGCTATTGATTGGAAACCATAGCTCATCTCACGATCTCGAGTTTTCATTTGTCCACGTTGGAAGGCGGACATTGCGCTTTTGGGGTTTGCCTTGCACTCAAAGTGGCAACTGCGGGCTCTTTTCGGGCTCTCCCTGAGTCGTTTTCGTGCGTTCCTTCGATGTTAGGGTTCCAGTGTGCCCCTCCACTACCCATTCCTATTGGGAACTGTAACACATTTTTTTTATCGCGAACACTGCCTTTAGAGGCAGTGTCCACGATAAAAACCATGTCTGATTTTTTGGTGGAGATCGGCAGCTGCTGGGGTTAGCGCAACCCTAGCATTGAAAAAACTGGGAAAAATGAGCTTGGAATGGTTCCCTACGGCCCCAAAGTTGGACACACGTCAGCTTATCACATCCAGATGCACTTTCCACGCCCACCGACGTGAACAAATAGATGCTCGAGATCGTGAGATGAGCGATGTTTTCCAATCACTAGCCCCGTTCTTCCCTTCATTCTCAGCTTCCCTCTTTACTCAGGTCAGCTCGCATACATCGGCTGCAAAAGACAGAAGTTATAAGCCTCGGACAACTCGTCCACCATGTTTACTTAGCTCAATCTTTGAGGGACCATAACTCCATTTCCAGAAGGTCTTGTACGATTTCAGTGACATCATTGGAATCAGCATGGAGCTGTTTTCAAGATAGGCGGAAAAACAGAAAAACGATTTCCGTCGTGAACACTGCCTTTAAGGTCGTTTTATCCTAGAACATGGCAATAAAGTTTCAAACCAGTGGCATTTTTTTGCCATCAGAAGTTTTCCAAAACCATCGTACGTGAATGAAAAATTGTTTTTGTCGCGTGTTCCGAGAAATTTCTTTATGACTTTGGAACAAATTCACGAGTTTGGTGTTTGGTCTCTAACCAGCACCAGCGCTTCAGCACGGATGAGGAAGGACGAAATTTCTACTAGATGCATATCGCCAATGCCTTCGCAGTGCATGTGCAGTGCATGTCTTGAGTTGGTTTTCAAACGAATGCTTCTGGCGAGATAAAATTTTTATGAAGTCGTCTTTAGCCTGATTTTTGATTTCAGAAATATGTGCTTTTCCTTCAATGAGAAGCTTACTATCTTTAAATGAAAATTTGAAAAGCCTTCCGATGGCTGAAAAGGGCTAAGGGTTACGAATTCTTTCAAACAAGTCCTGAAGAAACAGACGAACCCCGATATTTAACAGTGAAATCGTTTATACATTATGAATATGAGACTGTGCATTCAAAATTCAGAAATAAGATAACACACAGTATTTTCAGTAGGATTGTGCAGGATATCATGGAACGTGTGCAGGATCCCAGTAGGGGTATGCAGGACCTCAGTAGGGGTGTGCAGGACGTCATGGAGATAACACCCGTGATAACACACAGTATTTTCAGAAATGCAAATTTGATATCTTTTGTTCAGTGATGAACACCTGCTCGAAACCCCAGCATATAATTGCTGAATTGCCAACAGTATTTTAGCCACCATCGACACCATCTGCAATACGGAAGCTTTCAAACCTAAAACAGACGACGGTCATCTCGACAACAAAAGGTATGCCGAGTTTTGTTTCCGTATATTTGCAAATTCGTTACGGGACAACTGTCAGTTTTTGAAAGATCGGCACAACTGGTCGCTGAAGCGCCAGTTTGCAGGAGAAAAGGTCTACCAAAAATCCATATGTGTTGAAACCTGTAACCACTTCTGGGGACCACCATCGTTTGGTTACTGTCCCTCTTCACAAGTTTGTGTCTAAAACTGGCAGCTGTCTCACGGTTCTGGCAACTTTCAAAGAGTTCTTTCTCCGGAAGTTGAGAGGAGGGGGTGTTTGTTAAAGGCACAGTCCAAGCTCAGAATCATTTTTCTGTTCATCTGCCAGTCTTGAAAACGATCCCACGCTGATTCCAATTGTGGTGCGCGCGAAGCGCGCACCAAGATTTGGTTTTGATCTCTTACCGCGCGGTTGCCCTACAATTAGATCACCTATTCACACCGTCACCAGAGGTATGAGCTGTACACCATTCGATGCGCTGTAAGAAATTACATAAGTGTGCAAATTTTCATCCTGACCGGTCCCCGCTTTCTAAAGTTATGACCTCTCAAACTATGCAAAAACGTTCTCCACCACCGCCTCTGCCTCCGCCTCCGCCTCCGCCTCTGCCTCTGCCTCTGCCTCTGCCTCTGCCTCTGCCTCTGCCTCTGCCTCTGCCTCTGCCTCTGCCTCTGCCTCTGCCTCTGCCTCTGCCTCTGCCTCTGCCTCTGCCTCTGCCTCTGCCTCTGCCTCTGCCTCTGCCTCTGCCTCTGCCTCTGCCTCTGCCTCTGCCTCTGCCTCTGCCTCTGCCTCTGCCCCTGCCTCTGCCTCTGCCTCTGCCTCTGCCTCTGCCTCTGCCTCTGCCTCTGCCTCTGCCTCTGCCTCTGCCTCTGCCTCTGCCTCTGCCTCTGCCTCTGCCTCTGCCTCTGCCTCTGCCTCTGCCTCTGCCTCTGCCTCTGCCTCTGCCTCTGCCTCTGCCTCTGCCTCTGCCTCTGCCTCTGCCTCTGCCTCTCTGCCTCTGCCTCTGCCCCTGCCCCTCCCTCTCCCCCTGCCTCTGCCTCTGCCTCTGCCTCCTCCTCCGCCTCCGCCTCCGCCTCTACCTCCGCCTCCTCCTCCGCCTCCGCGGCCGGTTTCCGAACGGGCGGTTCAAACTCGGAAACCGGCCTCTCAGGATTAGTTTATGAAAATGATGGGTTTTATCGTTATCAGTCATTGTTTTCTTAGAAACTCCATGTAAAAACCTTGCTCTCTAGGGTGGTGTACTCTAAACGTCTGGCTCGGAAGAGGACGCTGTGCGTTAGAGATGTTTTTGAGCGCAGAGCGTGTCCGTTCCATGCGCACCATCGATGAGAAGGCGTCGTAGGGTGTGCTGAGGTGTCGGTTGACTATTCGAGACCGCAATAGGAGTATGCAGGACGTCATGGAATGTATACAGGAGCCCCGTAGGAGTGTGCAAGTTATCTTGGAACGTGTGCAGGACCTCAGTAGGAGTGTGTAGGACATCATGGAACGTGTGCAGGACCCCAGCAGGGTTGTGCAGGACGTCGTAGATTGTGTACAGGACCTCAGTAGGAGTGTGCAGGACATCATGGGACGTGGGCAGGACCCAGCAGGGGTGTGCAGGGCATCATGGAACGTGTGCAGGATCCCAGTAGGGGTGTGCAGGACATCAGTAGAGGCGTGCACGACGTCATGGAGCTTGTGCAGGACCCCGTAGGAGTAAGCAGTACATCATGGGACTCGTGCAGGACCCCAGTAGGGGTCTGCAGGACGTCGTAGATTGTGTGTAGGACATCAGTAGGATTGTGCAGGATATCATGGAATGTGTGCAGGATCCCAGTACGGGTATGCAGGACCTCAGTAGGGGTGTGCAGGACGTCATGGAACGTATGCAGGACCCCACTAGGAATCGGGGATGAGCGGAGTTTTGCGCATTTTTGGCAATCTGTGTTCCGCATTCCGAAAACCGCAGAAAACGCTGCGGAATGCGAAAATATCTAGTCATCAGGGACGTGAGAGACCATTAGATAATTTATGAATTTTTCCGCGTTTAGCGTTCTGAAAACAGCATTTTCGCGAATTTTCAGGCGTTTCGCGCCCGATTCCCGAAACTCGAGAAAAAAATTTTGTTCCGAAACCCGAAAACCGATTTCCGAATTTCATATTTTTGTTCCGCTCATTCCTGATAGGGATGTTCGGGACGTCATGGAATGTGTGCTGGACCTCAGTAGGAGTGTGCAGGACATCAAGGGACGTGCGCATGACCTCAGTTTAATGTCCAGAACACCGTATACAAGTCATGCCTTCGAATCAGACATATGGGCCGGCGCAGACGAGCCACATCAGCAGGAACCGGTGAAGTTTGGCTAGAGCGAATGACCCTGTGTCTATCCTAGGGGTGGGGCCACCCAAGATTTACTCATAGAAATGATGAGAAACTCTGACAAACGATGCCTGATACTGCTATCAATCATTGTTTTCATAGAAACTCTATGAAAATACTTCGACTGGTAGCCTTACCAATCGGTGGTTCATTTCATTTCTGTCTAGAATGGTGGGTGCCCCCCCCCCGGTCTAGGATAGTGCCTTGACCCTGTACAATTGAGTCATTTCAAAACTCATTTCTTCATTCTCTCGACTTTTAAAGGCAGTGTTCACGATGATCTTCAATTTTGAGATTATTCGCGAAATCGATTAATTGACCCCCGGGTAGAATTAAGATGACGGAGAAACTGAGAAAAACGGACCAGAAGGGCACAAAATCCTTTACTCTCACCCCGCCTCTCTACTCTCACAGGAACTTCGTTGTGACGACGAAATCTTTTGTGGACCCGTCCTTTGCCATTTTCTGCTTTTTGTTGCTCCGTCCCTTCCTTCGGACCCTAACTAATACTGTTTTGCATAAAATATTTTTCCATTATCGACCAACCCCAATTTTCACCGGTCACAACCACCGGGAACATGTTTAGCCAACCGGACAACTAGTCCATGTTATAACATAATTTCACTGAAAGACGACGTTTTAATGCGTTTCTCGCCGTCTCTTCGTAATTTTGGTAAGACTTGGAGGCCAACGCTTTGTTTTATGTGAAAAAATCGGAAATGAAAATCATCGTGAACACTGCCTTTAAATTCAAAAACTACATGCCTTGGATCTTATCTGCAAGAAGCCGTGTTGCAACTATTATCTTGCAATCCTACCAGCGGAGCGGTTGTTTCTTCATTTCTGCCACTATGTTTTCTAAAGAAAAACAACTTGACTTTTAGAGATTGATGATATTGTAGAAGGGGAACCCTTGGGAGAAGTTGTGAAATTTTTGAAAGTTGGGCTCCGCAGAAAAGGTTAAGGATTTAACATTGCTCTAAAATGTCGTGAAACTGTTTCATTAGGTTTGGCTATCAAGCTGATTTTCTAAAAGAGGTGAAATTGTCGAACTGATTTGGCTGTTGTTGGTATATGCAGACAACATAATTATTAAATGCAGTGAAATTGTTGCAAACGGAATTGGCAGGAGCTCTATGAATTATCACAGTCAAATCACTCAAAAGGTACTCTGGCAAGCAAATAAAGATAAAAAGAAAAACTACTTCTCAATTACTGCTAAACGAAGTGTGGCCTTATGGGCTAGAAATAAGGTTTTCGAATGTTGATCTACCTTTTCAGTTTAGCTCCCACCCAGAACGATTGTTTGCAGCCGTTAATTTCTGAAAATTTAACTTCCTGGCAAAAGTAGCGATTTGGTTTAGAAGTGAAAAAAAAATTCGAAATTATCTTGAAATATCTAAAAAAATGATCAGGCGACGATTTGGCGGTCAATCATAAACCTACTAATTAGAAGTAGTGACAGACGAGGGATCGGATTTTACAAGCTTCTCCGTTAAACTTATCAAAGCGAAATCAAGCGCGCAACGGAATCATTAAGCCTTTCTTGAAAGCTGTAATAGCTGTAAGGGATATTGTAGGTAAAGCTAGGTGAACGCGACGAATGTTGATCTGCTGTAGGTAAAGCTAGGTGAACGCGACGCTCCATTCCAAATCGTGCTTGATTTTGCTTAGATAAGTTTATCGGAGAAGCTTGTAAAATCCGATCCCTCGTCTATCACTACTTTTAAATACCAGGCCGTACAATAATTCCTGTCCGAAAATTTTAAAAATTCTATAATTTTCCTTAGAAGTGTTATAATACCAGGCAAAAGTAAGAACCTTCTAGAAGGTTCTCCAAAGTTCTACGCTAGGGGTATGTAAGGCGCAGTCGCCGCGTCTAGCTACCAGTACAAGCTCAAGTGGACCAAGGCCGAATTCGTAGGTTCGTGTACTACGAGTGGCTGCTGGGCAACGACACGGGCACCGCGGTCGCCAACATCTGCAGAGCTTGCAAGGAGGATGCACCCAACGCACAGTCAGCCGCTGGTTCAATCGTTTCGAGAGCGGCGACACGAGCCTCGAGGACAGGGAGCACAGCGGGAGGCCTTCTAGGGTAGATGATGACGAAGTCCGTCGCTGTATCAAGGAGAAGTTGGAAGCCACAGCCCGTGAACTGGCGACGACGCTCGGCTGCAGCAAGTCCACCATCCACAATCGACTCAACTTACTCGGCTACCACAAAGTTCTGGCCCGTTGGATCCCCCAGCGTCTGACGGACGCCAACAAGCAGAGCCGCGTGGCCGTCTGCCAGTCCCTCCTCCTTCGTCCGCATCGCAAGTTTTTCGAGGACCTGGTCACTGGGGATGAGAGCTGGGTCCTCTACGACAACGTCGCCCGCCGTGCCGTCTGGATCCCGCGCGGAGAAGAGCCGCCGAAAGCCGACCTGCACCCGCTGAAGATCATGCTCTGCTGCTGGTGGGACACCAAGGGCATGCTGTACTTCGAGCTGCTCCCGCAAGGCAGGACGGTCACCGCCTCCATCTACACCGATCAGCTCGAGAAACTAGCCGCCGCCATCCGAGAAAAGCGTCCCCGACGGGCCTCGGTCCACCTGCTGCACGACAACGCGCGCCCCCATGTGGCGAAGGAGACCCAGCAGAAGTTGGCGATGCTCGGCTGGGAGACGGTTGCCCATCCGCCGTAGTCCCCAGACCTCGCCCCCTCCGGCTACCCATTTGTTCCGCCCGCTGAAGCACCATTTGGCCGGAAGAAAATTCACCAACTACGACAACCTCAAATCCGACATCGCGGACTTCTTCGAGTCGCAGCCCCCGGAGTTCTGGGCGAAGGGCATCAGCGACCTGCCCAATCGATGGGCCACTGTTGTGGATAACTGTGGTGATTATATTGTTGATTAGACTTGTTTTTCAATAAAGTTGAAAAAAAATTAAAAATGGTGAAATTTTCCGACAAGAATTATTGGACAACCTGGTAGTTGGTCTATGAGTGACCGCCAAATCGTTGCCGAATCATTTTTTAGATATTCCAAGATATTTTTAAAACTTTTTTTCTTGACTTCCAAATGGCACTGCCAAATCGCTCATCTTACCAGGAAGCTATTTTTTTGAAATTTCATATAATTTTCCAGAAGGTTCCCTTTCTGACTTAAATATTGCTCCACGATTTCTATTATATTTTCGGAAGGTGAAACCTCTAACAGACGATTATATCGTATGAGTGCAACTTTTGAATCTTGTGCGCCACAATCATAAAAAGACACTACTTATTTCCGCATTTTGTGCAACAGGTGAAAAATCTATATTATTGAATATTAATTTTTGATTTTGCATGATGATAGGAATTTTCCAGACAAGTGACTTACTAGTGCTTGCCGTACATTTCCGGTGGGCTTTTACAAAACCGTGTTTTGATAGTTGTTGGTATTGGACACAGCATTGATAATCCGTTTTCCAAATCCCCCAAATGCCTCAGAGCTTCGCAGGAGATTTTCGAAAGTGGGCAATTTCATAGATTTGCAAAGAGAAGAAGGGTTCACGAATGGCAATTTTTAGGGTGTTCAAAAAAAATTCTCGGATTGAGCTGAAAACTTTTTACGGGAGTTATTTTGGGTGCTGACTACGACTCTGAGTCCCACTTGTCAAAATTTTAAAAAATCCGCCTGATTTGGTTCGAAGCTTCGAAATGGGGGAAATTACGCTGGCCAAACGCGACTTTTGACGATTTCTAGAATGCTACGATGAAATCGTTTGAAAACTTCTACATAGGGGTTATTCGGGCGAATCTGCAACCCTTTTATCGACTTCCCTCGGATTACGGTATGTAACGGTGGGTATACGGTAGCTAGGTCAGAGTCTCAGATTTGACTCAACACTTTACTGTGGGCGTTATTTGGGACGCTGAATACGAATTCGAGGTCCATTTTTTGATTTTTGAAATCTTAAGGCAGGTATCGCTTGTTAAAGAGCATTATGCCTACCGTAACCTACAGTAACCCTAATTTGGCGAGGAATAGAACCCAGATTCGGGTTCAACGCCCTAATTAATCCCCATCTGAAGGTTTTGAGCCGAATCCGAGGAAAGTTTTCTGAACACCCCAAAAATTTCCTTACCTTTTTATGAAGCAATGAAATAGTCATTTTTGGAATCTCCGCAGAAATTTAGGGAATTTCAAGCGCGGATCATTTCTGTACTGTCACAGACCTACAGCAAAGACCACTTGGTTTTTCGAATCTCCACGGGAAATTCAAAGCAGTCCCTAGTTAGAGTCATCAACAATCAAAAATCCTCTCGGTAATTTTGCAACAGGTGAAAAAATCGATATTATTGATTGGTATTCATCGATAATGATTGATGAGCAAAGTTCCCTAACCAAGAGACAAATCCCATCAGCAATCACCACTCCTCGCCACATTTTGTGCAATAGGCGCGAAAACCGATAATATTGTTTATCGATTTATGATTACTTGTAATGAATACGAATTCTGACAAGTTCAGTATTTACCCCCCCCCTCCAACGACCTGTGTTAATCCGTTGTAGATCCACCCACACACCCTGGTCTCCATACACGGATGTGCGGCAATTGCCGTTTGTCGTTTGCCGGCCATTTTTTGAACTTTTTTTGCCGTTTGTCGTTTGCCGAAATTTTTGTTATTTTTCCGGCAAAACTTGGCAAAACACATTATAAGGAAACGCCGCCTATGCTCGCGGTTATGTGAGCACTAGGGGTAATCCGATTATCCGTTGTTGGCTCAACCGTTATCCGGGGTTTTGAGTTATCTCGGGTGGGAGTAAATCTGTTTGAAAACGTGAGTTAACTCGCAGTAAGTTCGAGGTAAGTTCGCGGTAAACTGCAGCTAAACGCGAGATTTTTATTTGAAGATTTTCAGGAAAGGGACCGGACATTGCTGAAACTACGCACCCGCATGTCACGTTATGAGACAATAGATACGCATAGTGAAAAAAGTTCCCCAAAAATGGTTTAATCTGTATTTTCTGGAAAAAATATTGATTTAGAAAAAAAAATTTGAAGATTTTATTTGAACTTTTTTCAGCTCGCAGTAAGTTCGCGCAAAACTTCAACTTAAAGGCACGGTACACCCTAAGATATGAATTTCGAGATTTTCGTGTATTTGTCTGGAAGACCCCTCCTATACAACACGTGCCAAATGCGAGATCTCAGATCCTCCAAATAAGCGAGATATGTATAAGCGACCATCACGGACCCGGCCCCCTCCCTGATTTTCGATCTCAATAGCGGCTACAGGGGTGGATGATTTTCGACCGAGTCGTCGTTCTTCCCTACCTTTCGGACCTATCTCCTCATCCTATTTGCTCTCGTGCTGCGACTGTGAATCAAGAGAAATACAGGCCTGAGACACCAAATTTTTGCCCTCAACTTACAGGCATTTTCGAGAAACCATATCTCCGTTCATAGGGGGTCTTGGAGGATTTCAGAAATGACTTACTAACTTGACTTAATCGATTGGCTTTCGCCTGACGCGGTAATTCCCCATCTTCACCGAGGTGTGCCGTCCTAGTAGTCGACCGTGTCCATTTTTCACGGTCTTCAGCCGCAATTTGAACACATTCCATCCAGCTGTCATTATTCCATTTCCTGCGAAACGAAACATCGCGCCTGAATTGTCTTTCGATGCCGAGTGACTTCAAATCCTCTTTAACCACATCCGTCCAGAACTTTCGCCTACGCCCAGGTGGCCGTTTCCAGACAGGAATTGGAAGCATTATTAAAGCGTGTTGTACGAGACGATCCGGCGTTCTTCTTAGTATATGCCCGAGCAGTCGAAGTCGACTTTCCATTGCTGCTTGAGATGGCGTTGGGAGTTGCTGGCACCTCTCTCGTGTCAAGCGTTGATGTACTGCATCGATTTCCTTGTAAAGGTTCTCGTTATGGCATACACGCGGCCAGAAATATCCAAGCAAACCCCTAGAAAGCTTCCTCTCCGTGCAATCCAACCTTTCCGTCTGCGTCTTCGATGCTGCCCACGTCTCCGATCCGTACATCATGATAGGGCGAATAGCGGATAGGTAGACGCGCGACTTGAATTCCTTCGCGATAGTGGTAGACGACAAACACTTGGTTAGAGAATTAAATGCAGACGTAGCTTTCGCACATCGTTGTCGAATATCCGCTGCATAACTACCATCGTTCTTCAGCCAACAGCCCAAATAACAGAAATTGTCCAACAGTTCGATACGCTGTCCGTCCTCACAAACTCCGTTGAAGGTCTCTGAGAGACCCACACCTGCTTGCACTTGTCGGGACGAAAACGAAGTCCATAGGCTGCGGCATACTTCGAAACGAGGCTCACAATCCTTTGCAGTTTTGCGTTGTTTTCAGCGAATAACACAATGTCGTCGGCGTACTCCAGGTCGGTAAAGGAGCGTCCTGATGGTGTTAGTATCACATCCGCAGGAAACTGTTCTGCAACTCTACGCATGATGTCATCAACGGCGACGTTGGATAGAAAAGTTTATGCTACGACTCCTTGCCTTACTCCTGTTTTCACCTCGAAAGCTGACGTAAATCCGACAGGTGTACGAACTACTGCTGACGTTCCTCTGATCATGTCCTCGACTGACCGAACAAACTTTTCCGGGACTACTCCTGCTCGCAGAGCGTTGAGCAGTCGATCACGATGAGGAGAATCGAACGCGGCTTCAAAGTCCAAAAAAGCAAGCTGTAATGGCTTCGAAAACCGCTGCCACGATTCAATTACTCTTCTCACGACGAACACTTGGTCGATGGTCGATCTTCCAGGTCAAAAACCGGCTTTCTCATCTCTAGTCGTTCCTTCACGATGTTTGATAAGTCGCTCAAGAATGATACGTTCTGAAACCTTTTGCATGACAAGAAGTAGAGAGATTCCTCTGTAGTTCTTAGGATCCGTGACGAATAGCTTCTTGTGAAGAGGTACAATGATCGCATGTCTCCACGAGTTGGGTATTCTTTCGCTCATCCATATGGCACGGATGGTGTTGGTAATTTCACGAATCCCAGACGGAGGAAGAGCTTTCAGCATTTCAGCAGTGATGTTGTCATCTCCACCTGCCTTTCTTTCCATTCTTCATTTTCGGGACACAATCCAAAACTTCAGACTCAGTCGGCGATTTCTCACTGATATCGAAATGTGCTCTCTGAACATGCGGGAGCTCAGGTACTGATGGCGCTGGACGACTCAGTAATAAACTGAAGTAATCCTTTCATATTGGCAGCGTCGCATCGCCAACTGCAACACCATTGGTAGCGTTAAAGACAGGAGCACATCTCTTCATCTTCTCGCTATACTGTCGCAGCGACGTGTAGGCTTCCCTCGGATTCTTCTTCTCCCAAGCCTTCTCGAACTTCTTAGCTCTACACGTCCACTGTCGTTCGCGGTCACTTTGAAGCTGCCGACGCAACTTTCTCCTCAAACGCTTCTCCTCCACGAAGTTTCCTACAGTTCGGAGAGCACATCCATTGCTGTAAGTATACGTCGTTTCCTCTGAGACGTAGGCGAACTTCTTCTTAGGCTGCACAACCGGGAGTGCCTCTTTCGAAGCGTCCTGGATGCACTTGGCGAAAGAATCCGCGTCGCAAAGTTTCTTCTTGGTCCGTACTCCGATTTGAATAGAAACGCGTTGTTGAGAGTTCGTTCTGCATTCTTCATCTCTGAGACGTGTCATGTCAATCCTCTAGAGAGGCTGAGCCCCTCGCTTCCTCTTGTGAACCCTCGCAGTGAAGTTCAACAGAACAGAACGGTGATCCGAATCGAATGCGACATCCCTCACAGCTCTAGATAATCGAATGTCCGATACTGGAATATTCCTCGTCAGGACATAGTCGAGCTGCAGTTTCAAAGTTGTCACCTTCCGCTTCCGCTGCTCTTCTGGAGATAGCTGGGTTGGTTCCTGCCACGTAAGCTGATGGCGGCGATGAATCCTCTTGAATGTCGATGCAATAATCAGACCACTGCGTTCACAAAAGTCGACAAGGCGGTAGCCATTGCCCGATGTTTGCTCTACTGGGTAGAATCATTTACCGAGTAGTTCGGATTCCTGATTAAGTCCCATCTTCGCGTTTGCGCCAGGCCCCACGACAACAGCATGTTGACAAAATATCCTGGCCGGCAACGTATTGAGTTCCACATAAAACGCATCCTTCGAATTGTCTTCGGCGGTTTCAGTGGGCGCATGAGCACTCACTATCCACAGATTGAATTCTCTGTGATCACGCAGTCGCACGAATGCATTCCGGCACGAAGTTGAGCCAAAGTCCTTGACCATACCATTGAGATCCTTCCTTACAGCTATCGCACAGCCTGCCACTCTTCTATCATCAGCGTCACCGCAGTAGATGGCATACTCTCCGACGTTGATGACGGGTCTATCCTTGAGGCCAGTTTCCTGCAAAGCAGCAAACGGTGCATGGAAACAGCTGAAAAGTCTGGATCGCGCAGTTTTTTGGATATCACTCGACAGCGATTGGCAGTTCCGGGTGGCGCAATTGTGGTTTGTGGCCAAAGACTCCATGAACTCCTTAGGTACGGATCCTAAGGTGTTATATACCACAGGCCTTAGTGCGTCGGACGGCGACACCTTTATGCAATGTATGGGATGCTTTCGCGATATAATTGTGCACGCTATATCGCTCAAACGTTCCCTGTGTACACTCAAACGTCTGCTGGGCTCAGTAGAAGCAGGGGCACCAACGTGCAGGTACCAACAGACTTGTATACACGCCAGCGATTTCAGAAATACCATT
The DNA here is from genome assembly GCA_029168955.1 of Aplectana chamaeleonis. Lineage (NCBI taxonomy): Eukaryota > Metazoa > Nematoda > Chromadorea > Rhabditida > Cosmocercidae > Aplectana > Aplectana chamaeleonis. The sequence continues at coordinate 155,214 of JAPDOI010001405.1, read as the reverse complement.
GTTATCAGAGTGCATTCCTCTCCAAGATGAGGATACAACCTAGTAAATAATTTTCTGGGTGTCCTGTGCCTTTAACGCGAGCTGACAGAGAAATTGGAACTAGTGTGTGAATGAGGAGGAAGATGGATAGTTTTCGAAAAAGCCCTCCGGAGAACTTTTTCTAAAGGTATCCATCTTTTTCTTCATTCGTAATCTATTTCCATTTTCTCTGTCAGCTCGCGTTATGTTGCAGTTTTGCGCGAACTTAACGCGAGATCACCACACAGTTGCAGTATGACTTATTTCCTACCGATCGCGGAGCCGCAGCGGCCCCACCGCGGAGCCGTTGCTGCACAACCGCGGAGCCGCAGAGGCGTTACCGCGCAGCCGCAGCGGCACTACCGCGCAGCCGCAGCGGCACTACCGCGCAGCCGCAGCGGCGCTACCGCGGAGCCGCAGCGGCACTACCGCGGAGCCGCAGCGGCACTACCGCGGAGCCGCAGCGGCACTACCGCGGAGCCGCAGCGGCACAATCGCGGAGCCGCCACGACATTGCCGCTGCGACTCCGCGATAGTGCCGCTTCGGTGACGGTAGGAGCCAAAGCCGCAGCGAAAATTTCTTTGATTTCCATGAGGTCTTTTTGTACATCTGATGCCTTGAAATGAAACTACTCCCTTGAATTAGAATCACTCGATTGTTGACATAAGTATTGAAAAAAGGAAAGAAAAGTAGAGCGGCACATGTGAATAACTTTTGAGCCAATCTAAGAGATGAGGTTTTTTGCCGTTTCCCGATTGCCGTTTGCCGGCCATTTTTGAGATTTTCTTGCCGATTGCCGTTTGCCGAAATCTCAATATCGTTTGCCGCACATCCCTATCTCCATAGCATGTTCAAGCAGTTTTCGTGCTCCGCGGCTAACTTAGTATGTAAACCACGGTTTTGAGGTACTCTTCAAAGTTGAGTTATCAAGTTCAAACTGGGATACGAGCAACCTGCATCCATTTTTAACCTCCTGTCCAAAAATAAGCTGCCTAGCTCAATTATATGTGTACCAACAAACTCGTGAAGGCCGTCTGAAAAAAGAAAAGGAGATTAACAACAGAAACTAGCGGTTTTCAAAGGCAGCTTACACGCTAACAAACATGGTCGAGATAACAGCATAAAGAGGCCCGCACGGTTCCTATAATATCGTCAACGACGTCTGGAGCCCTGAGAACCATCCAGGATGACAATATTTGACGATATTTGAGCAATCATGCCTCGCACGCCCGTATTTTCACACACCCCTTTGAGGAACAGAATGAAAAGTTAAACCTGAGAAAACATGTGATAGCTTAAAGTGATAGCTCTATCAAACGGGAGTGCATGAGAGAAACAGCTTGATTCACCTGAATCTAACATGTCTGTGCACCGATGAAATTCTCCATTTCAAAAAGTCAGCCGAAGTACAGCCGCATTCCCGAAAGTGGGCGAGAGTTAATCGGTAGGCAGACATGTTATATCCAGGTAAATCAAGCTGTTTCTCTCATGCACTCCCATTTGATAGTGCTATCACCCTAAGCTATCACATGTTACCTCAGGTTTAACTTTTCACTCTGTTCCTCGAAGGGGTGTGAAAATACTGGCGTGCGAGGCATGATTGCTCAAATATTTCTCGAAAACCAGTAAACCGTTCCAGACTATTTTAGGGTGGTAGTACCAACTCTTTGCGCTCTTTTCAACACAGTTTAGAGCTAATTTCTACGTTCACTCTGGACTGAGATTTTAAAATAGGGGTTGCGCGCATGGCGGATTCAAAACCAAATCGATTCAAAAGCGAAGCGCGCACCACAATTGGAGCACTGTCATCCCCCTACAACACCCTCGATGCCCTCTCTAACATCGACTGCTAGGTGCCCGGGCTGGGGCCGGAACACCACAGGGTCACCTCTTCACCTCTCATCAAAACGAGCCGCAAAGTAGGCACCTGACTGCAAGCTCCTCCCTGCGAGCTGCTCGGGCATCGAGGGTATATCAAAAGCAGCATACACGCTCGTAAATGTATTAGAAATAACTACGGAAATCGAATTGTATGGCCCACAATACAACTGGTACAAAAAGTACAATAAGTAAAGCACACCCATTGGCGACGATGGGAATGACCAGAACCCCCGTTTGGAAGAGGACGGCAAATACAGGGGCAGAGAGTATACAGGGGCGGGGCCTACTTACTAATGTAGCGGTATTGTGGGTCACTTTTGACGCTTCAAAGTTTGTGGGCATTTTAATGTTAGCCATACCATTCTATTTCCGCAGTCATTTCAACTACGTTTACGAGCATGTATGCTGGCTTTAAAATTGCGCCCCGAAACCCAATGGTATATGTGCAAGCCTCCTCCCTTGTCAGTGGCGATGTTTCGTGTCTAAAATTCCATAATTGACGCAGAAAAGGCCTCCTCGAAAGTCAGATTATGACGTCCACTGCTGGCAGTAAAAACAAACATGCTGGTAATTGGAGCTCACGAGGGTAGTCAACACGTTACACTAAAAGAACATTTCTTTCAACGCAACTTGCAACAATCTCTATCCTCCTCCCGCTGGACCCAGCTCGTGCGGTTAATTCTGCGCTATGCAACTGAGTTGAGTTGTGAAACTCTGCTGTATACTACTCGGGGAAAAGATTAAGATTATGCAGGAAAACCAACAACGCATTTAGAGTTCATTGGTCCTGTATTGCAGGAGGAGGTACTGATATAATTCATACTGGTTGGCTAATTTGGGCTATTTTCTACGGATTCTTCACTGGAATGTTTGTATCGATCCTACTTGCTGCACTTGTCCTCTACTTTGCGCGCCGCTCAGTCTACGCGTGTTGGTGAGTCATACTTATGAGTATCAAAAACCACGTACTGTTGTTCTCGGGACCGAATTCCGGTCCGCATTTGAGGACCACGGCTATTGCGTCATGCGACACGTGATAATCGTGCTGGGACCACCTGGTCCCGGCACGATTCCCCTTTCTCCCAACGCGATTCTTTTGTGTCGCATGATGCAACAGCCCTAGTACGCAATTGCGGACCGGAATTTGGCTCCGAGAACGACAGTTATGTGAATGTCTTTTTACGACTTTTCCCAGGTGAGCACCCCATTAGGATGCATAGAATGATAGCAAACGAATCGTTCCACACTATGACTGGATCTCCATAACCCCAATTCTTCAAAGAATTATAACTTTTGTAAAACATGCTCGCTAGGAACTATGAAGTATTTACTGAACTCTTCTCCTCACGTAGCACCCGAGCGGTGACAACCATCCGACTACCTCCGCGAATTCGAGCAGATGTTTCTGGAAAACTTCAAGCTTTCAGCTATTCGTTACAATTTTTTCAGCGTTCTCAACGTTATAACAATTGCATTCGTCTTAATGAAGTTCAAGATAAGCAAATCAGTCAGACTGTGGTGACTTTACTTGCATTCAAACCCTTGTAGAGCAAGAGACGCCCCTACCCAAATTTTTTTCTGTAGCATCACAAGTGAATAAAACTCGTCCAGTCTGATCAAAAGTCGCAACTTCTCCGACCGCCAAAAGTACCACCTCGCGAAGGTCTCGCTAGCGACCTTTGCCAAGAGCCGTGCTCAGAGGACTCTCTCCCGTAGTAGACGCCCTCAGTCTGAAAGCGGCCCTCATTCCCTCCTCAGCGCCTCTCCACAAAACAGATACGCCCCCCGCAAATGCACTCCTCGCCACAAACTGCACGGAAGAGCTCCCAAAATCGCTCAACGCAGAGCGCCCCAACAGCTTAATCTTTCGGCAATCGATCAAAACACCTTTCAAACAATGCCTAATCCAATTTTTAGGTCATTTCGTGGCCATCTTGAAAGTCGCCAACATTGACGCGATGGTGGGCCGACGAAAAAAAATGAAACTCCCACACCACCGAAATCGCATCTATATCGTACTACGACATTTTCAGGCCCGCCCACAGCCTTGGATCACTCAAAATTCTAGTCCCCTTCAGCTACGCATAACACTTGCACACATGCACACTTGCACACACACACTACATTTGCACTCGAGAGTCTCAGCTTTGTATGAGTAACGCGGTTCCAGAGCCGGAAATCAGTACCAATGTATCCCCTCCCAAACATTAGTACGGCACTAACCTTGTGTCGGATTAAAAACTCATAGCCATCTAGCATTTGATCTGTTATCGTCAGGCAGAGGGCTTTCTTTACTTGATGTTTGCTCAGTTTGAATTTCTGTTTACCCTGTGTTTTTTAATGCGCGGCGTCCTTTGGACGTAATGGTAAATAAATAAATAAAAATGGACGTTAGATCCGTATAAAAAATCCCGAATTACGCCCGTATACGGATTTTGAGTCAAATGTGAGACTTCGACCAAACTACCACATACCACCATAATCTACCGTAATCTGTAAAAAATCGATAAACGGACGCCAGGTTCGTACTCAGCACTCCAAATAACTGCTCGAGAAGCAATTTAAAGGCAGTGGTCGCGATAAAATATGATTGTCTTCTTTTCCTCTCTAAACCCTTTTCTGGGTTTAGAGTAGTAGGACCAGTGAGAAAAAATCGCGAAAAAACCACTTTTTTGGGCCGAATTTGAAGCCTGAAATTCCTTGTCTTTCGATGGTGGACGAGCCCACTCCACATCATCGGCAGCGATGATCTCTGATATCAAGAACATCAGCTGGCTTGAAATTGAATCTCAGTCAATGAACATTATCCATCGGACTCATCTAGTCAAAACATTGGCTGAAGTGCTTGCTTTCATTGGTAAACTCTTTTCATTACGTAAATTTGAATTTTTCTTTCTCTGAATGTCGATGATTTTTGACTGCTCGGCATGAGGCGGCGATCTTTTTTTGCGACGCTGTGCACGTGTGCACGAACTAGCATCTTTGGGCCCTAGAAACTCTAATTAAAGCCCGTTTTTCACCGCGCTACCTTCATAGTTTTTTCAACTGTTTTCTATCTAAGCTGATTTTTATAGTTTTTTAGATAACGTTTTTCATCGCGACTACTGCCTTTAAGCCATATCTACCGTAGCACTCCGTAAATCGTCAAAAGTCGCGCTTTGCCTTCAAATTTTCCCTAAAAAAGCTTTGAACGAGTCAAGTCAAAAACTTCGGGAAATTGACACATAAACCCAAAAGTCGTGATCAGCGCCTCACCTAATACAACTGGGAGGATATCAAGTAAAATCTCGAACATTATTAAAACGCTTTCAGAGCCCTCTAATTCATATGAACAAACTCCCAACCGAAAATCAGTACAAATCTAAAACGCTATCGGTCTGTGCCAAGTTTGGAAAATGCGCCCTCACCCAAACTTTGCTCAGGGGGTAGTTTTGGACGCTGAACACATTTGTGAGGTCCGTTTCCAAATTCTTGAAAGACTAATGCGCGCTTTGGAAAGTACAACAGGTACGCAAATTTGGCGAAAAACCTCTATAACTTCTTTTCAGTGTGGTTTCAGGCAGATGCGAAGACAATAATCGGATTCTACGTCAAAAACGGTTCTAGAAAAGCACTTCATTCGTAATGGCCAGGCTGACTAAAATTAGTTCCCTTGTGAGCCTCATTAGGCAAGAGTTTATAAAAAAGAAGTGGAAAAAGAAGGAAAATTAAGGAGAAGACCAGGAGAGAAAGACAAGACGCGAACGCACGCGCCGCGACCACACACTACCTGCCAGGCCTCCTCCGCGACGGCGCTAGCTTGGGCGTGACAATCCACTTAATGCTCACAGAGATTTTGTAAGCATTGCCCCCAACCTTTTTTGTGGGCACTCGACTCTCGCCGGCGCGATTATGTGGAACGTCTAGCGGCGACGAAATAGGACGCGAAATCGGCCACGCCCTCCGGGGCAACACGCGAGCGAATGCCGGAGTGCATTAATTGGGCTGAATTGAGTTGGAAGCAACGGCAAACCGTCGCTTCCAACTCAATTCATTTTCGGGCAACCCAGCTTACATACTTCGAAAAATGCGGCAAAATGATGCCGCAGATCTACAATGGCTAAGCATATAAGAGAGTAGCGACATTTACCGCCGGCGAAAAAAGAAACAGTTAGGAAGTGCGGCAAATACCAGCTGAAAACGCTAAAGGTAGGCTCGGTATCGGTCGAATAAAAAGTTGTTTAGGTATCGTGGTATGTACAAACGATACGGATGCGATGCTTCTGGAGTTTCTGGTGGAGTCACAGGAAGCCAGTTCGGAACGGGAACAACAGGTTGTTTATTGATATCTCCCACTCCGGTTCTATCAAAAATGACGTAAAGAAAATCCGCGCCAGTTATCAGACGGAATGTGCGTTAGCTTCTTCTCGATCCGAACAACAAAAAGTCGTATGTAGCTTGAAACCTCGCTGAAATGCAAGTGACTTGACTTAATTGACTTAATCGGTTGGCTTTCGCCTGACGCGGTCATTCCGCAACTTCACCGAGGTGTGCCGTCCTAGTAGTCAGCCGTGTCCATTTTTCAGGGTCTCCAGCCACAATTTGAACACATTCCATCCAACTGTCACTATTCCATTTCCTGCGAAACGAAACATCGCGCCTAAACTGTCTTTCGATGCCGAGTGACTTCAAATCCTCTTTAACCACATCCGTCCAGAACTTTCGCCTACGCCCAGGTGGCCGTTTCCAGACAGGATTTGGAAGCATTCTTAAAGCGTGTTGTACGAGACGATCCGGCGTTCTTTTTAGTATATGCCCGAGCAGTCGAAGTGGACTTTCCACTGCTGCTTGAGATGGCGTTAGGAGATTCTGGCACCTCCCTCGTGTCAAGCGTTGATGTACTGCGTCGATTTCCTTGTAAAGATCTTCGCTATGGCATACACGCGGCAAGAAATATCCAAGCAAACACCTAAAAAACTTCCTCTCCGTGCAATCCAACCTTTCCATCTGCGTCTTCGGTGCTGCCCACGTCTCCGATCCGTACATCATGATAGGGCGAATAGCGGATAGGTAGACGAGCAACTTGACTTCCTTCGCGATGGTGGTAGACTACAAACACTTGGTTAGAGAATTAAATGCAGACGTAGCTTTCGCACGTCGTTGTCGAATATCCGCTGCATAACTACCATCGTTCTTCAGCAAACAGCCCAAATAACAGAAATCGTCCACCAGTTCGATACGTTGTCCGTCCGCACAAACTCTCGGTGAAGACCTCTGAGAGACCGGCATCTGCTTGCATCTGTCGGGACGAAGACGAAGTCCATAGGCTGCGGCATACTTCGAAATGAGGTTCACAATCCTTGGCGGTTTTGCGTTGTTTTCAGCGAATAACACAATGTCGTCGGCGTACTCCAGGTCGACAAGGGAGCGTCGTGATGGTGTTAGGATCACATCCGCAGGAAACTGTTCTGCAACTCTACGCATGATGTCATCAACGGCGAAGTTGATAAGAAAAGGTCCTGCTACGGCTCCTTGCCTTACTCCTGTTTTCACCTCGAAAGCTGACGTAAATCCGATAGGTGTACGAACTGCTGCTGTTGTTCCTCTGTTCATGTCTTCGATTAACTGAACATACTTTTCCGAGACTCCGTCTGTTCGCAGAGCATTGAGCAATCGATCACGATGAGGAGAGTCGAACGCGGCTTCAAAGTCCAAAAAAGCAAGCTGTAATGGCTTCGAATACCGCTGCCACTATTCAATTACTCTTCTCACGACGAACACTTGGTCGATGGTGGATCCTTCAGGTCGAAAACCGGCTTGCTCATCTCTGCTCGTTCCTTCACGATGTTTGATAAGTTGCTCGAGAATGATACGTTCTGAAACCTTTTGCATGACAAGAAGTAGAGAGATTCCTCTGTAGTTCTTAGGATCCGTGACGGATAGCTTCTTGTGAAGAGGTACAATGATCGCATGTCTCCACGAGTTGGGTATCCTTTCGCTCATCCATATGGCACGGATGGTGTTGGTAATTTCACGAATCCCAGACGGAGGAAGAGCTTTCAGCATTTCAGCAGTGATGTTGTCATCTCCACCTGCCTTTCTTTCCATTCTTCATTTTCGGGACACAATCCAAAACTTCAGACTCAGTCGGCGATTCCTCGCTGATATCGAAATGTGCTCTCTGAACATGCGGGAGCTCAGGTACTGATGGCGCTGGACGACTCAGTAATAAACTGAAGTAATCCTTCCATATTGGCAGCGTCGCATCGCCAACTGCAACTCCATTGGTAGTGTTAAAGACAGGAGCACATCTCTTCATCTTCTCGCTATACTGTCGCAGCAACGTGTAGGCTTTCCTCGGATTCTTCTTCTCCCAAGCCTTCTCGAACTTCTTAGCTCTACACGTCCACTCTCGTTCGCGGTCACTTTGAAGCTGCCGACGCAACTTTCTCCTCGAACGCTTCTCCTCCACGAATTTTCCTACAGTTCGAAGAGCACATCCATTGCTGTAAGTAGACGTCGTTTCCTCTGAGACGTAGGCGAACTTCTTCTTAGGCTGCACAACCGGGAGTGCCTCTTTAGAAGCGTCCTGGATGCACTTGACAAAAGAATCCGCGTCGCAAAGTTTCTTCTTAGTCCGTACGCCGATGTGAATAGAAACGCGTTGTCGAAAATTCCTTTTGCACTCTTCATCTCTGAGACTTGTCATGTCAATCTTCTGGAGAGGCTGAGCCCTTCGCTTCCTCTTATGAATCCTCGCAGTGAAGTTCAACAGAACAGGACGGTGATCCGAATCGAATGCGACATCCCCCACAGCTCTAGATCTTCGAATGTCCGACACTGGAATATTCTTCGTCAGGACATAGTCAAGCTGTAGTTTCAAAGTTGTCATCTTCCGCTTCCGCTGCTCTTCTGGAGATAGCTGCGTTGGTCCCTGCCACGTAAGCTGATGGCGGCGATGATTCCTCTTGAATGTCGATGCAATAATCAGACCACTGCGTTCACAAAAGTCGACAAGGCGGTAGCCATTGCCCGATGTTTGCTCTACTGGGTAGAATCATTTACCGAGTAGTTCGGATTCCTGATTAAGTCCCATCTTCGCATTTGCGTCAGGCCCCACGACAACAGCATGTTGACAAAATATCCTGGCCGGTAACGTATTGAGTTCCTCATAAAACGCATCCTTCGAATTGTCTTCGGCGGTTTCAGTGGGCGCATGAGCACTCACTATCCACAGATTGAATCCTCTGTGATCCCGCAGTCGTACGAATGCATTCCGGCACGACGTTGAGCCGAACTCCTTGACCATACCATTGAAATCCTTCCTTACAGCTATTGCACAGCCTCCCACTCTCCTATCGTCAGTGTTACCGCAGTAGATGGTGTACTCTCCGACGCTGATGACGGGTCTATCCTTGAGGCGGGTTTCCTGCAAAGCGGCAAGCGGTGCATGGAAATAGCTCAGAAGTCTGGATAGCGCAGTTTTTTGGATATAACTCGACAGCGATCGACAGTTCAGGGTGGCGAAACTGTGGCTTGTGACCAAAGACTCCATGAACTCCCTAGGTACGGATCTCAAAGCGTTATGGACCAGAGGCCTTGGTGTGCCGGACGGCGACACCTTTATGCAATGTGCGGGATACTTTCGCGATATAGTTGTGTACGTTATATCGCTCGAACGTTCCCTGTGTACACTCAAAGGTCTGCTGGGTTCTGTAGAAGTAGGGGCACCAACGAGCAGGTACCAACAGACTTGTATACACACCCCCAATGCAAGTGAGCGGCTCCAAATTACAAGAACTGCAGCTCATATCTGATTGATATCTCGGCTTGAAACCCTGGGGGGGGGCACTCGAGAAAATGAAATGATTCATCCTTGAAAATGAAAATTTTGGCCGATATTATATGCCTGATAGCGTTATCAGTCATTGTTTTCGTGGAGACTCCATGGAAATACTTCGACTTCTGAAGGCGGTATCATTCATTCTCCAACTGAATCCTGAGTGCCCCCCCCCAAGTAGTTTCACACCAATATTTCCATTCGCAGCTGCAGACAACCGTTGTTGAATTACGCAGCTCGAAAATAATGCTGCTAGAGCTAAATAGCCCAGCACGATTATCTCCGAGCTGCGGGTACAACTGCGGTTGTCTGAAACCGCAGACCGGAACTTCATTTGGAAGTGGACCAAGGCGAAATCTGACAACGAATATGCCGAGAAGACGCAAAAATGAAGCACATACAGCCTGGACAGTTCGCAATGACCGCTACGGTTCCCTGTCGTCGGTGAAATTCCCACTGGCCCAAAAATCCACCTGTCTTCTTCTCCTTTCAGCGACCCCCGCCTTCGAAATGTTAATCGAATATCGAATCCACAGCGGGTTGGGACTAAAGAGCAGTTCGGCTGGCACTCGTTACGCGCGAGCAACGAAAACCGCTGCTTTCACGTCGTCGTTGAGGCGCGTTAACCGAGCGCTAACTAGTTCTTTTTTTCAGGGGGGGGGGCACGGCTAACGCGCCCCAAAAACGACGAGAACGCAGCGGTTTCCCGTCGCGCGCGCCAAGTAAGCCAGCCGAAGTGGCCCCACCCGCGCTAAAATTTCGATCGGCGTCCCTTCGCCATCACCACATAAAGATGTGGATAACCGGTCAAATTACACTGGGTGTGCCACTGCCCGCGCTTCCTTTTCCGTCCATCAATAACACGCACCAAAGTTCGAAAGGCGACAGCATTTCAATCGAATAAAACAGCATTATAAGGAGTCTGCACCGAATGAACTGCAACAAAAGATTTCCCGGTCAATGCACCATGTTGTATCGGTGGGCTGTATTTATAAACTTTTTGAGGATGTTAGATAAGATTAGAGATAAAAGTTGTTTATTTCTTAAGATAAATGTGGGGCCTCAGTTTAAAGGCAGTGTTCACGATAAATTAAACTTCCGATATCTCCACGGTTTACGCAAGGTCTGGTGCCCTATATAGCAAGGCATGCTTAAAGGCAGGGTTCTCGATAAAATCGGTTGTTGTGCTATTGCCATGGAATGGTAGACCTGGTCATCACAAAACTTAAAATAAGTGAAAAATTGGAGAAAAAACGCTCAAGAACAAGTTAGTTGTTTTTTGGTGTCCTCCCGCCCCCAATTATCGAGATTTGTGTAAAAGCCTGTTTTGTCAACTTTTATTTTGCTTCAAAAGTGATTTCTGAGTATTTCTGGAGACTAATGACTACTTAAACAGCAACATAAAAGGCGGATAAGCAAGCCATAATGAAAATCAGGTTAATTAGGGGCCGGAAGTCACCGGTAATTAGCCGTTATACTTTGTTTTTGAGCGTTTTTTCCGCTAATTTCCGAGTTTTTTCACTCATTTTTACTTTTGTGATGACCTAATCTACGTCCTCATGAGGATAGCTCAAAAGTAGTCTTTATCGCAAACCCTGCCTTTAAGGAGAACAGGAAAGACGCGTTTTTGAGCAAAATAGGCCCTGTTTACGTTGATTTCTGAGCGTGGAGGAATTGACCGCTAAAAGGATGATACCTATCAGTGCAATGAAGCGATCAGCTCACTTATCAGCACCTCCTTCACTTGATCATTCCTGTAATCTGAATCTTTATTTGTTCATTTTGATGGGGCGGATCTGGGGCACGAGGCGTGTCTGGGGCACCAAAACGCTTGTTTGCAGCCGCTATTTTGCCGGTCCTGGCTCGTTTTCTACCGTTCTTTCGACACTGGGAGCCTAGGATCCTTCTCGCCTATCATTTCACTGTGGAGTGGAAAGTCAACGAGGATGATCATCGTGAACGCTGCCTTTAAGGAAGGGTACGGGCGGACGACGGAGTTGCGGGGACGAGGTGGAGATGTCCAAGTGCCAAAGTTGGAAATTGTGTGTGGCCATAATGTTGAGAATACGGTACATAGTGGTTTTCGGCGATCTATCAATAAGGTGGCAACTTGAAAAATTCGATCTGGTCGCGAACGGTTGCGACAATGGGTTCAGCTGTGCATAAAGTGGATCTCCATGACCGCTGCGCAAGTTTTTCGAAAGTCTTTGTGTCTTCTGTTACTCAATCAGCTAAATTTTGAATGCTGATCAAATCACAGTCGTGAATCAGGTTTCAAAGGCGCACGACCTCTTAGAAAACGTCGTGTTGTGGTTCACTTGCATTTTAACATGTCGGTCTCTACCATTGTCACAACCCACAAACTGACTCTGAATGAATTTCCAAAAACACGTGTAGAAAAACACTCTTCTAATTGCTTGCCGGTAATACAGACTAGATAAAATGAATCGCACTATTTTTCAATTGTTATTACTATTTATTTAATATTATTATTATTATTATTATTATCATTATTACTATTATTATTATTATTATTATTATTATTATTATTATTATTATTATTATTATTATTATTATTATTATTATTATTATTATTATTATTATTATTATTATTAATATTATTATTATTATTATTATTATTATTATTATTATTATTATTATTATTATTATTATTGTGGAGCGCGCTAAGCGCGCACCATATTTGGTTTTGAACTGGCCCCGCGCGCAATCGCTTTCTCGAAATCTAAATTAAGAGTGAACCTAGAATTTAGTTGCAAATTGCATTGAAAAGAGTGCAAAAAGTTAGTATCATCCCCGAAAATGGTTTGGAACGGTTTGCTGGTTTTCGAGAAAATTTAAAAAAAAACCGCTCGATTTTGGTGTTAATCTCCTTTTTTTCAGTTGGCGTTCATCAACTTGTGGGTACACTTAAAATTGAGCTAGGAAGCTCATTTTTGGACAGGGGGCTGGAAATGGATGCAGGTAGCTCCTATTCCAATTTGAACTTGATACCTTAACTTTGAAGGGTACCTCAAAATCGTGGGTTTACATACTAAATTAGCCCTGGAGCGCGAAAACTGCTGGGGCATGTTACGGCTGTGGAGAGCAGGGTATGTTGGTGGGTCTGCAGCCAATTAACATAGGTCATTAGGGGCATGTACTAACTTGTCAGATTTCGTACTCGTGACACGTCATCAATCGATAATTTAGTATTATCGGTTTTCGCTCTTATTGCACGAAATGCGACGAGGAGTGGTAATTGTTAAAGGGTATGGATCTCTTAGTTTGGGAATTTTACTCATAAAACATTATCGATTAATAGCAATCAATAATATAGATTTTTGCCTGTTGCACAAAACGCCGCAATGAGTGTTGATTGTTGAGGGTCTAACTAGGGAACTTCGCATAGCGTACCCCCGGATCAGAAAGCTGGTAAATGTTTTCTAGTCAACCCTGGCACGCCCTCTTCGAATCTGAACTCGGATTGTACTACAGATATCTGCGAAAAAAGTTATAGCCTAGCAAAGTTCGTATCTCCCGCCTTTTTTCTATGAAAAACGCGCATTAGGGTTTGCGAAATCCGAAAACGGACCTCATGCTTGTGTTCAGCGCCCAAAACTACCCCACTGAGCAGATTTTGGGTGAAGCCACATTTTCCAAACTTTGCGCAGACTGATAGCGTTTTGGACTTGTGCGGATTTTCGGTTGGGCACTTATTTATACCTCTGAAAGCGTAAAAAAATTTGGCAGATTTCACTCAAAATCCCTCCAGTTGCGTTATTTGGGGCGCTGATCACGTACCTAGGGTTTATTTGACGATTTTCCAAGCTTTCCGACTTGATTCGTTCGAAGCATCCCATCGGGGGGAAATTTTGATGGCAAATCGCGACGTTTGCCGATTTCCGGAGTGCTACGATAGATATGGCTCAAATTGTTCCTCTGTTGGTTCTTTGCAGTGCTAAACACGAATCTGCATTCCGTTTATCGATTTTTGATAGATTACGGTAGGTTAGGTTACGGTGGGTATACGGTAGCTTGGTCAGTCTCAGATTTGGCTCAAAATTTCTCTGTGGGTGTTATTTGGGACGCTGAACACGAATTTGAGGTCCATTTTTTTGATTTTTGAATTTTGAAGTAGATAAAGCCAGTTAAAAGGCATTATGCCTACCGTAACCTACAATATCCATAAGTCTAGCGACAAACAGACCCCAGATTCGCGTTCAGCGCCCTGAATAACCCCCAGTTGAAAGTTTTGAGCCTAGTCCGAATTTTTTTAAACACCCTGAAAATTGGCTGATGGGTACCCTTACCTTTTAACGAAGCTTCAACAACGCTTATAACTTCGTTCAGAGGTGTCCATTGCAAAATCCAATGTCAGATTCGGAGACAGCGGAGCAGAATTGACCAGAAAACATTCATAATCTTTTAAATGGTGGGGACGGCCATGCGAGGTTCCCTAATAAGTATCTTGCTTCGGAAATTGTTCTCATCATGCAAAATCGAATATTTATGATCAATAATATCGATTTTTCACCTGTTGCGCAAAAACGGCGATGAGTGGTGTTTTTTTATGGTTGTGCGTCACAAGTTGCAGAAGTTGCACTCATACGACAAAATCGCCTGTTAGATGTTTCACCTTTCCAAACTGGAAATCGTTGAGCAAAATTCATGTCAGAAAGGGAACCTTTGGGAAAAATATGTGAAATTTCTGAAAATTTAGCTTCCTGGCAAAAGTAACGATTTGGTAATGCTATTTATGAGTCGAAAAAGTTTCAAAAATATCTTGAAATATCGTAAAAAATGATTTGGCGTAGAATACCCTAAAGTAGTAAAAAAGCTAGGAAATGAAGTGAAGTAACTAAAAATACGATTTGGTGGTCAATGACAGACGAGGGATCGGATTTTACAAGCTTCTCCATTAAACTTATCAAAACAAAATCAAGCGTGTTATGGATTGGAACGTTGCGTTCAACTAGGTTGACCTATGCTGATTCCTTATTGCAGCTTTCAGAAATGGCTCAATGTTTCCCTGGAGCGCTTTCTTTCGTTCTGATAAGTTTAACGGAGAAGCTAGTAAAATCCGATCCCTCGTCTATCATTTACCACGAAATCGTATTTTTAGTTATTTCACTTCATTTCCTAGCTTTTTTACTACTTCAGGGTATTCTACGCCAAATCATTTTTTACGATATTTCAAGATATTTTTGAAACTTTTTCGACTCATAAATAGCATTACCAAATCGTTACTTTTGGCAGGAAGGTAAATTTTCAAAAATTATTATTATTATTATTATTATTATCACTATTATTATTATTGTTGTATATTATTATTGTGGGGGTGTGTATACAAGTCTGTTGGTACCTGCTCGTTGGTGCCCCTGCTTCTACTGAACCCAGCAGACGTTTGAGTGTACACAGGGAACGTTCGAGCGATATAGCGTGCACAACTATATCGCGAAAGTATCCCATACATTGCATAAAGTTGTCGCCGTCCGGCGCACTAAGGCCTCTGGTCTATAACACCTTAGGATCCGTACCTAGAAGGTTCATGGAGTCTTTAGCCACAAGCCACAATTTCGCCACCCTGAACCGTCGATCGCTGTCGAGTGATATCCAAAAAACTGCGCTATCCAGACTTCTGAGCTGTTTCCATGCACTGTTTGCTGCTTTGCAGGAAACCCGCCTCAAGGATAGATACGTCATCAACGTCGGAGAGTACACCATCTACTGTGGTAACGCTGACGATCGGAGAGTGGGAGGCTGTGCAATAGCTGTAAGGAAGGATTTCAATGGTATGGTCAAGGACTTTGGCTCAACGTCGTGCCGGAATGCATTCGTACGACTGCGGGATCACAGAGGATTCAATCTGTGGATAGTGAGTGCTCATGCGCCCACTGAAACCGCCGAGGACAATTCGAAGGATGCGTTTTATGAGGAACTCAATACGTTGCTGGCCAGGATAGCTTGTCAACATGCTGTTGTCGTGGGCATTGACGCAAACGCGAAGATGGGACTTAATCAGGAATCCGAAGTACTAGGTAAATGGTTCTATCCAGTGGAGCAAACATCGGATAATGGTTATTGCATCGACATTCAAGAGGAATCATCACCGCCATCAGCTTACGTGGCAGGGACCAACCCAGCTATCTCCAGAAGAGCAGCGGAAGCGGAAGATGACAACTTTGAAACTACAGCTCGACTATGTTCTGACGAGGAATATTCCACTATCGGACATTCGAAGATCTAGAGCTGTGTGGGATGTCGCATTCGATTCGGATCACCGTCCTGTTCTGTTGAACTTCACTGCGAGGATTCATAAGAGGAAGCGAGGGGCTCAGCCTCTCCAGAGGATTGACATGACAAGTCTCAGAGATGAAGAATGCAGAAGGAATTTTCGTCAACGTGTTTCTATTCACATCGGAGTACGGACGAAGAAGACACTTTGCGACGCGGATTCTTTTGTCACGTGCATTCAGGACGCTTCGAAAGAGGCACTCCCGGTTGTACAGCTCAAAAAGAAGTTCGCCTACGTCTCAGAGGAAACGACGTCTACCTACAACAAGGTAGCCTTCATTTCCACGCTACTCGCAGTCATAATCGTGGATGCGAAGCGGTTGTTGTTTGAAAAATTCAACCGTGAAAATGAAGATATCACTCTAAAAACCGCACCACTTCTATGATAGTGATACAGAAAACTGCGAGTAGAGGGGAAATAAAGGCTATGTGCTCTCCGAACTGCAGGAAACTTCGTGGAGGAGAAGCGTCTGAGGAAAAAAGTTGCGACGGCAGCTTCAAAGTGACCGCGAACGAGAGTGGACGTGTAGAGCTAAAGAGTTCGAGAAGGCCTGGGAAGAGAAGAATCCGAGGAAAGCCTACACGTTGCTGCGACAGTATAGCGGGGAGATGAAGAGATGTTCTCCTGTCTTGAACACTACCAATGGAGTTGCAGTTGGTGATGCGATGCTGCCAATATGGACGGATTACTTCACTTCATTACTAAATCGTCCAGCGCCATCAGTACCTGAGCTTCCGCATGTTGAGAGAGCACATTAAAGTGTGCCCGAATAAAAATGGCGGCCCACGCGGCCGGCGTGCTTGGCAAGCTGCCATCGCATGTGCCGCCTCGGACGAGTGTTGGATTTCTACGACGGCTGTCCCCTCTCACACCGTCAGCAGAGCTGATTGATCGGCGCAGTGCTTGCCGCCAGCCGGGGCCGGCCCCGTTCGTGGTCGATGGCGGTGTGAACTTTTCGCATGCTCGTCCGAGAGCGGCGAACGCGACGACCGCCTGCCAAGCACACCGGCCGCATGGGCCGCCATTCTCATTCAGACGCACCTTACGATGTCAGTGAGGAACCGCCGACTGAGTCTGAAGTTTTGGATTGTGTCCGGAAAATGAAGAATGGAAAGGCAGGTGGAGATGACAACATCACTGCTAAAATGCTGAAAGCTCTTCCTCCGTCTGGGATTCGTGAAATGACCAACACCATCCGTGCCATATGGATGAGCGAAAGGATACCCGACTCACGGAGACATGCGATCATCGTACCTCTTCACAAGAAGCTATCCGTCACGGATTCTTAGAACTACAGAGGAATCTCTCTACTTCGTGTCATGTACAAGGTTTTAGAACGTATCATTCTTGAGCGACTTATCAAACATCGTGAAGGAACGACTAGAGATGAGCAAGCCGGTTTTTGACCTGGAAGATCGACCATCGACCAAGTGTTCGTCGTGAGAAGAGTAATTGAATCGTGGCAGCGGTTTTCGAAGCCATTACAGCTTGCTTTTTTGGACTTTGAAGCCGCGTTCGATTCTCCTCATCGTGATCGACTGCTCAACGCTCTGCGAGCAGGAGTAGTCCCGGAAAAGTTTGTTCGGTCAGTCGAGGACATGATCAGAGGAACGTCAGCAGTAGTTCGTACACCTGTCGGATTTACGTCAGCTTTCGAGGTGAAAACAGGAGTAAGGCAAGGAGTCGTAGCATAAACTTTTCTATCCAACGTCGCCGTTGATGACATCATGCGTAGAGTTGCAGAACAGTTTCCTGCGGATGTGATACTAACACCATCAGGACGCTCCTTTACCGACCTGGAGTACGCCGACGACATTGTGTTATTCGCTGAAAACAACGCAAAACTGCAAAGGATTGTGAGCCTCGTTTCGAAGTATGCCGCAGCCTATGGACTTCGTTTTCGTCCCGACAAGTGCAAGCAGGTGTGGGTCTCTCAGAGACCTTCAACGGAGTTTGTGAGGACGGACAGCGTATCGAACTGTTGGACAATTTCTGTTATTTGGGCTGTTGGCTGAAGAACGATGGTAGTTATGCAGCGGATATTCGACAACGATGTGCGAAAGCTACGTCTGCATTTAATTCTCTAACCAAGTGTTTGTCGTCTACCACTATCGCGAAGGAAGTCAAGTCGCGCGTCTACCTATCCGCTATTCGCCCTATCATGATGTACGGATCGGAGACGTGGGCAGCATCGAAGACGCAGACGGAAAGGTTGGATTGCACGGAGAGGAAGCTTTCTAGGGGTTTGCTTGGATATTTCTGGCCGCGTGTATGCCATAACGAGAACCTTTACAAGGAAATCGATGCAGTACATCAACGCTTGACACGAGAGAGGTGCCAGAAACTCCCAACGCCATCTCAAGCAGCAATGGAAAGTCGACTTCGACTGCTCGGGCATATACTAAGAAGAACGCCGGATCGTCTCGTACAACACGCTTTAATAATGCTTCCAATTCCTGTCTGGAAACGGCCACCTGGGCGTAGGCGAAAGTTCTGGACGCATGTGGTTAAAGAGGATTTGAAGTCACTCGGCATCGAAAGACAGTCCAGGCGCGATTTTTCGTTTCGAAGGTAATGGATTAGTGAGAGCTGGATGGAATGTGTTCAAATTGTGGCTGAAGACCGTGAAAATGGACACGGCTGACTACTAGGACGGCACACCTCGGTGAAGATGCGGAATGACCGCGTCAGGCAAAAGCCAAGCGATTAAGTCAAGTAAGTCAATTATTATTATTATTATTATTATTATATTGCTATTATTATTATGATTATGATTATTATTATTATTGTTATTATTATTATTATTATTATTATTATTATTACTATTATTATTATCATTATTATTATTGCTATTTTGATTCTTATTATTATTATTATTATTATTATTATTATTATTATTATTATTATTATTATTATTATTATTATTATTATTATTATTATTATGTAAAGATATGTAGTATGTGAGAGTGCATGTGTGTAGTAGTTTTGTAATTACTCTGTTAATAATAGGTTGATAGTATTGTATTTATACTCTATTCTAACCTTTTATATGCTACTTCTCCTTCATTTCGTTTCTGTCGATCGATATCCTTGTAAGTTGATCGAGCTGGCCGATTGGCTTGTTTATTTCGTCTAGCGCGAACCTTTTCTCTCGAGCACTCAGCGTCATACACATTCTCTCGCCGTTGTCATTGATTTGCCGTCGTATGTATTGGGGCCCCGCCCCATTCCCTTTATAAGCAGAGCAAAAGCTCATGATCCTCTTCGGATCGTTTTTTTTTTCTTGTGGAAAGAGAGTTGGTGAGAATTCGCCACTCTCAATTGAATAAAGGTTAGCTTGGAGTAGTTCGGTCACGTACCCTAGACATCCCCCCGGGTGACTGGCCAGTCACCCATGATTTGGGGGCCGAACAAAACCTCCGGGTTGATCTTCGATACCGCCGTTAGGCCTTTCGGAGCGGCTAAGGCGCAACTCCTGTCGTTGGTTACGGCAGTGTATTCCGACACAGCTTCGGCGTGTCCGTGCGTGCAGCAGCTGCTTGGGTGGCGTTGCGCGTGCGCGCGGCGTGCCGTAGTTTGTGGTGTAGAAGCCACAGACGTGTCGGAGTACACGGCTGGCCAGCGGCCAGGAGTCGCGGGAGTATCGAGCCGTGTGTCTGAGTGCTGTGTTAATACTTTGCTGAGGCAAGTACCAGTACAATAGACTTCGCGTGTGGTTGCCAGAGATACCGATGTCGTCAGAGGCTTCCGGTCTGAGTGAAGCTGAACTTAAGAGGTTGTTACTGGACGACCCGTTCACATCAGACCAGGTGCTCTCAATGAAGACGACTCTAGACCGTCTCGTCGCCAAGGTTGATGATGCTGCGAGCAAGACCTTGAAGCAGGTGAGAGATGCGACCGAAGTCATCAATAGTTGTCTGAGGGCTGGCTCTACGAGAGTTACCGTCCGAGCTAGCTCAGCAAAAGTTCACCAAAGGTGGGAGGATTCCGCCTGAAGTGAAAGAAGCGGTGAGTTCAATAGTCAATGAGAATTGTAGTATCATTGAGGATGAGCTCGAGAAGTTGTAGGCTGTGGAGGAGCACTCGCACAGGATCAAGAAAAAGGTGTGCGATGCAATCGCAGCCACATGTTCCAGTAAGGTGTTGTCCCCTCTTGAAAGGTCAAGTGCCTCTGTTGAGCCGAAAAGGACGAGAGATCTGAAGAGCAAACAACAGCAACTTGGAGAGCATAGCCGTAGTGAGTTGAACTCATCTCAGAACGAACCTCCAGGCAGTAATGTGCAGGTGAAGGCACAGGTCACGTATAAGTTTGGCTTGTTCTTGGCTGCCCAAGATGCAGGCTTTGACTTGGAATATGGAGGAGCTTCCTCTCGACCAGCAGAAGCCAGTGTACGATGCCTCTGGTAACAAGATGACGTTAAAAGGAGCTGTTTGGCTGACGGTGCAGGTTGGCAAAATCAGCAGGCAAAGGGTTGCATTTTTCGTCATGGGTGGAGAGGACGGAACACTTGTATTGGGTACCAACGCACTAAAGAGATTGGACTTCAAATTCCGTCAGAAGGCGTACGGTAGAGTATCTGCTGCAGGATCACTCAACGAGGAGGCAGTCGTCCAAGGTCATCGCAGTTCTACCTCAAGTGGGAGAGTGGGAAAGTCGTTTGTCAGATTTTTCAATTGTTCCAAGCTCGGCCATGTTCTGAAGAACTGTAGAAAACGGAATCATTCAAAGGCTACGGAGCTGCAAGCAGTAGTCAGGAAACAGACGACTGGGCAGAATACGTTCATGGCGTGCTTAAAGGCAGTGTTCACGATAAATTTCCCTTCCGATATCTCCATGGTTTACGGAAGGTCTGGTGCCCTATATAGCAAGGCATGCTTAAAAAGGACACGAAGAAAGACGCGTTTTTGAGCCGAATTAGGCTCTCCCTTGTATACGTTGATTTTCGAGCGTGGAAAATTGACCGCTAGAAGGATGATACCTGACAGTGCAAGGAAGCAAACAGCTCACTTATCAACACTTCTTTGACTTGATCAGTCCTTTAATCTGAGTCTTCATTTGTTCCTTTCATGGGGAGGATCTGGGGCACGGGGCGTGTCTGTGGCACCAAAACGCTTGTTTGCAGCCGTTATTTTGCCACTCCTGGCTCGTTTTCTACCGTTCCTTTGGCACTGGGAGCCTAGGATCCTTCTCCCCTATCATTTTACTGTGGAAAGTCAACGAGGATGATCATCGTGAAGATTGCCTTTAAATGACTGGAACAGTGGATCAAAAGCAGCTGACGCTATTGTAGCGAAGAAGGTATGTCTGAAGAGACAGAAAACTAAAGCTGCACCTGCTAGGCGTGGATGCTCTCAGACTGAGGAAACTTCCGTGACTGAGCATGACGTCGCATTCAAGGCGATTAGCGACGTGAATCTTGAAAGGAAGGGATGCCTGACGATGCACGATATGTTCACCGACGACCGCCGAAACTCAAATACACGGACTGTGGATCAAGAGATGTTCGCTCATCTATGGATCGCCGCTCGAAGTCTTGTCGCTGCCATTGATCTAGAAGATCCCACACTCTATATACATTGCTTATCTTTTCGCTGTTTATGAGTCGGGACAACTCATCCTCGAGAGGGGGCATGTAAAGATATGTAGTATGTGAGAGTGCATGTGTGTAGTAGTTTTTGTAATTACTCTGTTAATATTGTGGTGCGCGCGAAGCGCGCACCAGGATTTGGCTTTGATCTCTTCCCGCGCGGATGCCCTACAATGAGATCACCTACTCATACCGTCACCAGAGGTATGCGCTGTACACCATTCGATGCGCTGCAAGAAATTACATATGTGGGCAACTTTTCATCCCAACTGGTCCCCGCTTTCTAAAGTTATGACCTCTCAAAATACGCAAAACGTTCTCCACCACCGCCTCCGCCTCCGCCTCCGCCTCCGCCTCCGCCTCCGCCTCCGCCTCCGCCTCCGCCTCCGCCTCACCTCCGCCTCCGCCTCCGCCTCCGCCTCCGCCTCCGCCTCCGCCTCCGCCTCCGCCTCCGCCTCCGCCTCCGCCTCCGCCTCCGCCTCCGCCTCCGCCTCCTCCGCCTCCGCCTCCGCCTCCGCCTCCGCCTCCGCCTCCGCCTCCGCCTCCGCCTCCGCCTCCGCCTCCGCCTCCGCCTCCGCCTCCGCCTCCGCCTCCGCCTCCGCCTCCGCCTCCGCCTCCGCCTCCGCCTCCGCCTCCGCCTCCGCCTCCGCCTCCGCCTCCGCCTCCGCCTCCGCCTCCGCCTCCGCCTCCGCCTCCGCCTCCGCCTCCGCCTCCGCCTCCGCCTCCGCCTCCGCCTCCGCCTCCGCCTCCACCACCGCCTCCGCCTCCGCCTCCACCTCCGTCCGTCGAAAACCATTTTTTTGGAAGGCGTGGACCAAATCGCTCGAAAATTTGTGTCTAGAGGGAATCGGCCACGGGAATGACGAAAATAATTGTCAGAACTGACCATAATGACTTCTGGGCCCCTAACGGGCGTTTCAAAGTCGGAAACCGGCCTCTCAAGATTAGTTCATGAAAATGGTGGGTTATTCGTTATCAGTCATTGTTTTCTTAGACTCCATATAAACACCTTGCTCTCCAGGGTGTTGTACTTTAAACGCCCGGCTCGGAAGAGGACGCTGTGCGGGATTGATGTACTTTACCGCGGCACGTATTCGTTCCAAGCGCACCATCGATAAGAAGGCGTCGCAGGGTGTGCTGAAGTGTCGGTTGACTATGTGAGACCTCAGTAGGGGTGTGCAGGACGCCGTAGAATGTATACAGGGCCTCAGTAGGAGTGTGCAGGACATCATGGAACGTGTGCAGTACCGTAGTATCAGTGGGCAGAACATCATGGGACGTGTGCAGGACCCCAGAAGGGGTGTGCAGGACGTCGTAGAATGTGTGCAGGACCTCAGTAGGAGTGTGCAGGACATCATGGAACGTGTGCAAGACCTTAGTAGGAGTGTGCGGGACATCATGGGACCTGTGCAGGACCTCAGTAGGAGTGTGCAGGACATAATGGAACGTGCGCAAGACCTTAGTAGTAGTGTGCAGGACATCATGGGACCTGTGCAGGACCTCAGTAGGAGTATGCAGGGCATCATGGAACGTGTGCTAGACCTTAGTAGGAGTGTGCAGGACATCACGGGACCTGTGCAGGACCTCAGTAGGAGTGTGCAGGACATCATGGAGCGTGTGCAGGACCGTAGGAGGAGTGGGCAGGACATCATGGGACGTGTGCAGGACCCCAGTAGGGGTGTGCAGGACGTCGTAGAATGTGTGCAGGACCTCAGTAGGAGTGTGCAGGACATCATGGAGCGTGTGCAGGACCGTAGTAGGAGTGGGCAGGACATCATGGGACGTGTGCAGGACCGCAGTAGGGGTGTGCAGGATGTGGTAGAATGTGTGCAGGACCTCAGTAGGAGTGTGCGGGACATTATGGGACCTGTGCAGCATCCCAGTAGGGGTGTGCAGGACGTCGTATAATGTGTGCAGGACCTCAGTAGGAGTGTTCAGGACTTTATGGGACCTGTGCAGGACCCCAGAAGGGGCGTGCAGGACGTCGTAGATTGTGTGCAGGACCTCAGTAGGAGTGTGCAGGACATCATAGAACGTTTGCAGGACCTTAAAGTGAGTGTCCGGAATGTGGTAGAATGTGTGCCGGACCTCAGTAGGAGTGGGCAGGACATCAAGGAACGTGTGCAGGACCTTAGTAGGAGTGTGCAGAACATCAAAGGACGTGCGCAGGACCTCAGTTTAATGTCCAGAACAACGTATGCAAGTCATGCCTCCGAATCAACAAGAGCGATGAGTAAGTGCGCCAGAACAAGGCTATCGTAATCTCACTCGAGTTGGCTCTAAAATTTTCTAAGTTCTGACTCCAAATTCGCTACATCTTCACCACCGGTGGTGCTGTTTTTCTGCTTTGTAGTTCAGGCAGATCCTCAACTGCTGAACTCTGGAGGAGGACTGTGTGTATCAAGACACACCGCTCTTCACTTCTTTTACACTTTATCATTGATCAATTGGGTATCATCAAATTTGTTTACGAGAGCCGAATAACAGCATTCTTAAGATTACGGTAGTCCTCTTCTAGCGCACTTAACTATCGTTCACGCTGGAAATCAATTTCCATTTTTCAGGCTCAATTTCCTAATTGAGCCCGGTAGACCACACAGGTAAACTTTGGCGCGTCAAAAACGTTGGAAGATGAGGTTGGAAGGCGTCAAAGATTAATATCCGCCACCAATTCTCACCAGTCATCTAGCACTTTTTCCTAGAATGTTGGTGCGACCGTAAGACAACAGGAAAAATAGTTACGGCACGAACTCCACATGCAGAAAAACTCCGAAAATGATTTTGGCGCGAAATTCAAATTCGTATTTACAATGTGTTCCGATTGACTTTTCTTTACAAATGAAGGTTTTTCATGGGCCCCTTCAACATTTTCGTTCACTAGAGGGGCCAAGCTACGCAAAAACATGAAAAAATAATATACGGTTTTCTGCGCGTACGATGCCTTTAACTATCGTTCTTGTTCCGAATCAGACATATGGGCCGGCGCAGACGAGCCACATCAGCATGAACCGGTGAAGTTTGGCTAGAGCCGCTGTCCCTGGGTCTATCCTAGACGTGGTGGGGCCACCCAAGATTTACTGGGACATGTGCAGGACCTCAGTAGAGATTTGCGGAACGTCGTATAATTTGTGCAGAACCTCGGAGTCAAAACACGTCACAAATGGTCTCCGGCATGAAAATGATAAAAAACTAATTATCAACCTACACTGTTGAATTGTTGGTTGCCTCATAGGATAGAAATAAGGTGAACAAATGTTGTCCTCTCTATCTCAGTGAAGCTTTCATTAAGGGTACTAGACCTTCCGTTATTTAATGAACATCACGAAAACAAAGTGTTACAGATATTCTCAGAGGCTATTCTCTGAAAAATGGAGGTATGTTACTTGATGCTATCAAGCAACATACCACTGGTGTTGGAATGAGATGCAGGCATATTGATTGCCGTTTGCTATCAACTACTATAAAGTTCGATGATAACTCTCGGAGATCAATATGCCTGCAACTCATTCCAACACTAGGGGTATGTTACTTGATAGCATCAAGTAACATACCTCCATTTCGTGAGTTGATGGTAGTCTCCAAGTCAGAAACAATGACTGCGGGTAACTTTTCCATATCACACCGATATCAGACCGATAAACTTAAGTTCTCTAATAAGTGGTGCAAATTGTGGTGAGCGCGAAGCGCTCACCAGATTTGGCTTTGATCTCTTACCGGGCGCATGCCCTATACCGAGATTACCTATTCATACTGTCACCAGAATAGTAAGTTGTACATCATTCGAAGGGTCTAATCAATATACGTACCTGAGCCAAGTTTCATTGTGATCGTTCATCGCTCTCAAAAGATATGGCGCCTTAAATGACGCAAAAATTTTCTCCGCCGCCGCCTCCGCCTCCGTCCGTCACATTTCATTTTTTGGACGGCGTGGACCAAATTGCTTGAAACTTGGTGGGCAGAGGTAATCGGGCAAGGGGATACCAAAAATAACCCGCAGAACTCACCATTTTCACTCCTGGACCACTTACAGGCGGTTCAAACTTGGAAACCGGCCTCTTAGTAATAGTTCATAAAAATGACTGTTTTTTTCGTTATCAGTTATTGTTTTCTTGGAGACTCTATATAAACACCTCACTCTCCAGGGTGGTGTACTCTTAACGTTCGGATCGGAAGAAGACGTTGGTGCGGGAGGGATGTTTCTGAGCCAGGCGCGTGTTCGTACCATGCGCACCACCGAAAAGAAGGCGTCGTAGGGTGTGCTGAAGTGTCAGTTGACTATGCGGGACTGAAACAGGAGTATGCAGGACTACAGCAGGACCTCAGTACGGGTGTGCGGGACATCATGGGACGTGTGCAGGACCGCAGTAGGAGTGTGCAGGACATCACGAGACGTGTGCAGGACCGCAGTAGGGGTGTGCAGGATGTTATGGAATGTGTGCAGGACCTCAGCAGGAGTGTGCAGGACATCATGGGACGTGTTCAGGACCGCTGTAGAGGTGCGCAGGATGTCATGGAATGCGTGCAGGACCTCAGTAGGAGTGTGCAGGACATCATGGGACGTGTGCAGGACCGCAATAGGGGTCTGCAAGATGTCATGGAATGTGTGCAGGAGCTCAGTAGGAGTGTGCACGACATCATGGGACGTGTGCAGGACCGCTGTACAGGTGTGCAGGATGTCATGGAATGTGTGCAGGACCTCAGTAGGAGTGTGCAGGACATCATGGGACGTGTGCAGGACCCCAGTAGGGGTGTGCAGGACATTATGGGACGTGTGCAGGGACTCAGTTTAGTGTACAGGGCACCGTATACAAGTTATGCCTCCGAGTTAGAAGTCTGGGCCGGAACAGAAGAACTGCATCTGCAAGAACCGGTGAAATTTGGCTAGAGCGACTGATCCTGCACAATTGTGCCCTTTTGAAACCCATTTCTTCTTTTTTTCGACTTTTAAATTCAAAAAGTATATGCATTGTGTTCTATCTCGAGGAAGCCGCGATGCAGCTACATATTACCTTGCTATCATAGCAGCAGAGCGGTTCTTTCTTCATTTCTTCCACTATGGTGAGAATAAATTCGTCATTATCCGAAATTTACTGTGCCACTACTAGCGGTGTTCCCCAAGGAGGCGTCTTGTCCCCTGTGCTTTTTACAAGCTTCACTTCGGAGTTAGCCCATATAGTACGAGAGACTGGGGTGAAATGTATGCAATATGCTGACGAATTCAAAATCTATGTAAATCCGGATGACTCTTCATCATGTGACTTACAATCCGCTATCAATGTTGTGGAATCTTGGAGTAAGGACTGGGCATTACCACTCGCACCTGAGAAAACCATGCACATGAGAATCGGGTCGGCAGATAGTCGCATGAATTTCGTCTTGCAAGATAACGTAATTCCTCTGGTGGACAGAGTTGTTGATCTAGGATTTTCTTATAACAGCAAGTTAGACTTCTCAGAACATTACAGAAATATTTGCAGGAAGGCGCATGGTCGGACCTATCAAATTTTCAAGGGACTAGCAACAAAAAACATCAATATTCTCGTAAAAGCATACAAAACGTATGTCAGGCCTATTTTAGAGTGTGGGCCCACAGTTTTTTTCACCGCACAAAAAGAAAGACATTGTATCCCTCGAAAAAATTCAAAACAATCATACACGAAAATTGATAATCAGATACGGAGGTTTCCTCTACGACTGTTTCCCTAAGTCGAGTATCCGAAACAAATTTCTCGGGTTGCATTCACTGGAGTCTAGGAGAAAACTGAGGGACGTATGTATGGTGTTTAAAATAATTTCTCGTGTTGTTAAGGTAAATTCTTCGCATTTCTACAAACTCAGTGCATCTAGAACTAGAGGAAGTAGTATAAAAATCTCATACCCTACTGCTAAAACTGGAATCCGTGCCCACACATTTACGGTTCGTGCTGGCGCTGCTTATGTTTCGTTGAAGATTACCATCGATCCCCTGCCCTCGCGATTTCAGTCATTCAAATGAATGGCCTCTGAAGTCATCCTCGCGTATTAGGCATATGTATTCCAGGCTGCCTTTATTGATATTATTAGTTTCACTTCTACTGTGTAATTCAAGTGTGATTTCGCAGCCTTTAGTTTATATTGTTTTTATTCTCGAACGTCTGTCTTGTACAGCGTAATGAATTACTATTATTATTATGTTTTCTCAAAAACATCAACTTGACTTTTATAATAAAGCTATCATAACAACATCGCGGCTACTTCCTCGAGAGAAACACGATATAATAGAAGGGAAACCCTCGAAAAAAGTTGTGAAATTTCTGAAAGTTGGGATCCGCAGAAAAGGTTAGGGATTTGACATCGTTCTTGAATGTCGTGAGTTTTATTGGATTTGGCTCTAAACTTGATTTTTTAAATGTAGTGAAATTATTGACTTGATTTGGCTGATGATGGTATTTGTAGACATCGTAATCATTAAAATATAGTGAGATTGCTGCTAATGGATTTGGCACGCCCTCTATCAATTATCAGAGTCAAATCAGGTGTCAGAAGTATTTCTCTTGATAGTCTTTGTGTCGTCAACGCTTTCACGGTTCACATTGTTTGGGAAGGTTCTTGTTGCTGGACTTATTCTTGCTCTGATTTGATCCAAATCGCGCTCGACTCAAAACTCCTTCTGACGCGTGATTTGACTCTGATAAATGATAGAGCGCGTGCCAAATCCATTAGCAGCAGTCTCACTATATTTTAATGATTACGATGTCTACAAATACCATCATCAGCCAAATCAAGTCAATAATTTAACTACATTTAAAAAATCAAGTTTAGAGCCAAATCCAATAAAACTCACGACATTTAAGAACAATGACAAATCCCTAACCTTTTCTGCGGAGCCCAACTTCCAGAAATTAGGTTGATAGTATTGTATTTATACTCTATTCTAACCTTTTATATGCTACTTCTCCTTCATTTCGTTTCTGTCGATCGATATCCTTGTATGTTGATCGAGCTGGCCGATTGGCTTGTTTATTTCGCCTAGCGCGAACCTTTTCTCTCGCGCACTCAGCGTCATACACATTCTCTCGCCGTTGTCATTGATTTGCCGTCGTATGTATTGGGGTCCCGCCCCATTCCCTTTATAAGCAGAGCAAAAGCTCATGATCCTCTTCGGATCGTTTTTTTTCTTGTGGAAAGAGAGTTGGTGAGAATTCGCCACTCTCAATTGAATAAAGGTTAGCTTGGAGTAGTTCGGTCACGTACCCTTGACATCCCCCCGGGTGACCGACCAGTCGCCCGTGATTTGGGGGCCGAACAAAACCTCCGGTTTGATCTTCGATACCGCCGTTAGGCCTTTCGGAGCGGCTAAGGCGCGACTCCTGTCGTTGGTTACGGCAGTGCATTCTGACACAGCTTCGGAGTGTCTGTGCGTGCAGCAGCTGCTTGGGTGACGTTGCGCGTGCGCGCGGCGTGCCGTAGTTTGTGGTGTAGAAGCCACATACGTGTCGGAGTACACGGCTGGCCAGCTTCAAGGAGTCGCGGGAGTATCGAACCGTGTGTCTGAGTGCTGTGTTAATACTTTGCTGAGGCAAGTACCAGTACAATAGACTTCACGTGTGGTTGCCAGAGGGAACGATGTCGTCAGAGGCTTCCGGTCTGAGTGAAGCTGAACTTAAGAGGTTGTTACTGGACGACCCGTTCACATCAGACCAGGTGCTCTCAATGAAGACGACTCCAAACCGTCTCGTCGCCAAGGTTGATGATGCTGCGAGCAAGACCTTGAAGCAGGTGAGAGATGCGACCGAATTCTCACTCAGCGTCATACACATTCTCTCGCCGTTGTCATTGATTTGCCGTCGTATGTATTGGGGCCCCGCCCCATTCCCTTTATAAGCAGAGCAAAAGCTCATGATCCTCTTCGGATCGTTTTTTTTTTCTTGTGGAAAGAGAGTTGGTGAGAATTCGCCACTCTCAATTGAATAAAGGTTAGCTTGGAGTAGTTCGGTCACGTACCCTAGGCATCCCCCCGGGTGACCGACCAGTCGCCCGTGATTTGGGGGCCGAACAAAACCTCCGGTTTGATCTTCGATACCGCCGTTAGGCCTTTCGGAGCGGCTAAGGCGCGACTCCTGTCGTTGGTTACGGCAGTGTATTCCGACACAGCTTCGGCGTGTCTGTGCGTGCAGCAGCTGCTTGGGTGGCGTTGCGCGTGCGCGCGGCGTGCCGTAGTTTGTGGTGTAGAAGCCACATACGTGTCGGAGTACACGGCTGGCCAGCGGCAAGGAGTCGCGGGAGTATCGAGCCGTGTGTCTGAGTGCTGTGTTAATACTTTGCTGAGGCAAGTACCAGTACAATAGACTTCACGTGTGGTTGCCAGAGAGAACGATGTCGTCAGAGGCTTCCGGTCTGAGTGAAGCTGAACTTAAGAGGTTGTTTCTGGACGACCCGTTCACATCAGACCAGGTGCTCTCAATGAAGACGACTCTAGACCGTCTCGTCGCCAAGGTTGATGATGCTGCGAGCAAGACCTTGAAGCAGGTGAGAGATGCGACCGAATTCTCACTGAGCGTCATACAGATTCTTTCGCCGTTGTCATTGATTTGCCGTCGTATGTATTGGGGCCCCGCCCATTCCCTTTATAAGCAGAGCGAGAGCTCATAATCGGCTTCGGATCGTTTTTTTCTTGTGGGAAGAGAGTTGGTGAGAATTCACCACTCTCAATTGAATAAAGGTTAGCTTGGAGTAGTTCGGTCACGTACCCTAGTCATCTCTCCGGGTGACCGACCAGTAACCCGTGATTATTATTATTATTATTATTATTATTATTATTATTACTATTGTTATTTGTACCATAATAAAAGAATTTCAATATATCTCACCTCCCAGCTACAACAAAGAGAAATCCTTTTTTTTTTTGGAGATACTGCCAAAAATCGAGTTAATGGCGTGGGCGGACAGTGTGAACGCGCAGTCTCTAGAGTGGTCGCCAAAGACACGAAAACGCGTCGCAGCTAGCCTTCCGACCAAATTCTACAAGCGGTAGTGAATAACAACGATTCTTATCCTCACAATGGTTCAGGAGGTGGATCGACGATGGGAGCATCAACAGTAGGTTCAACGATGGGCACAAGTGGGACAAGTGGTGGATCAACTATGGGAACAACAGGCGGTGGGACGACAGGTGGCACTACTGGTGGAACAACTGGTGGGGGAACCACTGGTGGTGAATCTGGAACGTCGGGTGGTGACATGGTCACTATGTAAATCAATAGTTCCAATAAATCTTTGTTCGATTACAAAAAAAGAGAATGAAGATGCGATCCATGTTCAATGTAAATGACACAGAAAGGAAAGACAGAGATGAAATGATGTTGCCTCCACCGCAAAATTCTCGAAAAGCCACTACAGTAGACGCGAGCAAAAATTTGCATTTATGGTCTGCATGTTTTCATACGAAGCCGCGACGCAGCCACGTAGGGTAAGTTGCACGCGCTAATTCAGACTTCTTCAAACATGTTATAAACACGTCAGCCAGCATGTTACGCAAATCTTCGGTAACATGTCGCTATAGCTGCGGAAAGCTTATGCGCGACCGGTAGCTGTCTGCAAAAATGAAGGAAAGCTGTAATGATTGTGTGCTCAACATATGAGAAGGAACCGCGCTAAAAAAACTGCCGTGTTTCGTTGCCTGACACCCAAGTCAGATTTGGCGTCCATCAGATTACGATATTGGCAGACTGTGAGCAACGCTGAGGCCAATGGCAGCAAAACACTGAAGTACATTGATATCTTAACATGTCTCGGAGCCTAGTACCGGTCGGCGAATGCGGACTACGGCTGTTGCATCAAGCGACACCATAATAATGGAGCTAGGAGAAAGATTAATCGTGCCGAAACCGAGGGGTCCGAGCACGAATATCATCCTAATACGTGATGCAGCAGCCGTAGTCCGCAAATGCTGACCTTGATTTGGCTGCGAGAACGACAGCACTTAAGAAGTGAACTCATGTTCCGCTGTTAAAGGCAGTTTTCAAAATAAAAGTCGTTTGTCTGTTATTACGCCTATCTTAGAAACGGTCCCATGCTGATTCCAGTGATGTCTCTGGAATCGTACAAGACCTTCTGGGACGGAGTTATGGTCCCTCAAAAATTGAGCTAGGGAAGCATGGTGGACGAGTTGTCCGAGACTTGTAACTTCCGTCTTTTGCAGCCTATGTATGCAAGCTGACTTGAGTTAAAGGCAGTGTTCACGATGATTTTCGTCCCCGAGTTTTTCACATAAAACAATGCGTTGGCCTCCAAGTGTTACCAAAATTACGAAGAAACGGCGAGAAACGCATTAAAACGTCGTACATTAGTGACATTATTCTATAACATGGACTAGTTGTCCGGTTGGATGAACATGTTCATGGTGGTTGTCACCGGTGAAAAATTGGGTCAATCAAAAATAGAAGAATATCTTATGCAAAGCAAAATTAGTTAGGGTCCTAAGGAGAGAACGGAGCTTTAGAGAAAAGAGAATTGCAAAGGCCGGGTCCGCAAAAGATTTCATTGTCACAACAAACACTTCCTGTGATACTTAAGAGGCGGGGTGATACTTAAGTATTTCGCGTACTTCTGGTGCGTTTTTCTCAATTCCTTCGTCATTTTAGTTCTACCCAGGGGCCACTTGATCAATATAGCGAATAATCTCAAAATTGAAGATTATCGTGAACTCTGCCTTTAAGAGAAAAGTTGAGAATGAAGGGAAAAACGCGGCTATTGCTCATTTCATGATCTCGAGTTTTGATTTGTTCACGTCGGAGGGTGGACATTGCGCTTTTTGGGTTTGCCTTGCGCTCAAAGTGGCAACTTCGGGCTCTTTTGCGGCTCTTCCTGGCTCGTTTTCATGCATTCTTTCGACGTTAACGCTATAGTGTGCCTCTCCACTACCAATTCCTAGTGGGAACTAAAACACATTTTTTTATCGTGAACACTGCCTTTAAAGGCACAGTCCATGCTCAGGGACGAAATCTGAGATTTCCACATAATTGTGAAGTTCACCCTCCCTATATAGCCCCTGCCAAATGCGAGCTCTCAGTTCCCCCGAATAAGCGAGATATAGGGGGAAGCCACCCTGGGGCGCCTTAACCAGGAAGCCACTTTGGCACGCCCCTTTTACGATCTTTCGAGCTCAACAGCGGCGAGATGAGCGATGGTTTTCCACCAGTAACCCCGGACAACTCGTCCACAATGTTTCCTTAGCTCAATTTTTGAGGGGCCATAACTTCGTTCTCAGGGGGTCTTGTACGATTCCAAAGACATCGTTGGAATCAGTGTGAGACCGTTTTCAAGATAGGCAGAAAAACAGACAAACGATTCTGAGGTTGAACTGTGCCTTTAAAGGTACAGTCCAACCTCGGAATCGTTGTAATGTTTATGAGCCTATCCTAAAAACGGGCCCACGCTGATTCCAACGATGTCCCTGGTTTCGTAAAAGACTCCTTGGAACGGAGTTATGGACCCTTGAAAATTGAATTACGCAAGCATGGGGGACGAGTTGTCCAAGGCTTGTAACTTCCGTCATTTGCAACCGATGTATTCGAGCTGATCTGAACAAAGAGAGGCTGAGAATGAAGGGAAGAACTGAGCCATTCATCAAAAATCATCGCTCATCTTGATACTGTGGAGCTCGAAAGATCGCAGAAGGGGCGTGCTAAAGTGGCTTCCTGATGTGGGCGCCCCAGGGTGGCTTCCTCTTCTATCTCGCTTATGCCGAGGAATCGAGAACTCGCTTTTGGAAGGTGTTCTATGGTCTGTGTCTTCTTCTTGGTTATGTGAAAATCTAAGATTTCTTACCTGAGCTTGAACTGCGACTCTAAGAATAAGCTTCAGTACGTTACAGAAAGACAGGCCTGCTCACAAACGCGCTCACAAGTCTATAGCATTTGATTCTAAAGTGTTTCTTTTCGCTATAAAAGGATTGTGATTTGGCATAGTGGTATTTGTGAGGAGCTCATTAAAAGATGTGAAATACTTAGTGCATTAGATTTGGCATGACATTTAACACGGAAGGAAAATTTGTTGAAATGATGTATGTTTCATTTCCGAGCTACTCGCAGTCGTATTATCACTATCGTAGATGCGAAGCGGTTTTTTTTAAAGAGCAACTATAAAAATGAAGAAAACTTTCTCAAGACCGCATCACTCGTATGATAATGATGATGTGCAACCCTGCGAGTAGCTGGGATACTACTGATTTGGAGGTGCACTTTTTCACTAAACATCGAAAATGTAGTGTGGCATTGAAGGCCATATCACGCGCGTCTTCTTGAGTACACACATTCGAGCTGACGGGAATCACATTCTCATTGTATGGTGTTATTTTGGTGCGCGCGAAGTGGATCCCGTGCGGTGGGATCACCTATTCATACCGTCACCAGAGGTATGAGCTGTACACCGTTGGATGCGCTGTAAGAATTTACATAAGTGTGCAAATTTTCATCTTAACTGGTTCACGCTTTCTTAAGTTATGACCTCTCAAAGTACCCAAAAACGTTTTCCACCACCACCTTCGCCTTCGCCTCCGCCTCCACCCCCGCCTCCACATCCGTCCGTCGAATACTATTTTTTCGGAAGGCGGTGACCAAATCGCTTGAAAATTTGTGACTAGAGGTAATCGCCAACGGGGATGCCGAACATAATTGGCAGAACTCACCATAATGACTTCTGGGCCCCTAACAGGCGGTTCAAATTCGGAAACCGGCCTCTCAAGATTAGTTTATAAAAACGACTGGTTTTTCCGTTACCAGTCATTGTTTTCTTGGGACCCGTCAGACTTGGTCGAAAAACCGACCTAGTCCGACTGAGTCTGTGCTGGAAAACCGGCCTCAGTGCAGTGGACCTGCATGTGTGCGAGCGTGAAACATCCGTATCGATTGGGTGGATTGGGGTATGATTTGGCAGCAGACGGTCGCACTTGGACTCGGTGGGTCGATTTTTCTGCACCAGTCTGTCACTAATTCGGTGCGTATCGACCGGGTGGGACTCAGTTCATCGACCAACTTTGACGGCGGCCTTAGAGACTCCATATGAATACGTTGCTCTCTAGGGTGGTGTATTCTAAACGTACGGCTCGGAAGAGGACGTTGTGCGAGAGGGATGTTTTTGAGCACGGCGCGTATTCGTTCTATGCGCACCATCGCTAAGAAGGCGTCGCAGGGTGTGCTGAAGTGTCGGTTTACTATGCGAGAGCGCAATAGGAGTAGGCAGGACGTCATGGAATGTGTGTAAGAGCATAGTAGAAGTGTGCAGGACATCATGGAGCGTGTGCATGATCCCATTAGAGGTGTGCAGGACATCATGGAACGTGTACAGGACATCATGCAAAGTGTGCAGGACGTCGTAGAATGTGTGTAAGAGCATAGTAGAAGTGTGCAGGACATCAAGGAGCTTGCGCAGGACCCCAGTAAGGGTGTGCAGGACGTCGTAGACTGCGCTGTAATGAGCCACTTTTTTCTAGCGCTTTGTGCACTACTAGTTGGATCTCGCCCACGTTTTCCGGCGTTCTGTGCACTCCTAGTTGGATCCCGCTCACTTTTTCTGGCGGCGTGTGTACTCCTAGTGGGTCCCGTCCCGCTACCCCGGCGCTCTGTGCACTCCCAGCTGGGTCCCGTCCACCTATCCCGGCGCTGTGTGGTCTTCCAGTTTTATCCCGGCTACCTTTCCCGGCGCTATGTGCCCTCCTATTTGGATCCCACCCACTTTTTCTGGCGGTGTGTGTACTCCTAGTGGGTCCCGTCCAGCTACCCCGGCGCTCTGTGCACTCCCAGCTGGGTCCCGTCCACCTATCCCGGCGCTGTGTGGACTCCCAGTTTTATCCCGGCTGCCTTTCCCGGCGCTATGTGCACTCCTATTTGGATCCCACCCACGCTTACCGGCGCTGCGTGCACTCTCAGCTGGGTCCCACCCCCATTTCTCTAGCGCTGTGTGCACTCCTAGTTGAATCCCGCCCACTTTTTTCTGGCGCTGTGTGCACTATCAGCTGGGTCCCGTCCACATTTTACGGCGCTGTGTGCACTCCTATTTGGATCCCGACCACGTTTCCCGGCGCTCTGTGCACTCCCAAGTGGGTCACGCCCACGTTGTCCGGCGCTCTGAGCACTCCTAGTTGGACCGCGCCCACGTTTTCCGGCGCTCTGTGCACTCCCAGTTGGATCTCGGCCACCATTCCCGGCGCTATGTGCTCTCCCAGGTGGATCCCGCCCACGTTGTTCAGTGCTCTGTGCGTTCCCACCTGGGTCCCGTCCAACTTTCCCGTCGCTGTGAGCACTCCCAGTCTTATCCCGGCTACCTTTCCCGGCGCTATGTGCATTCCTATTTGGATCCCACCCACGCTTACCGGCGCTGCGTGCACTCTCAGCTGGGTCCCGCCCCCACTTTTCTAGCGCTGTGTGCAGTCCCAGTTGAATCCCGCCCACTTTTTTCTGGCGCTGTGTGCACTATCAGCTGGGTCCCGTCCACATTTTACGGCGCTGTGTGCACTCCTATTTGAATCCCGACCACGTTTCCCGGCGCTCTGTGCACTGCAAGGTGGGTCACGCCCACGTTGTCCGGCGCTCTGAGCGCTCCTAGTTGGACCGCGCCCACGTTTCCCGGCGCTCTGTGCACTCCCAGCTGGGTCCCGTCCACCTTTCTCGCCGCTGTGAGCACTCCCAGTTTTATCCCGGCTACCTTTCCCGGCGCTATGTGCACTCCTATTTGGATCCCATCCAGGCTTACCGGCGCTGCGTGCACTCTCAGCTGGGTCCCGCCCCCATTTTTCTAGCGCTGTGTGCACTCGTATTCGGATCCCGCCCACGTTTTCCGGCGCTCTGTGCACTCCCAGGTGGGTCCCGCCCATGTTGTCTGGCGCTCTGTGCACTCCTAGTTGGACCGCGCCCAAGTTTTCCGGCGCTCTGTGCACTCCCAGCTGTATCCCGGCCACCATTCCCGGCGCTATGTGCTTCCGCAGAAGGGTACCGCCCACGTTGTTCAGCGCTCTGTGCACTCCCAGCTGGGTCCCGTCCACCTTTCCCGCCGCTGTGAGCACTCTCAGTTGTATCCCGCCCACTTTCCCGGGGCAATGTGCACTCCCAGCTGGGTCCCGTTCACCTATCCCGGCGCTCTGTGCACTCCCAGATGGGTCCCGCCCACGTTGTACGGCGCCCTGTGCACTCCTTGTTGGACCACGCCCCCTTTTTTTCTGGCGCTGCGTGCACTCTCAGCTGGGTCCCGCCACCATTTTTCTAGCGCTGTGTGCACTCCTGGTTGAATCCCGCACACTTTTTTCCTGGCGCTGTGTGCACTATCAGCTGGGTCCCGTCCACATTCTACGGCGCTCTGTGCTCTCCTATTCGGATCCCGACCACGTTTCCCGGCGCTATGTGCACTCCTATTTGGATCCCGCCCACGTTTTCCGGCGCTCTGTGCACACCCAGGTGGGTCCCGCCCATGTTGTCCGGCGCTCTGTGCACTCCTAGTTGGACCGCGCCCACGTTTCCCGGCGCTCTGTGCACTCCCAGCTGTATCCCGGCCACCATTCCCGGCGCTATGTACTTTCCCAGAAGGGTACCGCCCACGTTGTTCAGCGCTCTGTGCACTCCCAGCTGGGTCCCGTCCACCTTTCCCGCCGCTGTGAGCACTCCCAGTTGTATCCCGCCCACCTTTCCCGGGGCAATGTGCACTCCCAGCTGGGTCCCGTTCACCTATCCCGGCGCTCTGTGCACTCCCAGATGGGTCCCGCCCACGTTGTACGGTGCCCTGTGCACTCCTTGTTGGACCACGCCCCCTTTTTTTCTGGCGCTGCGTGCACTCTCAGCTGGGTCCCGCCCCCATTCTTCTAGCGCTGTGTGCACTCCTAGTTGGATCCCGCCCACTTTTTTTCTAGCGCTGTGTGCACTCCCAGATGGGACCCGCCCATGTTGTCCGACGCTCTGTGCACTCCTAGTTAGACCGCGCCCACGTTTTCCGGCGCTCTGTGCACTCCCAGCTGTATCCCGGCCACCATTCCCGGCGCTATGTGATTTCCCAGAAGGGTACCGCCCACGCTGTTCAGCGCTCTGTGCACTCCAAGCTGGGTCCCGTCCACCTATCCCGGCGCTGTGTGGACTCCCAGTTTTATCCCGGCTACCTTTCCCGGCGCTATGTGCACTCCTATTTGGATTCCACCCTTGCTTACCGGCGCTGCGTGCACTCTCAGCTGGGTCCCGCCCCCATTTTTCTAGCGCTGTGTGCATTCCTAGTTGAATCCCGCCCACTTTTTTTCTGGCGCTGTGTGCACTATCAGCTGGGTCCCGTCCACATTCTACGGCGCTCTGTGCTCTCCTATTCGGATCCCGACCACGTTTCCCGGCGCTATGTGCACTCCTATTGGGATCCCGCCCACGTTTTCCGGCGCTCTGTGCACTCCTAGTTGGATCGCGCCCACGTTTTCCGGCGCTCTGTGCACTCCCAGCTGTATCCCGGCAACCATTCCCGGCGCTATGTGCTTTCCCAGATGGGTACCGCCCACGTTGTTCAGCGCTCTGCGCACTCCCAGCTGGGTCCCGTCCACCTTTCCCGCCACTGTGAGCACTCCCAGTTGTATCCTGCCCACCTTTCCCGGGGCAATATGCACTCCCAGCTGGGTCCCGTCCACCTATCCCGGCGCTCTGTGCACTCCCAGATGGGTCCCGCCCACGTTGTACGGCGCCCTGTGCACTCCTTGTTGGACCACGCCCCCTTTTTTTTTTGGCCCTGGGTGCACTCCCAGTTGGATCCCGCCCCCATTTTTCTAGCGCTTTGTGCACTCCTATTTGGATCCCGACCCCTTTTTTTCTGGCGCTGTGTGCACTCCCAGGTGGGTCCCGCCCATGTTGTCCGGCGCTCTGTGCACTCCTAGTTGGACCGCGCCCACGTTTTCCGGCGCTCTGTGCACTCCCAGCTGTATCCCGGCCACCATTCCCGGCGCTATGTGATTTCCCAGAAGGGTACCGCCCACGTTGTTCAGCGCTCTGTGCACTCCCAGCTGGGTCCCGTCCACCTATCCCGGCGCTGTGTGGACTCCCAGTTTTATCCCGGCTACCTTTCCCGGCGCTATGTGCACTCCTATTTGGATTCCACCCACGCTTACCGGCGCTGCGTGCACTCTCAGCTGGGTCCCGCCCCCGTTTTTCTAGCGCTGTGTGCATTCCTAGTTGAATCCCGCCCACTTTTTTTCTGGCGCTGTGTGCACTATCAGCTGGGTCCCGTCCACTTTCTACGGCGCTCTGTGCTCTCCTATTCGGATCCCGACCACGTTTCGCGGCGCTATGTGCACTCCTATTGGGATCCCGCCCACGTTGTCCGGCGCTCTGAGCACTCCTAGTTGGACCGCGCCCACGTTTTCCGGCGCTCTGTGCACTCCCAGTTGGATCCCGGCCACCATTCCCGGCGCTATGTGCTCTCCCAGGTGGATCCCGCTCACGTTGTTCAGTGCTCTGTGCGTTCCCACCTGGGTCCCGTCCAACTTTCCCGTCGCTGTGAGCACTCCCAGTTTTATCCCGGCTACCTTTCCCGGCGCTATGTGCATTCCTATTTGGATCCCACCCACGCTTACCGGCGCTGCGTGCACTCTCAGCTGGGTCCCGCCCCCACTTTTCTAGCGCTGTGTGCAGTCCTAGTTGAATCCCGCCCACTTTTTTCTGGCGCTGTGTGCACTATCAGCTGGGTCCCGTCCACATTTTACGGCGCTGTGTGCACTCCTATTTGAATCCCGACCACGTTTCCCGGCGCTCTGTGCACTGCCAGGTGGGTCACGCCCACGTTGTCCGGCGCTCTGAGCGCTCCTAGTTGGACCGCGCCCACGTTTCCCGGCGCTCTGTGCACTCCCAGCTGGGTCCCGTCCACCTTTCTCGCCGCTGTGAGCACTCCCAGTTTTATCCCGGCTACCTTTCCCGGCGCTGTGTGGACTCCTATTTGGATCCCACTCATGCTTACCGGCGCTGCGTGCACTCTCAGCTGGGTCCCGCCCCCATTTTTCTAGCGCTGTGTGCACTCGTATTTGGATCCCGCCCACGTTTTCCGGCGCTCTGTGCACTCCCAGGTGGGTCCCGCCCATGTTGTCCGGCGCTCTGTGCACTCCCAGCTGGGTCCCGTCCACCTTTCTCGCCGCTGTGAGCACTCCCAGTTTTATCCCGGCTACCTTTCCCGGCGCTATGTGCACTCCTATTTGGATCCCATCCAGGCTTACCGGCGCTGCGTGCACTCTCAGCTGGGTCCCGCCCCCATTTTTCTAGCGCTGTGTGCACTCGTATTCGGATCCCGCCCACGTTTTCCGGCGCTCTGTGCACTTAGGTGGGTCCCGCCCATGTTGTCTGGCGCTCTGTGCACTCCTAGTTGGACCGCGCCCAAGTTTTCCGGCGCTCTGTGCACTCCCAGCTGTATCCCGGCCACCATTCCCGGCGCTATGTGCTTCCGCAGAAGGGTACCGCCCACGTTGTTCAGCGCTCGGTGCACTCCCAGCTGGGTCCCGTCCACCTTTCCCGCCGCTGTGAGCACTCTCAGTTGTATCCCGCCCACTTTCCCGGGGCAATGTGCACTCCCAGCTGGGTCCCGTTCACCTATCCCGGCGCTCTGTGCACTCCCAGATGGGTCCCGCCCACGTTGTACGGCGCCCTGTGCACTCCTTGTTGGACCACGCCCCTTTTTTCTGGCGCTGCGTGCACTCTCAGCTGGGTCCCGCCACCATTTTCTAGCGCTGTGTGCACTCCTGGTTGAATCCCGCACACTTTTTCCTGGCGCTGTGTGCACTATCAGCTGGGTCCCGTCCACATTCTACGGCGCTCTGTGCTCTCCTATTCGGATCCCGACCACGTTTCCCGGCGCTATGTGCACTCCCATTTGGATCCCGCCCACGTTTTCCGGCGCTCTGTGCACACCCAGGTGGGTCCCGCCCA
This sequence comes from Aplectana chamaeleonis, assembly GCA_029168955.1. Taxonomy (NCBI): domain Eukaryota; kingdom Metazoa; phylum Nematoda; class Chromadorea; order Rhabditida; family Cosmocercidae; genus Aplectana; species Aplectana chamaeleonis. The sequence continues at coordinate 114,707 of JAPDOI010001405.1, read as the reverse complement.
TGTTGTCCGGCGCTCTGTGCACTCCTAGTTGGACCGCGCCCACGTTTCCCGGCGCTCTGTGCACTCCCAGCTGTATCCCGGCCACCATTCCCGGCGCTATGTACTTTCCCAGAAGGGTACCGCCCACGTTGTTCAGCGCTCTGTGCACTCCCAGCTGGGTCCCGTCCACCTTCCCGCCGCTGCGAGCACTCCCAGTTGTATCCCGCCCACCTTTCCCGGGGCAATGTGCACTCCCAGCTGGGTCCCGTTCACCTATCCCGGCGCTCTGTGCACTCCCAGATGGGTCCCGCCCACGTTGTACGGTGCCCTGTGCACTCCTTGTTGGACCACGCCCCCTTTTTTTCTGGCGCTGCGGGCACTCTCAGCTGGGGCCCGCCCCATTCTTCTAGCGCTGTGTGCACTCTAGTTGGATCCCGCCCACTTTTTTCTAGCGCTGTGTGCACTCCCAGATGGGACCCGCCCATGTTGTCCGACGCTCTGTGCACTCCTAGTTAGACCGCGCCCACGTTTTCCGGCGCTCTGTGCACTCCCAGCTGTATCCCGGCCACCATTCCCGGCGCTATGTGATTTCCCAGAAGGGTACCGCCCACGCTGTTCAGCGCTCTGTGCACTCCAAGCTGGGTCCCGTCCACCTATCCCGGCGCTGTGTGGACTCCCAGTTTTATCCCGGCTACCTTTCCCGGCGCTATGTGCACTCCTATTTGGATCCCACTCATGCTTACCGGCGCTGCGTGCACTCTCAGCTGGGTCCCGCCCCCATTTTTCTAGCGCTGTGTGCATTCCTAGTTGAATCCCGCCCACTTTTTTTCTGGCTCTGTGTGCACTATCAGCTGGGTCCCGTCCACATTCTACGGCGCTCTGTGCTCTCCTATTCGGATCCCGACCACGTTTCCCGGCGTTATGTGCACTCCTATTGGGATCCCGCCCACGTTTTCCGGCGCTCTGTGCACTCCTAGTTGGACCGCGCCCACGTTTTCCGGCGCTCTGTGCACTCCCAGCTGTATCCCGGCCACCATTCCCGGCGCTATGTGCTTTCCCAGAAGGGTACCGCCCACGTTGTTCAGCGCTCTGTGCACTCCCAGCTGGGTCCCGCCCACCTTTCCCGCCGCTGTGAGCACTCCCAGTTGTATCCCGCCCACCTTTCCCGGGGCAATGTGCACTCCCAGCTGGGTCCCGTTCACCTATCCCGGCGCTCTGTGCACTCCCAGATGGGTCCCGCCCACGTTGTACGGCGCCCTGTGCACTCCTTGTTGGACCACGCCCCCTTTTTTTTCTGGCGCTGCGTGCACTCTCAGCTGGGTCCCGCCCCCATTTTTCTAGCGCTGTGTGCACTCCTAGTTGGATCCCGCCCACTTTTTTTCTGGCGCTGTGTGCACTCCCAGATGGGTCCCGCCCATGTTGTCCGACGCTCTGTGCACTCCTAGTTGGACCGCGCCCACGTTTTCCGGCGCTCTGTGCACTCCCAGCTGTATCCCGACCACCATTCCCGGCGCTATGTGATTTCCCAGAAGGGTACCGCCCACATTGTTCAGCGCTCTGTGCACTCCCAGCTGGGTCCCGTCCACCTATCCCGGCGCTGTGTGGACTCCCAGTTTTATCCCGGCTACCTTTCCCGGCGCTATGTGCACTCCTATTTGGATTCCACCCACGCTTACCGGCGCTGCGTGCACTCTCAGCTGGGTCCCGCCCCCATTTTTCTAGCGCTGTGTGCATTCCTAGTTGAATCCCGCCCACTTTTTTTCTGGCGCTGTGTGCACTATCAGCTGGGTCCCGTCCACATTCTACGGCGCTCTGTGCTCTCCTATTCGGATCCCGACCACGTTTCGCGGCGCTATGTGCACTCCTATTGGGATCCCGCCCACGTTGTCCGGCGCTCTGAGCACTCCTAGTTGGACCGCGCCCACGTTTTCCGGCGCTCTGTGCACTCCCAGAAGGGTACCGCCCACGTTGTTCAGCGCTCTGTGCACTCCAAGTTGGACCGCGCCCACGTTTTCCGGCGCTCTGTGCACTCCCAGCTGTATCCCGGCCACCATTCCCGGCGCTATGTGATTTCCCAGAAGGGTACCGCCCATGTTGTCCGGCGCTCTGGGCACTCCAAGTTGGACCGCGCCCACGTTTTCCGGCGCTCTGTGCACTCCCAGAAGGGTACCGCCCACGTTGTTCAGCGCTCTGTGCACTCCAAGTTGGACCGCGCCCACGTTTTCCGGCGCTCTGTGCACTCCCAGCTGTATCCCGGCCACCATTCCCGGCGCTATGTGATTTCCCAGAAGGGTACCGCCCATGTTGTCCGGCGCTCTGTGCACTCCAAGTTGGACCGCGCCCACGTTTTCCGGCGCTATGTGCTCTCCCAGGTGGATCCCGCTCACGTTGTTCAGTGCTCTGTGCGTTCCCACCTGGGTCCCGTCCAACTTTCCCGTCGCTGTGGGCACTCCCAGTTTTATCCCGGCTACCTTTCCCGGCGCTATGTGCATTCCTATTTGGATCCCCCCCACGCTTACCGGCGCTGCGTGCACTCTCAGCTGGGTCCCGCCCCCACTTTTCTAGCGCTGTGTGCAGTCCTAGTTGAATCCCGCCCACTTTTTTCTGGCGCTGTGTGCACTATCAGCTGGGTCCCGTCCACATTTTACGGCGCTGTGTGCACTCCTATTTGAATCCCGACCACGTTTCCCGGCGCTCTGTGCACTGCCAGGTGGGTCACGCCCACGTTGTCCGGCGCTCTGAGCGCTCCTAGTTGGACCGCGCCCACGTTTCCCGGCGCTCTGTGCACTCCCAGCTGGGTCCCGTCCACCTTTCTCGCCGCTGTGAGCACTCCCAGTTTTATCCCGGCTACCTTTCCCGGCGCTATGTGCACTCCTATTTGGATCCCATCCAGGCTTACGGGCGCTGCGTGCACTCTCAGCTGGGTCCCGCCCCCATTTTTCTAGCGCTGTGTGCACTCGTATTTGGATCCCGCCCACGTTTTCCGGCGCTCTGTGCACTCCCAGGTGGGTCCCGCCCATGTTGTCCGGCGCTCTGTGCACTCCTAGTTGGACCGCGCCCAAGTTTTCCGGCGCTCTGTGCACTCCCAGCTGTATCCCGGCCACCATTCCCGGCGCTATGTGCTTCCGCAGAAGGGTACCGCCCACGTTGTTCAGCGCTCTGTGCACTCCCAGCTGGGTCCCGTCCACCTTTCCCGCCGCTGTGAGCACTCTCAGTTGTATCCCGCCCACTTTCCCGGGGCAATGTGCACTCCCAGCTGGGTCCCGTTCACCTATCCCGGCGCTCTGTGCACTCCCAGATGGGTCCCGCCCACGTTGTACGGCGCCCTGTGCACTCCTTGTTGGACCACGCCCCCTTTTTTTCTGGCGCTGCGTGCACTCTCAGATGGGTCCCGCCACCATTTTTCTAGCGCTGTGTGCACTCCTAGTTGAATCCCGCCCACTTTTTTCCTGGCGCTGTGTGCACTATCAGCTGGGTCCCGTCCACATTCTACGGCGCTCTGTGCTCTCCTATTCGGATCCCGACCACGTTTCCCGGCGCTATGTGCACTCCTATTTGGATCCCGCCCACGTTTTCCGGCGCTCTGTGCACACCCAGGTGGGTCCCGCCCATGTTGTCCGGCGCTCTGTGCACTCCTAGTTGGACCGCGCCCACGTTTCCGGCGCTCTGTGCACTCCCAGCTGTATCCCGGCCACCATTCCCGGCGCTATGTACTTTCCCAGAAGGGTACCGCCCACGTTGTTCAGCGCTCTGTGCACTCCCAGCTGGGTCCCGTCCACCTTTCCCGCCGCTGTGAGCACTCCCAGTTGTATCCCGCCCACCTTTCCCGGGGCAATGTGCACTCCCATCTGGGTCCCGTTCACCTATCCCGGCGCTCTGTGCACTCCCAGCTGTATCCCGGCCACCATTCCCGGCGCTATGTGATTTCCCAGAAGGGTACCGCCCACGCTGTTCAGCGCTCTGTGCACTCCAAGCTGGGTCCCGTCCACCTATCCCGGCGCTGTTTGGACTCCCAGTTTTATCCCGGCTACCTTTCCCGGCGCTATGTGCACTCCTATTTGGATTCCACCCACGCTTACCGGCGCTGCGTGCACTCTCAGCTGGGTCCCGCCCCCATTTTTCTAGCGCTGTAAGCATTCCTAGTTGAATCCCGCCCACTTTTTCTGGCGCTGTGTGCACTATCAGCTGGGTCCCGTCCACATTCTACGGCGCTCTGTGCTCTCCTATTCGGATCCCGACCACGTTTCCCGGCGCTATGTGCACTCCTATTGGGATCCCGCCCACGTTTTCCGGCGCTCTGTGCACTCCTAGTTGGACCGCGCCCACGTTTTCCGGCGCTCTGTGCACTCCCAGAAGGGTACCGCCCACGTTGTTCAGCGCTCTGTGCACTCCAAGTTGGACCGCGCCCACGTTTTCCGGCGCTCTGTGCACTCCCAGCTGTATCCCGGCCCCATTTTTCTAGCGCTGTGTGCACTCCTAGTTGGATCCCGCCCACTTTTTTTCTGGCGCTGTGTGCACTCCCAGGTGGGTCCCGCCCATGTTGTCCGACGCTCTGTGCACTCCTGGTTAGACCGCGCCCACGTTTTCCGGCGCTCTGTGCGCTCCCAGCTGTATCCCGGCCACCACTCCCGGCGCTATGTGGTTTCCCAGAAGGGTACCGCACACGTTGTTCAGCGCTCTGTGCACTCCCAGCTGTGTCCCGTCCATCTTTCCCGCCGCTGTGAGCACTCCCAGTTTTATCCCGGCTACCTTTCCCGGCGCTATGTGCACTCCTACTTGGATCCCACCCAGGCTTACCGGCGCTGCGTGCACTCTCAGCTGGGCCGCGCCCCCCATTTTTCTAGCGCTGTGTGCACTCCTAGTTGTATCCCGCCCACTTTTTTTCTGGCGCTGTGTGCACTATCAGCTGGGTCCCGTCCACATTCTACGGCGCTCTGTGCTCTCCTATTCGGATCCCGACCACGTTTCCCGGCGCTGTGTGCACTCCTACTTGGATCCCGACCACGTTTCCCGGCGCTCTGTGCACTCCCAAGTGGGTCACGCCCACGTTGTCCGGCGCTCTGAGCACTCCTAGTTGGACCGCGCCCACGTTTTCCGGCGCTCTGTGCACTCTCAGCTGTATCCCGGCCACCATTCCCGGCGATATGTGCTTTCCCAGAAGGGTACCGCCCACGTTGTTTAGCGCTCTGTGCACTCCCAGCTGTGTCCCGTCCATCTTTCCCGCCGCTGTGAGCACTCCCAGTTTTATCCCGGCTACCTTTCCCGGCGCTATGTGCAGTCCTATTTGGATCCCACCCAGGCTTACCGGCGCTGCGTGCACTCTCAGCTGGGCCGCGCCCCCCATTTTTCAAGCGCTGTGTGCACTCCTAGTTGGATCCCGCCCACTTTTTTTCTGGCGCTGCGTGCACTCTCAGCTGGGTCCCACCCCCATTTTTCTAGCGCTGTGTGCACTTCTAGTTGAATCCCGTCCACTTTTTTCTGGCGCTGTGTGCACTATCAGCTGGGTCCCGTCCACATTTTACGGCGCTGTGTGCACTCCTATTTGGATCCCGACCACGTTTCCCGGCGCTCTGTGCACTCCCAAGTGGGTCCCACCCCATTTTTTAGCGCTGTGTGCACCCTAGTTGAATCCCGCCCACTCTTTTTCTGGCTCTGTGTGCACTACCAGCTGGGTCCCGTCCACATTCTACGGCGCTCTGTGCTCTCCTATTCGGATCCCGACCACGTTTCCCGGCGCTATGTGCACTCCTATTTGGATCCCGCCCACGTTTTCCGGCGCCCTGTGTACTCCCAGGTGGGTCCCGCCCATGTTGTCCGGCGCTCTGTGCACTCCTAGTTGGACCGCGCCCACGTTTTCCGGCGCTCTGTGCACTCCCAGCTGTTTCCCGGCCACCATTCCCGGCGCTATGTGCTTTCCCAGAAGGGTACAGCCCACGTTGTTCAGCGCTCTGTGCACTCCCAGCTGGGTCCCGTCCACCTATCCCGGCGCTGTGTGGACTCCCAGTTTTATCCCGGCTACCTTTCCCGGCGCTATGTGCACTCCTATTTGGATCCCATCCACGCTTACCGGCGCTGCGTGCACTCTCAGCTGGGTCCCGCCCCCATTTTTCTAGCGCTGTGTGCACTCCTAGTTGGATCCCGCCCACTTTTTTTCTGGCGCTGTGTGCACTCCCAGGTGGGTCCCGCCCATGTTGTCCGACGCTCTGTGCACTCCTGGTTAGACCGCGCCCACGTTTTCCGGCGCTCTGTGCGCTCCCAGCTGTATCCCGGCCACCACTCCCGGCGCTATGTGGTTTCCCAGAAGGGTACCGCACTCGTTGTTCAGCGCTCTGTGCACTCCCAGCTGTGTCCCGTCCATCTTTCTCGCCGCTGTGAGCACTCCCAGTTTTATCCCGGCTACCTTTCCCGGCGCTATGTGCACTCCTACTTGGATCCCACCCAGGCTTACCGGCGCTGCGTGCACTCTCAGCTGGGCCGCGCCCCCCATTTTTCTAGCGCTGTGTGCACTCCTAGTTGTATCCCGCCCACTTTTTTTCTGGCGCTGTGTGCACTATCAGCTGGGTCCCGTCCACATTCTACGGCGCTCTGTGCTCTCCTATTCGGATCCCGACCACGTTTCCCGGCGCTGTGTGCACTCCTACTTGGATCCCGACCACGTTTCCCGGCGCTCTGTGCACTCCCAAGTGGGTCACGCCCACGTTGTCCGGCGCTCTGAGCACTCCTAGTTGGACCGCGCCCACGTTTTCCGGCGCTCTGTGCACTCTCAGCTGTAACCCGGCCACCATTCCCGGCGATATGTGCTTTCCCAGAAGGGTACCGCCCACGTTGTTTAGCGCTCTGTGCACTCCCAGCTGTGTCCCGTCCATCTTTCCCGCCGCTGTGAGCACTCCCAGTTTTATCCCGGCTACCTTTCCCGGCGCTATGTGCAGTCCTATTTGGATCCCACCCAGGCTTACCGGCGCTGCGTGCACTCTCAGCTGGGCCGCGCCCCCCATTTTTCAAGCGCTGTGTGCACTCCTAGTTGGATCCCGCCCACTTTTTTTCTGGCGCTGCGTGCACTCTCAGCTGGGTCCCACCCCCATTTTTCTAGCGCTGTGTGCACTTCTAGTTGAATCCCGTCCACTTTTTTCTGGCGCTGTGTGCACTATCAGCTGGGTCCCGTCCACATTTTACGGCGCTGTGTGCACTCCTATTTGGATCCCGACCACGTTTCCCGGCGCTCTGTGCACTCCCAAGTGGGTCCCACCCCCATTTTTTAGCGCTGTGTGCACTCCTAGTTGAATCCCGCCCACTTTTTTTCTGGCGCTGTGTGCACTACCAGCTGGGTCCCGTCCACATTCTACGGCGCTCTGTGCTCTCCTATTCGGATCCCGACCACGTTTCCCGGCGCTATGTGCACTCCTATTTGGATCCCGCCCACGTTTTCCGGCGCCCTGTGTACTCCCAGGTGGGTCCCGCCCATGTTGTCCGGCGCTCTGTGCACTCCTAGTTGGACCGCGCCCACGTTTTCCGGCGCTCTGTGCACTCCCAGCTGTTTCCCGGCCACCATTCCCGGCGCTATGTGCTTTCCCAGAAGGGTACAGCCCACGTTGTTCAGCGCTCTGTGCACTCCCAGCTGGGTCCCGTCCACCTATCCCGGCGCTGTGTGGACTCCCAGTTTTATCCCGGCTACCTTTCCCGGCGCTATGTGCACTCCTATTTGGATCCCATCCACGCTTACCGGCGCTGCGTGCACTCTCAGCTGGGTCCCGCCCCCATTTTTCTAGCGCTGTGTGCACTCCTAGTTGAATCCCGCCCACTTTTTTCTCGCGCTGTGTGCACTATCAGCTGGGTCCCGTTCACATTTTACGGCGCTGTGTGCACTCCTAGTTTAATCCCGCCCACTTTTTTTCTGGCGCTGTGTGCACTCCCAGCTGGGTCCCGTCCACCTTTCCCGCCGCTGTGAGCACTCCCAGTTGTATCCCGCCCACCTTTCCCGGGGCAATGTGCACTCCCAGATGGGTCCCGCCCACGTTGTACGGCGCCCTGTGCACTCCTTGTTGGACCACGTCCCTTTTTTTCTGGCGCTGTGTGCACTATCAGCTGGGTGCCGTCCACATTCTTCGGCGCTCTGTGCTCTCCTATTTGGATCCCGACCACGTTTCCCGGCGCTATGTGCACCCAAGTTTGATCCCGCCCACTTTTCCGGCGCTCTGTGCACTCAGGGGTCCCGGCCCATGTTGTCCGGCGCTCTGTGCACTCCTAGTTGGGCCGCGCCCACGTTTTCCGGCGCTCTGTGCACTCCCAGTTGTATCCCGCCCACCTTTCCCGGGGCAATGTGCACTCCCAGCTGGGTGCCGTTCACCTATCCCGGCGCTCTGTGCACTCCCAGATGGGTCCCGCCCACGTTGTACGGCGCCCTGTGCACTCCTTGTTGGACCACGTCCCTTTTTTTCTGGCGCTGTGTGCACTATCAGCTGGGTGCCGTCCACATTCTTCGGCGCTCTGTGCTCTCCTATTCGGATCCCCAACCACGTTTCCCGGCGCTGTGTGCACTCCTACTTGGATCCCGACCACGTTTCCCGGCGCTCTGTGCACTTCCAAGTGGGTCACGCCCACGTTGTCCGGCGCTCTGAGCACTCCTAGTTGGACCGCGCCCACGTTTTCCGGCGCTCTGTGCACTCCCAGCTGTATCCCGGCCACCATTCCCGGCGCTATGTGCTTTCCCAGAAGGGTACCGCCCACGTTGTTTAGCGCTCTGTGCACTCCCAGCTGTGTCCCGTCCATCTTTCCCGCCGCTGTGAGCACTCCCAGTTTTATCCCGGCTACCTTTCCCGGCGCTATGTGCACTCCTATTTGGATCCCACCCAGGCTTACCGGCGCTGCGTGCACTCTCAGCTGGGCCGCGCCCCCCATTCTTCTAGCGCTGTGTGCACTCCTAGTTGGATCCCGCCCACTTTTTTTCTGGCGCTGCGTGCACTCTCAGCTGGGTCCCACCCCCATTTTTCTAGCGCTGTGTGCACTCCTAGTTGAATCCCGCCCACTTTTTTTCTGGCGTTGTGTGCACTCCCAGCTGGGTCCCGTCCACCTTTCCCGCCGCTGTGAGCACTCCCAGTTGTATCCCGCCCACCTTTCCCGGGGCAATGTGCACTCCCAGATGGGTCCCGCCCACGTTGTACGGCGCCCTATGCACTCCTTGTTGGACCACGTCCCTTTTTTTCTGGCGCTGTGTGCACTATCAGCTGGGTGCCGTCCACATTCTTCGGCGCTCTGTGCTCTCCTATTTGGATCCCGACCACGTTTCCCGGCGCTATGTGCACTCCTATTTGGATCCCGCCCACGTTTTCCGGCGCTCTGTGCACTCCCAGGTGGGTCCCGCCCATGTTGTCCGGCGCTCTGTGCACTCCTAGTTGGGCCGCGCCCACGTTTTCCGGCGCTCTGTGCACTCCCAGTTGTATCCCGCCCACCTTTCCCGGGGCAATGTGCACTCCCAGCTGGGTGCCGTTCACCTATCCCGGCGCTCTGTGCACTCCCAGATGGGTCCCGCCCACGTTGTACGGCGCCCTGTGCACTCCTTGTTGAACCACGCCCCCTTTTTTTCTAGCGCTGCGTGCGCTCTCAGCTGGGTCCCGCCCCCATTTTTCTAGCGCTGTGTGCACTCCTAGTTGGATCCCGCCCACTTTTTTTCTGGCTCTGTGTGCGCTCCCAGCTGTATCCCGGCCACCATTCCCGGCGCTATGTGATTTCCCAGAAGGGTACCGCCCAAGTTGTCCAGCGCTCTGTGCACTCCCAGCTGGGTCCCGTTCACCTATCCCGGCGCTGTGTGGACTCCCAGTTTTATCCCGGCTACCTTTCCCGGCGCTATGTGCACTCCTATTTGGATCCCGCCCACGTTTTTCGGCGCTCTGTGCACTCCCAGGTGGGTCCCGCCCATGCTGTCCGACGCTCTGTGCACTCCTAGTTGGACCGCGCCCACGTTTTCCGGCGCTCTGTGCACTCCCAGATGGGTCCCGCCCACGTTGTACGGCGCCCTGTGCACTCCTTGTTGGATCCCGCCCTCTTTTTCTGACGGTGTGTGCTCTCCCAGGTGAGTTCCGCCCTCGTAGTTTAGCGCTCTGTTCATTCCCAGCTGGGTCCCGTCCACCTTTCCCGGCGCTATGTGCACTCCCAATGGGTCCCGTCCACCTATCCCGGCGCTGTGTGGACTCCCAGTTTTATCCCGGCTACCTTTCCCGGCGCTATGTGCACTCCTATTTGGATCCCATCCACGCTTACCGGCGCTGCGTGCACTCTCAGCTGGGTCCCGCCCCCATTTTTCTAGCGCTGCGTGCACTCCTAGTTGAATCCCGCCCACTTTTTTCTCGCGCTGTGTGCACTATCAGCTGGGTCCCGTTCACATTTTACGGCGCTGTGTGCACTCCTATTTAGAACCCGCCCACGTTTTCCGGCGCTCTGTGCACTCCCAGCTGGGTCCCGTCCACAATCTACGGCACTCTGTGTTTCCTATTTGGGATCCCGACCACGTTTCCCGGCGCTATGTGCACTCCTATTTGGATCCCGCCCACGTTTTCCGGCGCTCTGTGCACTCCCAGGTGGGTCCCGTCCATGTTGTCCGGCACCTGTGCACCCAGTTTGTTGATCCCGCCCTTTTCTGACGCTGTGCACTTCCAGGTGAGTTCCGTCCACGTTGTTTAGCGCTCTGTTCATTCCCAGCTGGGTCCCGTCCACCTTCCCGGCGCTGCAGTACTCCCAGTTTGGATCCCGGCTACCTTTCCCGGCGCTATGTGCACTCCTACTTGATCCCACCCACTTTTTTCTGGCGCTGTGTGCACTATCAGCTGGGTCCCGCCCCCATTTTTCTAGCGCTGTGTGCACTACTATCTGGAATCCCACCCACTTTTTTCTGGCGCTGTGTGCACTATCAGCTGGGTCCCGTCCACATTCTACGGCGCTGTGTGCACTCCTATTTGGATCCCGACCACGTTTCCCGGCGCTCTGTGCACTTCCAAGTGGGTCACGCCCACGTTGTCCGGCGCTCTGTGCACTCCTAGTTGGTCCGCGCCCACGTTTTCCGGCGCTCTGTGCACTCCCAGCTGTATCCCGGCCACCATTCCCGGCGCTATGTGCTTTCCCCAGAAGGGTACCGCCCACGTTGTTTAGCGCTCTGTGCACTCCCAGCTGTGTCCCGTCCATCTTTCCCGCCGCTGTGAGCACTCCCAGTTTTATCCCGGCTACCTTTCCCGGCGCTATGTGCACTCCTATTTGGATCCCACCCACGCTTACCGGCGCTGCGTGCACTCTCAGCTGGGCCGCGCCCCCCATTCTTCTAGCGCTGTGTGCACTTAGTTGGATCCCGCCCACTTTTTTCTGGCGCTGCGTGCACTCTCAGCTGGGTCCCACCCCCATTTTTCTAGCGCTGTGTGCACTCCCAGTTGAATCCCGCCCACTTTTTTTTTCTGGCGTTGTGTGCACTCCCAGCTGGGTCCCGTCCACCTTTCCCTGCCGCTGTGAGCACTCCCAGCTGTATCCCGCCCACCTTTCCCGGGGCAATGTGCACTCCCAGATGGGTCCCGCCCACGTTGTACCCGGCGCTATGCACTCCTTGTTGGACCCACGTCCCTTTTTTTCTGGCGCTGTGTGCACTATCAGCTGGGTCCCGTCCACATTTTACGGCGCTCTGTGCTCTCCTATTTGGATCCCGACCACGTTTCCCGGCGCTATGTGCACTCCTATTTGGATCCCGCCCACGTTTTCCGGCGCTCTGTGCACTCCCAGGTGGGTCCCGCCCATGTTGTCCGGCGCTCTGTGCACTCCTAGTTGGACCGCGCCCACGTTTTCCGGCGCTCTGTGCACTCCCAGTTGTATCCCGCGCACCTTTCCCGGGGCAACGTGCACTCCCACCTGGGTGCCGTTCACCTATCCCGGCGCTCTGTGCACTCCCAGTTTTATCCCGCCCACGTTGTACGGCGCCCTGTGCACTCCTTTGTTGAACCACGCCCCCTTTTTTCTGGCGCTGCGTGCGCTCTCAGCTGGGTCCCGCCCCCATTTTTCTAGCGCTGTGTGCACTCCTAGTTGGATCCCGCCCACTTTTTTTCTGGCTCTGTGTGCGCTCCCAGCTGTATCCCGGCCACCATTCCCGGCGCTATATGATTTCCCAGAAGGGTACCGCCTGTTGTCCAGCGCTCTGTGCACTCCCAGCTGGGTCCCGTTCACCTATCCCGGCGCTGTGTGGACTCCCAGTTTTATCCCGGCTACCTTTCCCGGCGCTATGTGCACTCCTATTTGGATCCCGCCCACGTTTTTCGGCGCTCTGTGCACTCCCAGGTGGGTCCCGCCCATGCTGTCCTACGCTCTGTGCACTCCTAGTTGGACCGCGCCCACGTTTTCCGGCGCTCTGTGCACTCCCAGATGGGTCCCGCCCACGTTGTACGGCGCCCTGTGCACTCCTTGTTGGATCCCGCCCTCTTTTTCTGACGGTGTGTGCTCTCCCAGGTGAGTTCCGCCCTCGTAGTTTAGCGCTCTGTTCATTCCCAGCTGGGTCCCGTCCACCTTTCCCGGCGCTATGTGCACTCCCAGATGGTTGTATCCCGCCCACCTTTAAGGCCCAGGGTGCACTCCTTTGTTGACCGTCTTTCTCGACTTTTCTCCCAGGTGAGTTCCGCCAACGTTGTGCACTGTTCATAGCTGGTCCCGTCCACCTTCCCGCCGCTGTGAGCACTCCCAGCTGTATCCCGCCACCTTCCCGGGCAATGTGCACTCCCAATGGGTCCCGTCCACCTATCCCGGCGCTGTGTGGACTCCCAGTTTTATCCCGGCTACCTTTCCCGGCGCTATGTGCACTCCTATTTGGATCCCATCCACGCTTACCGGCGCTGCGTGCACTCTCAGCTGGGTCCCGCACCCATTTTTCTAGCGCTGTGTGCACTCCTAGTTGAATCCCGCCCACTTTTTTCTCGCGCTGTGTGCACTATCAGCTGGGTCCCGTTCACATTTTACGGCGCTGTGTGCACTCCTATTTAGAACCCGCCCACGCTTTCCGGCGCTCTGTGCACTCCCAGCTGGGTCCCGTCCACATTCTATGGCGCTCTGTGCTCTCCTATTTGGATCCCGACTACGTTTCCCGGCGCTATGTGCACTCCTATTTGGATCCTGCTCACGTTTTCCGGCGCTCTGTGCACTCCCAGGTGGGTCCCGTCCATGTTGTCCGGCACTCTGTGCACTCCCCAGATGGGTCCCCACGTGTGCCGCACCTGTGCACCCTTGTTGATCCCGCCCTCTTTTTCTGACGGTATGTGCTCTCCCAGGTGAGTTCCGCCCACGTTGTTTAGCGCTCTGTTCATTCCCAGCTGGGTCCCGTCCACCTTTCCCGGCGCTGTGTGGACTCCCAGTTTTATCCCGGCTACCTTTCCCGGCGCTATGTGCACTCCTACTTGGATCCCACCCACTTTTTTCTGGCGCTGTGTGCACTATCAGCTGGGTCCCGCCCCCATTTTTCTAGCGCTATGTGCACTACTATCTGGATCCCACCCACTCTTTTCTGGCGCTGTGTGCACTATCAGCTGGGTCCCGCCCACATTTTACGGCGCTGTGTGCACTCCTAGTTGAATCCCGCCCACTTTTTTTCTGACGCTGTGTGCATTATCAGCTGGGTCCGTCCACATTCTACGGCGCTCTGTGCTCTCCTATTTGGATCCCGACTACGTTTCCGGCGCTATGTGCACTCCTATTTGGATCCTGCTCACGTTTTCCGGCGCTCTGTGCACTCCCAGGTGGGTCCCGTCCATGTTGTCCGGCGCTCTGTGCACTCCTTGTTGGATCCCGCCGTCTTTTTCTGACGGTATGTGCTCTCCCACGTGAGTTCCGCCCACGTTGTTTAGCGCTCTGTGCACTCCCAGCTGGGTCCCGTCCACCTTTTCCGCCGCTGTGAGCACTCCCAGCTGTATCCCGCCCACTTTTTTTCTGACGCTGTGTGCATTATCAGCTGGGTCCGTCCACATTCTACGGCGCTCTGTGCTCTCCTATTTGGATCCCGACTACGTTTCCGGCGCTATGTGCACTCCTATTTGGATCCTGCTCACGTTTTCCGGCGCTCTGTGCACTCCCAGGTGGGTCCCGTCCATGTTGTCCGGCACTATGTGCACTCCTTGTTGGATCCCGCCGTCTTTTTCTGACGGTATGTGCTCTCCCAGGTGAGTTCCGCCCACGTTGTTTAGCGCTCTGTGCACTCCCAGCTGGGTCCCGTCCACCTTTTCCGCCGCTGTGAGCACTCCCAGCTGTATCCCGCCCACCTTTCCCGGGGAATGTGCACTCCCAGCTGTGTCCCGTCCACCTATCCCGGCGCAGTGTGGACTCCCAGTTTTATCCCGTCCACCTTTCCCGGCGCTATGTGCACTCCTACTTGGATCCCACCCACTTTTTTCTGGCGCTGTGTGCACTATCAGCTGGGTCCCGCCCCCATTTTTCTAGCGCTGTGTGCACTCCTAGTTGAATCCCGTCCACTTTTTTCTGGCGCTGTGTGCACTATCAGCTGGGTCCCGTCCACCTATCCCATCGCTCTGTGCACTCCTAGTTGGACCGCGCCAACGTTTTCCGGCGCTCTGTGCACTCCTATTTGGATCCCGCCCACGTTTTCCGGCGCACTGTGCACTCCTATTTGGATCCCGTTCATGTTGTCCGGCGCCCTGTGCACTTTTAGTGGGTCCCGTCCACCTTTCCCGCTGCTGTGAGCGTTCCCAGTTGTATCCCGCCCACCTTTCCAGGGCAATGTGCACTCCCAGCTGGGTCCCGTCCACCTATCCCGGCGCTGTGTGGACTCCCAGTTTTATCCCGGCTACCTTTCCCGGCGCTATGTGCACTCCTATCTGGATCCCACCCACTTTTTTCTGGCGCTGTGTGCACTATCAGCTGGGTCCTGCCCCATTTTTCTGGCGCTGTGTGCACTCCTAGTTGAATCCCGCCCACTTTTTTCTGGCGCTGTGTGCACTATCAGTTGGGTCCCGTCCCCATTCTACGGCGCTCTGTGCTCTCCTATTTGGATCCCGACTACGTTTTCCGGCGCTATGTGCACTCCTATTTGGATCCTGCTCACGTTTTCCGGCGCTCTGTGCACTCCCAGGTGGGTCCCGTCCATGTTGTCCGGCGCTCTGTGCACTCCCAGATGGGTCCCGCCCACGTTGTGCGGCGCCCTGTGCACTCCTTGTTGGACCCCGCCCTCTTTTTCTGACGATGTGTGCTCTCCCAGGTGAGTTCCGCCAACGTTGTTTAGCGCTCTGTTCATTCCCAGCTGGGTCCCGTCCACCTTTCCCGGCGCTGTGTGGACTCCCAGTTTTATCCCGGCTACCTTTCCCGGCGCTATGTGCACTCCTACTTGGATCCCACCCACTTTTTCTGGCGCTGTGTGCACTATCAGCTGGGTCCCGCCCCCATTTTTCTAGCGCTGTGTGCACTCCTAGTTGAATCCCTTCCACTTTTTTCTGGCGCTGTGTGCACTATCAGCTGGGTCCCGTCCACCTATCCCGGCGCTCTGTGCACTCCTAGTTGGACCGCGCCAACGTTTTCCGGCGCTCTGTGCACTCCTATTTGGATCCCGCCCACGTTTTCCGGCGCCATGTGCACTCCCAGGTGGGTCCCGTCCATGTTGTCCGGCGCTCTGTGCACTCCCAGATGGGTCCCGCCCACGTTGTGCGGCGCCCTGTGCACTCCTTGTTGGACCCCGCCCTCTTTTTCTGACGATGTGTGCTCTCCCAGGTGAGTTCCGCCAACGTTGTTTAGCGCTGTGTTCATTCCCAGCTGGGTTCCGTCCACCTTTCCCGCCGCTGTGAGCACTCCCAGCTGTATCCCGGCCACCTTTCCCGGGGCTATGTGCAATACAAGTTGGATTCCGTCTACTTTTTTCTAGCGCTCTGTGCACTTTTAGTGGGTCCCGTCCACCTTTCCCGCTGCTGTGAGCGTTCCCAGTTGTATCCCGCCCACCTTTCCAGGGCAATGTGCACTCCCAGCTGGGTCCCGTCCACCTATCCCGGCGCTGTGTGGACTCCCAGTTTTATCCCGGCTACCTTTCCCGGCGCTATGTGCACTCCTATCTGGATCCCACCCACTTTTTTCTGGCGCTGGGTGCACTATCAGCTGGGTCCCGCCCACATTTTACGGCGCTGTGTGCACTCCTAGTTGAATCCCGCCCACTTTTTTCTGGCGCTGTGTGCACTATCAGTTGGGTCCCGTCCACATTCTACGGCGCTCTGTGCTCTCCTATTTGGATCCCGACTACGTTTCCCGGCGCTATGTGCACTCCTATTTGGATCCTGCTCACGTTTTCCGGCGCTCTGTGCACTCCCAGGTGGGTCCCGTCCATGTTGTCCGGCGCTCTGTGCACTCCCAGATGGGTCCCGCCCACGTTGTGCGGCGCCTTGTGCACTCCTTGTTGGACCCCGCCCTCTTTTTCTGACGATGTGTGCTCTCCCAGGTGAGTTCCGCCAACGTTGTTTAGCGCTCTGTTCATTCCCAGCTGGGTCCCGTCCACCTTTCCCGGCGCTGTGTGGACTCCCTGTTTTATCCCGGCTACCTTTCCCGGCGCTATGTGCACTCCTACTTGGATCCCACCCACTTTTTCTGGCGCTGTGTGCACTATCAGCTGGGTCCCGCCCCCATTTTTCTAGCGCTGTGTGCACTCCTAGTTGAATCCCGTCCACTTTTTTCTGGCGCTGTGTGCACTATCAGCTGGGTCCCGTCCACCTATCCCGGCGCTCTGTGCACTCCTAGTTGGACCGCGCCCACGTTTTCCGGCGCTCTGTGCACTCCTATTTGGATCCCGCCCACGTTTTCCGGCGCTCTGTGCACTCCCAGGTGGGTCCCGTCCATGTTGTCCGGCGCTCTGTGCACTCCCAGATGGGTCCCGCCCACGTTGTGCGGCGCCCTGTGCACTCCTTGTTGGACCCCGCCCTCTTTTTCTGACGATGTGTGCTCTCCCAGGTGAGTTCCGCCAACGTTGTTTAGCGCTCTGTTCATTCCCAGCTGGGTTCCGTCCACCTTTCCCGCCGCTGTGAGCACTCCCAGCTGTATCACGGCCACCTTTCCCGGGGCTATGTGCAATACAAGTTGGATTCCGTCTACTTTTTTCTAGCGTTCTGTGCACTTTTAGTGGGTCCCGTACACCTTTCCCGCAGCTGTGAGCGTTCCCAGTTGTACCCCGCCCACCTTTCCAGGACAATGTGCACTCCCAGCTGGGTCCCGTCCACCTATCACGGCGCTGTGTGGACTCCCAGTTTTATCCCGGCTACCGTTCCCGGCGCTATGTGCACTCCTATTTGGATCCCACCCACTTTTTTCTGGCGCTGTGTGCACTATCAGCTGGGTCCCGCCTACATTTTACGGCGCTGTGTGCACTCCTAGTTGAATCCCGCCCACCTTTTTCTGGCGCTGTGTGCACTATCAGTTGGGTCCCGTCCACATTCTACGGCGCTCTGTGCTCTCCTATTTGGATCCCGACTACGTTTCCCGGCGCTATGTGCACTCCTATTTGGATCCTGCTCACGTTTTCCGGCGCTCTGTGCACTCCCAGGTGGGTCCCGTCCATGTTGTCCGGCGCTCTGTGCACTCCTTGTTGGATCCCGCCCTCTTTTTCTGACGGTATGTGCTCTCCCAGGTGAGTTCCGCCCACGTTGTTTTGCGCTCTGTTCATTCCCAGCTGGGTCCCGTCCACCTTTCCCGGCGCTGTGTGGACTCCCAGTTTTATCCCGGCTACCTTTCCCGGCGCTATGTGCACTCCTACTTGGATCCCACCCACTTTTTTCTGGCGCTGGGTGCACTATCAGCTGGGTCCCGCCCACATTTTACGGCGCTGTGTGCACTCCTAGTTGAATCCCGCCCACTTTTTTCTGGCGCTGTGTGCACTATCAGTTGGGTCCCGTCCACATTCTACGGCGCTCTGTGCTCTCCTATTTGGATCCCGACTACGTTTCCCGGTGCTATGTGCACTCCTATTTGGATCCTGCTCACGTTTTCCGGCGCTCTGTGCACTCCCAGGTGGGTCCCGTCCATGTTGTCCGGCGCTCTGTGCACTCCCAGATGGGTCCCGCCCACGTTGTGCGGCGCTGTGTGGACTCCCAGTTTTATCCCGGCTACCTTTCCCGGCGCTATGTGCACTCCTACTTGGATCCCACCCACTTTTTTCTGGCGCTGTGTGCACTATCAGCTGGGTCCCGCCCCCATTTTTCTAGCGCTATGTGCACTCCTATCTGGATCCCACCCACTCTTTTCTGGCGCTGTGTGCACTATCAGCTGGGTCCCGCCCACATTTTACGGCGCTGTGTGCACTCCTAATTGAATCCCACCCACTTTTTTCTGGCGCTGTGTGCACTATCAGCTGGGTCCCGCCCACATTTTACGGCGCTGTGTGCACTCCTAGTTGAATCCCGCCCACTTTTTTCTGACGCTGTGTGCACTATCAGCTGGGTCCCGTCCACATTCTACGGCGCTCTGTGCTCTCCTATTTGGATCCCGACTACGTTTCCCGGCGCTATGTGCACTCCTATTTGGATCCTGCTCACGTTTTCCGGCGCTCTGTGCACTCCCAGGTGGGTCCCGTCCATGTTGTCCGGCGCTCTGTGCACTCCTTGTTGGATCCCGCCCTCTTTTTCTGACGGTATGTGCTCTCCCAGGTGAGTTCCGCCCACGTTGTTTAGCGCTCTGTTCATTCCCAGCTGGGTCCCGTCCACCTTTTCCGCCGCTGTGAGCACTCCCAGCTGTATCCCGCCCACCTTTCCCGGGCAATGTGCACTCCCAGCTGTGTCCCGTCCACCTATCCCGGCGCTGTGTGGACTCCCAGCTTTATCCCGTCCACCTTTCCCGCTGCTGTGAGCACTCCCAGTTGTATCGCGCCCACCTTTCCCGGGGCAATGTGCACTCCCAGCTGGGTCCCGTCCACCTATCACGGCGCTGTGTGGACTCCCAGTTTTATCCCGGCTACCGTTCCCGGCGCTATGTGCACTCCTATTTGGATCCCACCCACTTTTTTCTGGCGCTGTGTGCACTATCAGCTGGGTCCCGCCCACATTTTACGGCGTTGTGTGCACTCCTATTTAGAACCCGCCCACGTTTTCCGGCGCTACGTGCACTCCTATTTGAATCCTGCCAACGTTTTCCGGCGCTCTGTGCACTCCCAGGTGGGTCCCGCCCATGTTGTCCGGCGCTCTGTGGACTCCCAGGTGGATCCCGCCCACGTTGTTCAGTGCTCTGTGCGTTCCCAGCTGGGTCCCGTCCAACTTTCCCGCCGCTGTGAGCACTCCCAGTTTTATCCCGGCTACCTTTCCCGGCGCTATGTGCACTCCTATTTGGATCCCACCCACGCTTACCGGCGCTGCGTGCACTCTCAGCTGGGTCCCGCCCCCATTTTTCTATCGCTGTGTGCACTCCTAGTTGAATCCCGCCCACTTTTTTTTCTGACGCCGTGTGCACTATCAGCTGGGCCCCGTCCACATTCTACGGCGCTCTGTGCTCTCCTATTTGGATCACGACCACGTTTCCCGGCGCTATGTGCACTCCTATTTGGATCCTGCCCACGTTTTCCGGCCCTCTGTGCTCTCCTATTTGGATCCCGAATACGTTTCCCGGCGCTATGTGCACTCCTATTTGGATCCTGCCCACGTTTTCCGGCGCTCTGTGCACTCCCAGGTGGGTCCCGTCCATGTTGTCCGGCGCTCTGTGCACTCCTTGTTGGATCCCGCCCTCTTTTTCTGACGGTATGTGCTCTCCCAGGTGAGTTCCGCCCACGTTGTTTAGCGCTCTGTTCATTCCCAGCTGGGTCCCGTCCACCTTTCCCGGGGCAATGTGCACTCCCAGCTGGATCCCGTCCACCTATCCCGGCGCTGTGTGGACTCCCAGTTTTATCCCGGCTACCTTTCCCGGCGCTATGTGCACTCCTAGTTGAATCCCGCCCACTTTTTTTCTGACGCCGTGTGCACTATCAGCTGGGTCCCGTCCACATTCTACGGCGCTCTGTGCTCTCCTATTTGGATCCCGACCACGTTTCCCGGCGCTATGTGCACTCCTATTTGGATCCTGCCCACGTTTTCCGGCCCTCTGTGCACTCCCAGGTGGGTCCCGCCCATGTTGTCCGACGCTCTGTGCTCTCCTAGTTGGACCGCGCCCACGTTTTCCGGCGCTCTGTGCACTCCCAGATGGGTCCCGCCCACGTCGTACGGCGCCCTGTGCACTCCTTGTTGAATCCCGCCCTCTCTTTCTGACGGTGTGTGCTCTCCCAGGTGAGTTCCGCCCACGTTGTGTAGCGCTCTGTTCATTCCCAGCTGGGTCCCGTCCACCTTTCCCGGCGCTATGTGCACTCCCAGTGGGTCCCGCCCATGTTGTCCGACGCTCTGTGCACTCCTAGTTGGACCGCGCCCACGTTTTCCGGCGCTCTGTGCACTCCCAGATGGGTCCCGCTCACGTTGTACGGCGCCCTGTGCACTCCTTGTTGGATCCCGCCCTCTTTTTCTGACGGTGTGTGCTCTCCCAGGTGAGTTCCGCCCACGTTGTTTAACGCTCTGTTCATTCCCAGCTGGGTCCCGTCCACCTTTCGCGGCGCTATGTGCACTCCCAGTGGGTCCCGTCCACCTTTCCCGGGGCAATGTGCACTCCCAGCTGGGTCCCGTCCACCTATCCCGGCGCTGTGTGGACTCCCAGTTTTTTCCCGGCTACCTTTCCCGGCGCTATGTGCACTCCTAGTTGAATCCCGCCCACTTTTTTTCTGACGCCGTGTGCACTATCAGCTGGGTCTCGTCCACATTCTACGGCGCTCTGTGCTCTCCTATTTGGATCCTGCCCACGTTTTCCGGCCCTCTGTGCACTCCCAGGTGGGTCCCGCCCATGTTGTCCGACGCTCTGTGCTCTCCTAGTTGGACCGCGCCCACGTTTTCCGGCGCTCTGTGCACTCCCAGATGGGTCCCGCCCACGTCGTACGGCGCCCTGTGCACTCCTTGTTGAATCCCGCCCTCTTTTTCTGACGGTGTGTGCTCTCCCAGGTGAGTTCCGCCCACGTTGTGTAGCGCTCTGTTCATTCCCAGCTGGGTCCCGTCCACCTTTCCCGGCGCTATGTGCACTCCCAGTGGGTCCCGTCCACCTTTCCCGGGGCAATGTGCACTCCCAGCTGGGTCCCGTCCACCTATCCCGGCGCTGTGTGGACTCCCAGTTTTATCCCGGCTACCTTTCCCGGCGCTATGTGCACTCCTAGTTGAATCCCGCCCACTTTTTTCTCGCGCTGTGTGCACTATCAGCTGGGTCCCGTTCACATTTCACGGCGCTGTGTGCACTCCTATTTAGAACCCGCACACGTTTTCCGGCGCTATGTGCACTCCTATTTGGATCCTGCCCACGTTTTCCGGCCCTCTGTGCACTCCCAGGTGGGTCCCGCCCATGTTGTCCGACGCTCTGTGCTCTCCTAGTTGGACCGCGCCCACGTTTTCCGGCGCTGTGCACTCCCAGATGGGTCCCGCCCACCTTTCCCGGCGCTATGTGCACTCCTTTGTTGAATCCCGCCCTCTTTTTCTGACGGTGTGTGCTTTCCCAGGTAAGTTCCGCCAACGTTGTTTAGCGCTCTGTTCATTCCCAGCTGGGTCCCGTCCACCTTTCCCGGGGCAATGTGCACTCCCAGCTGGGTCCCGTCCACCTATCCCGGCGCTCTGTGCTCTCCTATTTGGATCCCGACAACGTTTACCGGCGCTATGTGCACTCCTATTTGGATCCCACCCACGCTTATCGGCGCTGCGTGCACTCTCAGCTGGGTCCCGCCCCCATTTTTCTAGCGCTGTGTGCACTCCTAGTTGAATCCCACCCACTTTTTTCTGGCGCTGTGTGCACTATCAGCTGGGTCCCGTCCACATCCCGGCGCTGTGAGCACTCCCAGTTGTATCCCGCCCACCTTTCCCGGGCGCTGTGTGCACTCCCAGCTGGGTCCCGTCCACCTATCACGGCGCTGTGTGGACTCCCAGCTGGATCCCGTCCACCGTTCCCGGCGCTATGTGCACTCCTATTTGGATCCCGCCCACGTTTTCCGGCGCTGTGCACTCCCATTTGGGTCCCGCCCACGTTTTCCGGCGCTATGTGCACTCCTATTTGGATCCTGCCTACGTTTTCCGGCGCTCTGTGCACTCCCAGTTGGATCCCGGCCACCATTCGCGGCGCTATGTGCTCTCCCAGGTGGATCCCGCCCACGTTGTTCAGTGCTCTGTGCGTTCCCAGCTGGGTCCCATCCAACTTTCCCGCCGCTGTGAGCACTCCCAATTTTATCCCGGCTACCTTTCCCGGCGCTATGTGCACTCCTATTTGGATCCCACCCACGCTTATCGGCGCTGCGTGCACTCTCAGCTGGGTCCCGCCCCCATTTTTCTAGCGCTGTGTGCACTCCTAGTTGAACCCCGCCCACTTTTTTTCTGACGCCGTGTGCACTATCAGCTGGGTCCCGTCCACATTCTACGGCGCTCTGTGCTCTCCTATTTGGATCCCGACCACGTTTCCCGGCGCTATGTGCACTCCTGTTTGGATTCCGACCACGTTTCCCGGCGCTCTGTGCTCTCCTATTTGGATCCCGACCACGTTTCCCGGCGCCATGTGCACTCCTATTTGGATCCCGCCTACATTTTCCCGCGCTCTGTGCTCTCCTATCTGGGTCCCCTCCACCTATTCCGGCGCTCTGTGCACTCCTTGTTGATCCCGCCACGATTTCCGGCGCTATGTGCTCTCCCAGGTGAATCCCGCCCACGTTGTTCAGCGCTCTGTGCGTTCCCAGCTGGGTCCCGTCCACCTTTCCCGCCGCTGTGAGCACTCCCAGTTTTATCCCGGTCCACCTTTCCCGGCGCTGTGCACTCCTATTTGGATCCCACCCACGCTATCGGCGCTGTGTGCACTCAGCTGGGTCCCTTTTTTCTAGCGCTGTGTGCACTCCTAGTTGAATCCCACCCACTTTTTTCTGGCGCTGTGTGCACTATCAGCTGGTTCCCGTCCACATCCTACGGCGCTCTGTGCTCTCCTATTTGGATCCCGACCACGTTTCCCGGCGCTATGTGCACTCCTATTTGGATCCTGCCCACGTTTTCCGGCGCTCTGTGCACTCCAAGGTGGGTCCCGTCCATGTTGTCCGGCGCTCTGTGCACTCCCAGTTGTATCCCGCCCTCTTTTCTGACGCTATGTGCTCTCCCAGGTGAGTTCCGCCCACGTTGTTTAGCGCTCTGTTCATTCCCAGCTGGGTCCCGTCCACCTTTCCCGGCGCGCTGTGCACTCCCAGTGGATCCGCCCACCTTTCCCGGGGCAATGCGCACTCCCAGCTGGGTCCCGTCCACCTATCCCGGCGCTGTGTGGACTCCCAGTTTTATCCCGGCTACCTTTCCCGGCGCTATGTGAACTCCTAATTGAATCCCGCCCACTTTTTTTCTGGCGCTGTGTGCACTATCAGCTGGGTCCCGTCCACATTCTACGGCGCTCTGTGCACTCCTATTTGGATCCCGACCACGTTTCCCGGCGCAATGTGCACTCCTATTTGGGTCCCACCACGTTTTCCGGCGCTCTGTGCACTCCCAGCTGGGTCCGCCCCACTTTTCCGGCGCTGTGTGCACTCCCAGTTGGATCCCGCCCACCTTTTCCGGCGCTGTGTGCACTCTCAGCTGGGTCCCGCCCCATTTCTAGCGCTGTGTGCACTCCTAGTTGAATCCCGCCCACTTTTTTTTCTGGCGCTGTGTGCACTATCAGCTGGGTCCCGTCCACATTTTACGGCGCTCTGTGCTCTCCTATTTGGATCCCGACCACGTTTCCCGGCGCTATGTGCACTCCTATTTGGATCCTGCCCACGTTTTCCGGCGCTCTGTGCACTCCCAGGTGGGTCCCGTCCATGTTGTCCGGCGCTCTGTGCACTTCTAGTTGGATCCCGGCCACCATTCGCGGCGCTATGTGCTCTCCCAGGTGGATCCCGCCCACGCTGTTCAGTGCTCTGTGCGTTCCCAGCTGGGTCCCGTCCAACTTTCCCGCCGCTGTGAGCACTCCCAATTTCTGTCCCGGCTACCTTTCCCGGCGCTATGGGCACTCCTATTTGGATCCCACCCACGCTTACCGGCGCTGCGTGCACTCTCAGCTGGGTCCCGCCCCCATTTTTCTAGCGCTGTGCGCACTCCTAGTTGAATCCCACCCACATTTTTTTTCGCGCTGTGTGCACTATCAGCTGGGTCCCGTTCACATTTTACGGCGCTGTGTGCATTCCTATTTAGAACCCGCCCACGTTTTCCGGCGCTCTGTGCACTCCCAGCTGGGTCCCGTCCACATTCTACGGCGCTCTGTGCTCTCCTATTTGGATCCCGACCACGTTTCCCGGCTTCTATGTGCACTCCTGTTTGGATCCCGCCCACGTTTTCCGGCGCTCTGTGCACTCCCAGGTGGGTTTCACCAAGTTGTCCGGCGCTCTGTGCACTCCTAGTTGGATCCCAGCCACCATTCGCGGCGCTATGTGCTCTCCCAGGTGGATCCCGCCCACGTTGTTCAGTGCTCTGTGCGTTCCCAGCTGGGTCCCGTCCAACTTTCCCGCCGCTGTGAGCACTCCCAGTTGTATCCCGCCCACCTTTCCCGGGGCAATGCGCACTCCCAGCTGGGTCCCGTCCACCTATCCCGGCGCTGTGTGGACTCCCAGTTTTATCCCGGCTACCTTTCCCGGCGCTATGTGAACTCCTAATTGAATCCCGCCCACTTTTTTTCTGGCGCTGTGTGGACTATCAGCTGGGTCCCGTCCACATTCTACGGTGCTCTGTGCTCTCCAATTTGGATCCCGACCACGTTTCCCGGCCCTATGTGCACTCCTATTTGGATCTCCGCCCACGTTTGCCCGCCCTGTGCACTCCCAGGTGGGTCCCGCCCATGTTTGTCCCGACGCTCTGTGCTCTCTGTTGACCGCGCCCACGTTTTCCGGCGCTCTGTGCACTCCCAGATGGGTCCCGCCCACGTCGTACCGGCGCCCTGTGCACTCCTTGTTGAATCCCGCCCTCTATTCTGACGGTGTGTGCTCTCCCAGGTGGATTCCGCCCACGTTGTGCGCGCTCTGTGCATTCCCAGCTGGGTCCCGTCCACCTTCCCGGCGCTATGTGCACTCCCAGTGGGTCCCGCCCATGTTGTCCGGACGCTCTGTGCACTCCTATTTGGACCTGCCCACGTTTTCGGTGCACTCCCAGTGGGTCCCGCCCACGTTGCACGGCGCTGTGCACTCCTTGTTGGATCCGCCCTTTTCTGACGGTGTGCACTCCCAGCTGAGTCCCGCCCACGTTGTTTAACGGCGCTCTGTGCATCTCCCAGCTGGGTCCCGTCCATGTTTCCGGCGCTCTGTGCACTCCCAGCTGGGTCCCGTCCACCTATCCCGGCGCTCTGTGCACTCCCAGCTGGGTCCCGTCCACCTATCCCGGCGCTGTGTGGACTCCCAGTTTTATCCCGGCTACCTTTCCCGGCGCTATGTGCACTCCTTATTGGATCCCACCCACGCTTACCGGCGCTGCGTGCACTCTCAGCTGGGTCCCGCCCCCATTTTTCTAGCGCTGCGTGCACTCCTAGTTGAATCCCACCCACTTTTTTCTCGCGCTGTGTGCACTATCAGCTGGGTCCCGTTCACATTTTACGGCGCTGTGTGCACTCCTATTTAGAACCCGCCCACGTTTTCCGGCGCTCTGTGCACTCCCAGCTGGGTCCCGTCCACAATCTACGGCGCTCTGTGCTCTCCTATTTGGATCCCGACCACGTTTCCCGGCTTCTATGTGCACTCCTGTTTGGATCCCGCCCACGTTTTCCGGCGCTCTGTGCACTCCCAGGTGGGTCCCACCAAGTTGTCCGGCGCTCTGTGGACTGTATCCCGCCCACCTTTCCCGGCGCTGTGTGCACCATCGCCCGGCGCTCTGTGCACTCCAGCTGGGTCCCGTCCATTTTCCGGCGCTGTGTGCACTCCTATTTGGATCCCGCCCACGGCCCGGCGCACTCCTGGGTCGCCATTCCGGCGCTCTGTGCACTCCCAGGTGGGTCACGCCCACGTAGTTCAGCGCTCTGTGCACTCCCAGCTGAGTCCCGTCCACCTTTCCCGCCGCTGTGAGCACTCCCAGTTGTATCCCGCCCACCTTTCCCGGGGCAATGTGCACTCCCAGCTGGGTCCCGTCCACCTATCCCGGCGCTCTGTGCACTCCCAGATCGCCCACGTTGTGCGGCGCCCTGTGCACTCCTTGTTGGACCCCGCCCTCTTTTTCTGACGGTGTGTGCTTTCCCAGGTGAGTTCCGCCAACGTCGTTTAGGGCTCTGTTCATTCCCAGCTGGGTCCCGTCCACCTTTCCCGCTGCTGTGAGCACTCCCAGTTGTATCCCGCCCACCTTTCCCGGGCCAATGTGCACTCCCAGCTGGGTCCCGTCCACCTATCCCGGCGCTGTGAACACTCCCAGCTGTATCCCGGCCACCTTTCCCGGGGCTATGTGCACTACAAGTTGGATTCCGTCTACTTTTTTCTAGCGCTCTGTGCACTTTCAGTGGGTCCCGTCCACCTTTCCCGCTGCTGTGAGCACTCCCAGTTGTATCCCGCCCACCTTTCCCGGGGCAATGCGCACTCCCAGCTGGGTCCCGTCCACCTATCCCGGCGCTGTGTGGACTCCCAGTTTTATCCCGGCTACCTTTCCCGGCGCTATGTGAACTCCTAATTGAATCCCACCCACGCTTATCGGCGCTGCGTGCACTCTCAGCTGGGTCCCGCCCCATTTTCTAGGCGCTGTGTGCACTCCTAGTTGAATCCCGCCCACTTTTTTCTGGCGCTGTGTGCACTATCAGCTGGGTCCCGTCCACATTCTACGGCGCTCTGTGCACTTCAGTTGGACCCGCCCACGTTTTTCTGGCGCTGTGTGCACTCCCAGCTGGGTCCCGTCCACCTATCCCGGCGCTCTGTGCTCTCCTATTTGGATCCCGACCACGTTTCCCGGCGCTATGTGCACTCCTATTTGGATCCTGCCCACGTTTTCCGGCGCTCTGTGCACTCCCATGTGGGTCCCGTCCATGTTGTCCGGCGCTCTGTGCACTCCTAGTTGGATCCCGGCCACCATTCGCGGCGCTATGTGCACTCCCAGTTGTATCCCGCCCACGTTGTTCGGCGCTCTGTGCACTCCCAGCTGGGTCCCGTCCACCTTTCCCGGCGCTGCGTGCGCTCCCAGCTTTATCCCGGCCACCTTCCCGGCGCTATGTGCACTCCTATTTGGATCCCGCCCACGTTTACCGGCGCTGTGCACTCCCAGCTGGGTCCCGCCCACGTTTTCCGGCGCTGTGTGGTCTCCCAGTTGGGTCCCGCCCACGTTGTTTAGCGCTCTGTGCATTCCCAGCTGGGTCCCGTCCACCTTTCCCGGCGCTGTGAGCACTCCCAGTTGTATCCCGCCCACCTTTCCCGGCGCAATGTGCACTCCCAGCTGGGTCCCGTCCACCTATCCCGGCGCTGTGTGCACTCCCAGTTTTATCCCGGCTACCTTCCCGGCGCTATGTGCACTCCTATTTGGATCCCACCCACGCTTACCGGCGCTGCGTGCACTCTCAGCTGGGTCCCGCCCATTTTTCTAGCGCTGTGTGCACTCCTAGTTGAATCCCGCCCACTTTTTCTGGCGCTGTGTGCACTATCAGCTGGGTCCCGTCCACCTATCCCGGCGCTCTGTGCTCTCCTATTTGGATCCCGACCACGTTTCCCGGCGCTATGTGCACTCTATTTGGATCCCGCCCACGTTTTCCCGGCGCTCTGTGCACTCCCAGGTGGGCCCCGTCCATGTTGTCCGGCGCTCTGTGCACTCCTAGTTGGATCCCGGCCACCTTTCGCGGCGCTGTGAGCACTCCCAGTTGTATCCCGCCCACCTTTCCCGGGGCAATGTGCACTCCCAGCTGGGTCACGTCCACCTTTCCCTGCGCTCTGTGCACTCTCAGATGGGTCCCGCCCACGTTGTGCCCGGCGCTCGCTCCTTGTGCACTCCCAGCTGGGTCCCGCCACCCATTTTTCTAGCGCTGTGTGCTCTCCCAATTGAATCCCGCCCCCATTTCTCTGGCGCTGTGTGCACTATCAGCTGGGTCCCGTCCACATTTTACGGCGCTATGTGCACCCCTATTTGGATCCCACCCACGCTTACCGGCGCTGCGTGCACTCTCAGGTGGGTCCCGCCCACGTTTTCCGGCGCTCTGTGCACTCCCAGTTGGATCCCGGCCACCTTTCGCGGGGCAATGTGCACTCCCAGCTGGGTCCCGTCCACCTTTCCCGGCGCTCTGTGCACTCCCAGATGGGTCCCGCCCACGTTGTTCAGCGCTCTGTGCACTCCCAACTGGATCCCGTCCACCTATCCCGGCGCTGTGTGGACTCCCAGTTTTATCCCGGCTACCTTTCCAGGCGCTATGTGCACTCCTATTTGGATCCCACCCACGCTTACCGGCGCTGCGTGCACTCTCAGCTGGGTCCCACCCCCATTTTTCTAGCGCTGTGTGCACTCCTAGTTGAGACCCGCCCACTTTTTTTCTGGCGCTGTGTGCACTATCAGCTGGGTCCCAACCACATTCTACGGCGCTCTGTGCTCTCCTATTTGGATCCCGACCACGTTTTTCTGGCGCTGTGTGCACTATCAGCTGGGTCCCGTCCAGATTCTACGGCGCTCTGTGCTCTCCTATTTGGATCCCGACCACGTTTCCCGGCGCTATGTGCACTCCTATTTGGATCCTGCCCACGTTTTCCGGCGCTCTGTGCACTCCCAGGTGGCTCCCTTCCATGTAGTCCGGCCCTCTGTGCACTTCTAGTTGGATCCCGGCCACCATTCGCGGCGCTATGTGCTCTCCCAGGTGGATCCCGCCCACGTTGTTCAGTGCTCTGTGCGTTCCCAGCTGGGTCCCGTCCAACTTTCCCGCCGCTGTGAGCACTCCCAGTTTTATCCCGGCTACCTTTCCCGGCGCTATGTGCACTCCTATTTGGATCCCACCCACGCTTACCGGCGCTGCGTGCACTCTCAGCTGGGTCCCGCCCCCATTTTTCTAGCGCTGTGTGCACTCCTAGTTGAATCCCGCCCACTTTTTTCTGGCGCTGTGTGCACTATCAGCTGGGTCCCGTCCACATTCTACGGCGCTCTGTGCTCTCCTATTTGGATCCCGACCACGTTTCCCGGCGCTATGTGCCCTCCTATTTGGATCCCGCCCACGTTTTCCGGCGCTCTGTGCACTCCCAGGTGGGTCCCGCCCATGTTGTCCGGCGCTCTGTAGACTCCCAGGAGGATTCCGCCCACGTTGTTCTGGCGCTGTGTGCACTATCAGCTGGGTCCCGTCCACATTTCACGGCGCTCTGTGCTCCATCCAACTTTCCCGGCGCTGTGAGCACTCCCAGTTTCATCCGGCTACCTTTCCCGGCGCTATGTGCACTCCTATTTGGATCCCACCACGTTTCCCGGCGCTGTGCACTCCTATTTGGGTCCCGCCATTTTCCGGCGCTCTGTGCTCCCAGCTGGGTCCCGTCCACCATTCCGGCGCTCTGTGCACTCCCAGATGGGTCCCGCCCACGTTGTTCAGCGCTCTGTGCACTCCCAGCTGGGTCCCGTCCACCTTTCCCGCCGCTGTGAGCACTCCCAGTTGTATCCCGCCCACCTTTCCCGAGGCAATGTGCACTCCCAGCTGGGTCCCGTCCACCTATCCCGGCGCTCTGTGCACTCCCAGATGGGTCCCGCCCACGTTGTGCGGCGCCCTGTGCACTCCTTGTTGGACCCCGCCCTCTTTTTCTGACGGTGTGTGCTCTCCCAGGTGAGTTCCGCCAACGTCGTTTAGCGCTCTGTTCATTCCCAGCTGGGTCCCGTCCACCTATCCCGGCGCTGTGTGGACTCCCAGTTTTATCCCGGCTACCTTTCCCGGCGCTATGTGCACTCCTATTTGGATCCCACCCACGCTTATCGGCGCTGCGTGCACTCTCAGCTGGGTCCCACCCCCATTTTTCTAGCGCTGTGTGCACTCCTAGTTGAATCCCGCCCACTTTTTTTTCTGGCGCTGTGTGCACTATCAGCTGGGTCCCGTCCACATTTTACGGCGCTCTGTGCTCTCCTATTTGGATCCCGACCACGTTTCCCGGCGCTATGTGCACTCCTATTTGGATCCCGCCCACGTTTTCCGGCGCTCTGTGCACTCCCAGGTGGGTCCCGTCCATGTTGTCCGGCGCTCTGTGCACTCCTAGTTGGACCGCGCCCACGTTTTCCGGCACTCTGTGCACTCCCAGTTGGATCCCGGCCACGATTCGCGGCGCTATGTGCTCTCCCAGGTGGATCCCGCCCACGTTGTTAAGTGCTCTGTGCGTTCCCAGCTGGGTCCCGTCCACCTATTCCGGCGCTCTGTGCACTCCCAGATGGGTCCCGCCCACGTTGTTCAGCGCTCTGTGCACTCCCAGCTGGGTCCCGTCCACCTTTCCCGCCGCTGTGAGCACTCCCAGTTGTATCCCGCCCACCTTTCCCGAGGCAATGTGCACTCCCAGCTGGGTCCCGTCCACCTATCCCGGCGCTCTGTGCACTCCCAGATGGGTCCCGCCCACGTTGTGCGGCGCCCTGTGCACTCCTTGTTGGACCCCGCCCTCTTTTTCTGACGGTGTGTGCTCTCCCAGGTGAGTTCCGCCAACGTTGCTTAGCGCTCTGTTCATTCCCAGCTGGGTCCCGTCCACCTTTCCCGCTGCTGTGAGCACTCCCAGTTGTATCCCGCCCACCTTTCCCGGGGCAATGTGCACTCCCAGCTGGGTCCCGTCCACCTATCCCGGCGCTGTGTGGACTCCCAGTTTTATCCCGGCTACCTTTCCCGGCGCTATGTGCACTCCTATTTGGATCCCACCCACGCTTATCGGCGCTGCGTGCACTCTCAGCTGGGTCCCGCCCCCATTTTTCTAGCGCTGTGTGCACTCCTAGTTGAATCCCGCCCACTTTTTTTCTGGCGCTGTGTGCACTATCAGCTGGGTCCCGTCCACATTCTACGGCGCTCTGTGCACT
The DNA here is from genome assembly GCA_029168955.1 of Aplectana chamaeleonis. Lineage (NCBI taxonomy): Eukaryota > Metazoa > Nematoda > Chromadorea > Rhabditida > Cosmocercidae > Aplectana > Aplectana chamaeleonis. The sequence goes on along the minus strand of JAPDOI010001405.1, from coordinate 83,742 downwards.
CCTAGTTGGACCGCGCCCACGTTTTTCTGGCGCTGTGTGCACTATCAGCTGGGTCCCGTCCACATCCTACGGCGCTCTGTGCTCTCCTATTTGGATCCCGACCACGTTTCCCGGCGCTATGTGCACTCCTATTTGGATCCTGCCCACGTTTTCCGGCGCTCTGTGCACTCCAAGGTGGGTCCCGTCCATGTTGTCCGGCGCTCTGTGCACTCCTAGTTGGATCCCAGCCACCATTCGCGGCGCTATGTTTTTCCCAGGTGGATCCCGCCCACGTTGTTCAGTGCTCTGTGCGTTCCCAGCTGGGTCCCATCCAACTTTCCCGCCGCTGTGAGCACTCCCAATTTTATCCCGGCTACCTTTCCCGGCGCTATGTGCACTCCTATTTGGATCCCACCCACGCTTACCGGCGCTGCGTGCACTCTCAGCTGGGTCCCGCCCCCATTTTTCTAGCGCTGTGTGCTCTCCTATTTGGATCCCGACCACTTTTTCTGGCGCTGTGTGCACTATCAGCTGGGTCCCGTCCATTCTACGGCGCTATGTGCACTCCTATTTGGATCCCACCCACGCTTACCGGCGCTGCGTGCACTCTCAGCTGGGTCCCGTCCACATTCTACGGCGCTCTGTGCTCTCCTATTTGGATCCCGACCACGTTTCCCGGCGCTATGTGCACTCCTGTTTGGATCCCGACCACGTTTCCCGGCGCTATGTGCACTCCTATTTGGATCCCGTCCATGTTGTCCGGCGCTCTGTGCACTCCTAGTTGGACCGCGTCCACGTTTTCCGGCGCTCTGTGCACTCCCAGTTGGATCCCGGCCACGATTCGCGGCGCTATGTGCTCTCCGAGGTGAATCCCGCCCACGTTGTTCAGTGCTCTGTGCGTTCCCAGCTGGGTCCCGTCCAACTTTCCCACCGCTGTGAGCACTCCCAGTTTCATTCCGGCTACCTTTTCCGGCGCTATGTGCACTCCTATTCGGATCCCACCCACGCTTACCGGCGCTGCGTGCACTCTCAGCTGGGTCCCGCCCCCATTTTTCTAGCGCTGTGTGCACTCCTAGTTGAATCCCGCCCACTTTTTTCTGGCGCTGTGTGCACTATCAGCTGGGTCCCGTCCACCTTTCCCGCCGCTGTGAGCACTCCCAGATGGGTCCCGCTCACGTTGTTCAGCGCTCTGTGCACTCCCAGCTGGGTCCCGTCCACCTTTCCCGCCGCTGTGAGCACTCCCAGTTGTATCCCGCCCACCTTTCCCGAGGCAATGTGCACTCCCAGCTGGGTCCCGTCCACCTATCCCGGCGCTCTGTGCACTCCCAGATGGGTCCCGCCCACGTTGTGCGGCGCCCTGTGCACTCCTTGTTGGACCCCGCCCTCTTTTTCTGACGGTGTGTGCTCTCCCAGGTGAGTTCCGCCAACGTTTTTAGCGCTCTGTGCGTTCCCAGCTGGGTCCCGTCCACCTTTCCCGCCGCTGTGAGCACTCCCAGCTGTATCCCGGCCACCTTTCCCGGCGCTATGTGCACTCCCAGTTGGATTCCGTCTACTTTTTCTAGCGCTCTGTGCACTTTCAGTGGGTCCCGTCCACCTTTCCCGCTGCTGTGAGCACTCCCAGTTGTATCCCGCCCACCTTTCCCGGGGCAATGTGCACTCCCAGCTGGGTCCCGTCCACCTATCCCGGCGCTGTGTGGACTCCCAGTTTTATCCCGGCTACCTTTCCCGGCGCTATGTGCACTCCTATTTGGATCCCACCCACGCTTATCGGCGCTGCGTGCACTCTCAGCTGGGTCCCGCCCCCATTTTTCTAGCGCTGTGTGCACTCCTAGTTGAATCCCGCCCACTTTTTTTCTGGCGCTGTGTGCACTATCAGCTGGGTCCCGTCCACATTCTACGGCGCTCTGTGCTCTCTTATTTGGATCCCGACCACGCTTCCCGGCGCTATGTGCACTCCCATTTGGGTCCTGCCCACGTTTTCCGGCGCTCTGTGCACTCTCAGGTGGGTCCCGTCCATGTTGTCCGGCGCTTTGTGCTCTCTTATTTGGATCCCGACCACGCTTCCCGGCGCTATGTGCACTCCCATTTGGATCCTGCCCACGTTTTCCGGCGCTCTGTGCACTCCTAGTTGGATCCCTGCCACCATTCGCGGCGCTATGTGCTCTCCCAGGTGGATTCCGCCCACGTTGTTCAGTGCTTTGTGCGTTCCCAGCTGGGTCCCGTCCACCTATCCCGGCGCTGTGTGGACTCCCAGTTTTATCCCGGCTACCTTGCCCGGCGCTATGTGCACCCCTATTTGAATCCCACCCACGCTTACCGGCGCTGCGTGCACTCTCAGCTGGGTCCCACCCCCATTTTTCTAGCGCTGTGTGCACTCCTAGTTGAATCCCGCCCACTTTTTTTCTGGCGCTGTGTGCACTATCAGCTGGGTCCCGTCCACATTTCACGGCGCTCTGTGCTCTCCTATTTGGATCCCGACCACGTTTCCCGGCGCCATGTGCACTCCTATTTGGATCCCGCCTACATTTTCCGGCGCTCTGTGCACTCCCAGCTGGGTCCCGTCCACCTATCCCGGCGCTCTGTGCACTCCCAGCTGTATCCCGGCCACCATTCCCGGCGCTATGTGATTTCCCAGATGGGTCCCGCCCACGTTGTGCGGCGCCCTGTGCACTCCTTGTTGGACCCCGCCCTCTTTTTCTGACGGTGTGTGCTCTCTCAGGTGAGATCCGCCAACGTTGCTTAGCGCTCTGTTCATTCCCAGCTGGGTCCCGTCCACCTTTCCGGCGCAATGTGCACTCCCAGCTGGGTCCCGTCCACCTATCCCGGCGCTCTGTGCACTCCCAGTTGGATTCCGCCCACTTTTTTCGGCGCTCTGTGCACTCCCAGCTGGGTCCCGTCCACCTTTCCCGCTGCTGTGAGCACTCCCAGTTGTATCCCGCTCACCTTTCCCGGGGCAATGTGCACTCCCAGCTGGGTCCCGTCCACCTATCCCGGCGCTGTGTGGACTCCCAGTTTTATCCCGGCTACCTTTCCCGGCGCTATGTGAACTCCTAATTGAATCCCGCCCACTTTTTTTCTGGCGCTGTGTGCACTATCAGCTGGGTCCCGTCCACATTCTACGGCGCTCTGTGCTCTCCTATTTGGATCCCGACCACGTTTCCCTACGCCATGTGCACTCCTATTTGGATCCTGCCCACGTTTTCCGGCGCTCTGTGCACTCCCATGTGGGTCCCGTCCATGTTGTCCGGCGCTCTGTGCACTCCTAGTTGGATCCCTGCCACCTTTCGCGGCGCTATGTGCTCTCCAAGGTAGATCCCGCCCACGTTGTTCAGTGCTCTGTGCGTTCCCAGCTGGGTCCCGTCCAACTTTCCCACCGCTGTGAGCACTCCCAGTTTTATTCCGGCTACCTTTCCCGGCGCTATGTGCACTCCTATTTGGATCCCACCCACGCTTACCGGAGCTGCGTGCACTCTAAGCTGGGTCCCGCCCCCATTTTTCTAGCGCTGTGTGCACTCCTAGTTGGATCCCGCCCACTTTTTTCTGGCGCTGTGTGCACTATCAGCTGGGTCCCGTCCACCTATCTACGGCGCTCTGTGCACTCCTATTTGGATCCTGCCCACGTTTTCCGGCGCTCTGTGCACTCCCAGCTGGGTCCCGTCCACCTTTCCCGAGGCAATGTGCACTCCCAGCTGGGTCCCGTCCACCTATCCCGGCGCTCTGTGCACTCCCAGATGGGTCCCGCCCACGTTGTGCGGCGGCCTGTGCACTCCTTGTTGGACCCCGCCCTCTTTTTCTGACGGTGTGTGCTCTCCCAGGTGAGTTCCGCCAACGTTGTTTAGCGCTCTGTTCATTCCCAGCTGGGTCCCGTCCACCTTTCCCGCCGCTGTGAGCACTCCCAGCTGTATCCCTGCCACCTTTCCCGGGGCTATGTGCACTACGAGTTGGATTCCGTCTACTTTTTTCTAGCGCTCTGTGCACTTTCAGTGGGTCCCGTCCACCTTTCCCGCTGCTGTGAGCACTCCCAGTTGTATCCCGCCCACCTTTCCCGGGGCAATGTGCACTCCCAGCTGGGTCCCGTCCACCTATCCCGGCGCTGTGTGGACTCCCAGTTTTATCCCGGCTACCTTTCCCGGCGCTATGTGCACTCCTATTTGGATCCCACCCACGCTTATCGGCGCTGCGTGCACTCTCAGCTGGGTCCCGCCCCCATTTTTCTAGCGCTGTGTGCACTCCTAGTTGAATCCCGCCCACTTTTTTCTGGCACTGTGTGCACTATCAGCTGGGTCCCGTCCACATTCTACGGCGCTCTGTGCACTCCTAGTTGGACCGCGCCCACGTTTTTCTGGCGCTGTGTGCACTATCAGCTGGGTCCCGTCCACATTCTACGGCGCTCTGTGCTCTCTTATTTGGATCCCGACCACGCTTCCCGGCGCTATATGCACTCCCATTTGGATCCTGCCCACGTTTTCCGGCGCTCTGTGCACTCCCATGTGGGTCCCGTCCATGTTGTCCGGCGCTCTGTGCACTCCTAGTTGGATCCCTGCCACCATTCGCGGCGCTATGTGCTCTCCCAGGTAGATCCCGCCCACGTTGTTCAGTGCTCTGTGCGTTCCCAGCTGGGTCCCGTCCATCTTTCCCACCGCTGTGAGCACTCCCAGTTTTATTCCGGCTACCTTTCCCGGCGCTATGTGCACTCCTATTTGGATCCCACCCACGCTTACCGGCGCTGCGTGCACTCTCAGCTGGGTCCCGCCCCCATTTTTCTAGCGCTGTGTGCACTCCTAGTTGAATCCTGCCCGCTTTTTTCTGGCACTGTGTGCACTATCAGCTGGGTCCCGTCCACATTCTACGGCGCTCTGTGCACTCCTAGTTGGATCACTGCCACCATTCGCGGCGCTATGTGCTCTCCCAGGTGGATTCCGCCCACGTTGTTCAGTGCTCTGTGCGTTCCCAGCTGGGTCCCGTCCAACTTTCCCGCCGCTGTGAGCACTCCCAGTTTTATCCCGGCTACCTTTCCCGGCGCTATGTGCACTCCTTATTGGATCCCACCCACGCTTACCGGCGCTGCGTGCACTCTCAGCTGGGTCCCGCCCCCATTTTTCTAGCGCTGCGTGCACTCCTAGTTGAATCCCGCCCACTTTTTCTGGCGCTGTGTGCACTATCAGCTGGGTCCCGTCCACCTATCCAGGCGCCCTGTGCACTCCAAGATGGGTCCCGCCCACGTTGTTCAGCGCTCTGTGCACTCCCAGCTGGGTCCCGTCCACTTTTCCCGAGGCAATGTGCACTCCCAGCTGGGTCCCGTCCACCTATCCCGGCGCTCTGTGCACTCCCAGATGGGTCCCGCCCACGTTGTGCGGCGCCCTGTGCACTCCTTGTTGGACCCCGCCCTCTTTTTCTGACGGTGTGTGCTCTCCCAGGTGAGTTCCGCCAACGTTGTTTAGCGCTCTGTTCATTCCCAGCTGGGTCCCGTCCACCTTTCCCGCCGCTGTGAGCACTCCCAGCTGTATCCCGGCCACCTTTCCCGGGGCTATGTGCACTACGAGTTGGATTCCGTCTACTTTTTTCTAGCGCTCTGTGCACTTTCAGTGGGTCCCGTCCACCTTTCCCGCTGCTGTGAGCACTCCCAGTTGTATCCCGCCCACCTTTCCCGGGGCAATGTGCACTCCCAGCTGGGTCCCGTCCACCTATCCCGGCGCTGTGTGGACTCCCAGTTTTATCCCGGCTACCTTTCCCGGCGCTATGTGCACTCCTATTTGGATCCCACCCACGCTTATCGGCGCTGCGTGCACTCTCAGCTGGGTCCCGCCCCATTTTTCTAGCGCTGTGTGCACTCCCACTTGAGTCCCGCCCACTTTTTCTGGCGCTGTGTGCACTATCAGCTGGGTCCCGTCCACATTCTACGGCGCTCTGTGCACTCCTAGTTGGACCGCGCCCACGTTTTTCTGGCGCTGTGTGCACTATCAGCTGGGTCCCGTCCACATTCTACGGCGCTCTGTGCTCTCTTATTTGGATCCCGACCACGCTTCCCGGCGCTATGTGCACTCCCATTTGGATCCTGCCCACGTTTTCCGGCGCTCTGTGCACTCCCAGGTGGGTCCCACCAAGTTGTCCGGCGCTCTGTGGACTCCCAGGTGGATCCCAGCCGCCATTCGCGGCGCTATGTGCTCTCCCAGGTGGATCCCGCCCACGTTGTTCAGTGCTCTGTGCGTTCCCAGCTGGGTCCCGTCCAACTTTCCCGCCGCTGTGAGCACTCCCAATTTTATCCCGGCTACCTTTCCCGGCGCTATGTGCACTCCTATTTGGATCCCACCCACGCTTACCGGCGCTGCGTGCACTCTCAGCTGGGTCCCGCCCCATTTTTCTAGCGCTGTGTGCTCTCCTATTTGGATCCCGACCACGTTTCCCGGCGCTATGTGCACTCCCAGGTGGGTCCCGTCCATGTTATCCGGCGCTCTGTGCACTCCTAGTTGGACCGCGCCCACGTTTTCCGGCACTCTGTGCACTCCCAGTTGGATCCCGGCCACGTTGTTCAGTGCTCTGTGCGTTCCCAGCTGGGTCCCGTCCAACTTTCCCACCGCTGTGAGCACTCCCAGTTTTATTCCGGCTACCTTTCCCGGCGCTAAGTGCACTCCTATTTGGATCCCACCCACGCTTACCGGCGCTGCGTGCACTCTCAGCTGGGTCCCGCCCCCATTTTTCTAGCGCTGTGTGCACTCCTAGTTGAATCCCGCCCACTTTTTTCTGGCGCTGTGTGCACTATCAGCTGGGTCCCGTCCACCTATCCAGGCGCTCTGTGCACTCCCAGATGGGTCCCGCCCACGTTGTTCAGCGCTCTGTGCACTCCCAGCTGGGTCCCGTCCACCTTTCCCGAGGCAATGTGCACTCCCAGCTGGGTCCCGTCCACCTATCCCGGCGCTCTGTGCACTCCCAGATGGGTCCCGCCCACGTTGTGCGGCGCCCTGTGCACTCCTTGTTGGACCCCGCCCTCTTTTCTGACGGTGTGTGCTCTCCCAGGTGAATTCCGCCAACGTTGTTTAGCGCTCTGTTCATTCCCAGCTGGGTCCCGTTCACCTTTCCCGCCGCAGCGAGCACTCCCCGCTGTATCCCGGCCACCTTTCCCGGGGCTATGTGCACTACGAGTTGGATTCCGTCTACTTTTTTCTAGCGCTCTGTGCACTTTCAGTGGGTCCCGTCCACCTTTCCCGCTGCTGTGAGCACTCCCAGTTGTATCCCGCCCACCTTTCCCGGGGCAATGTGCACTCCCAGCTGGGTCCCGTCCACCTATCCCGGCGCTGTGTGGACTCCCAGTTTTATCCCGGCTACCTTTCCCTGCGCTATGTGCACTCCTATTTGGATCCCACCCACGCTTATCGGCGCTGCGTGCACTCTCAGCTGGGTCCCGCCCCCATTTTTCTTGCGCTGTGTGCACTCCTGGTTGAATCCCGCCCACTTTTCTTTCTGGCGCTGTGTGCACTATCAGCTGGGACCCGTCCACATTCTACGGCGCTCTGTGCACTCCTAGTTGGACCGCGCCCACGTTTTTCTGGCGCTGTGTGCACTATCAGCTGGGTCCCGTCCACATTCTACGGCGCTCTGTGCTCTCTTATTTGGATCCCGACCACGCTTCCTGGCGCTATGTGCACTCCCATTTGGATCCTGCCCACGTTTTCCGGCGCTCTGTGCACTCCCACGTGGGTCCCGTCCATGTTGCCCGGCGCTCTGTGCACTCCTAGTTGGATCACTGCCACCATTCGCGGCGCTATGTGCTCTCCCAGGTGGATTCCGCCCACGTTGTTCAGTGCTCTGTGCGTTCCCAGCTGGGTCCCGTCCAACTTTCCCGCCGCTGTGAGCACTCCCAATTTTATCCCGGCTACCTTTCCCGGCGCTATGTGCACTCCTATTTGGATCCCACCCACGCTTAAAGGCGCTGCGTGCACTCTCAGCTGGGTCCCGCCCCCATTTTTCTAGCGCTGTGTGCACTCCTAGTTGAATCCCGCCCACTTTTTTCTGGCGCTGTGTGCACTATCAGCTGGGTCCCGTCCACATTCTACGTCGCTCTGTGCACTCCTAGTAGGACCCGCCCACGTTTTCCGGCGCTGTGTGCACTATCAGCTGGGTCCCGTCCACATTCTACGGCGCTCTGTGCACTCCTAGTTGGATCCCAGCCACCATTCCCGGCGCTATGTGCACTCCTTATTGGATCCCACCCACGCTTACCGGCGCTCTGTGCACTCCAAAGTGGGTCCCGTCCATGTTGTCCGGCGCTCTGTGCACTCCTAGTTGGATCCCAGCCACCATTCGCGGCGCTATGTGCTCTCCCAGGTGGATCCCGCCCACGTTGTTCAGTGCTCTGTGCACTCCCAGCTGAGTCCCGTCCACCTTTCCCGCCGCTGTGAGCACTCCCAGTTGTATCCCGCCCACCTTTCCCGGGGCAATGTGCACTCCCAGCTGGGTCCCGTCCACCTATCCCGGCGCTCTGTGCACTCCCAGATCGCCCACGTTGTGCGGCGCCCTGTGCACTCCTTGCTGGACCCCGCCCTCTTTTTCTGACGGTGTGTGCTTTCCCAGGTGAGTTCCGCCAACGTTGTTTAGCGCTCTGTTCATTCCCAGCTGGGTCCCGTCCACCTATCCCGGCGCTGTGTGGACTCCCAGTTTTATCCCGGCTACCTTTCCCGGCGCTATGTGCACTCCTATTTGGATCCCACCCACGCTTATCGGCGCTGCGTGCACTCTCAGCTGGGTCCCGCCCCCATTTTTCTAGCGCTGTGTGCACTCCTAGTTGAACCCCGCCCACTTTTTTCTGGCGCTGTGTGCACTATCAGCTGGGTCCCGTCCACATTCTACGGCGCTCTGTGCACTCCTAGTTGGACCGCGTCCACGTTTTTCTGGCGCTGTGTGCACTATCAGCTGGGTCCCGTCCACATTCTACGGCGCTCTGTACTCTCTTATTTGGATCCCGACCACGCTTCCCGGCGCTATGTGCACTCCCATTTGGATCCTGCCCACGTTTTCCGGCGCTCTGTGCACTCCCATGTGGGTCCCGTCCATGTTGTCCGGCGCTCTGTGCACTCCTAGTTGGATCAATGCCACCATTCGCGGCGCTATGTGCTCTCCCAGGTGGATTCCGCCCACGTTGTTCAGTGCTCTGTGCGTTCCCAGCTGGGTCCCGTCCACCTATCCCGGCGCTGTGTGGACTCCCAGTTTTATCCCGGCTACCTTTCCCGGCGCTATGTGCACTACTATTTGGATCCCACCCACGCTTATCGGCGCTGCATGCACTCTCAGCTGGGTCCCGCCCCCATTTTTCTAGCGCTGTGTGCACTCCTAGTTGAATCCCGCCCACTTTTTTTCTGGCGCTGTGTGCACTATCAGCTGGGTCCCGTCCACATTCTACGGCGCTCTGTGCACTCCTAGTTGGACCGCGCCCACGTTTTTCTGGCGCTGTGTGCACTATCAGCTGGGTCCCGTCCACATTCTACGGCGCTCTGTGCTCTCTTATTTGGATCCCGACCACGCTTCCCGGCGCTATGTGCACTCCCATTTGGATCCTGCCCACGTTTTCCGGCGCTCTGTGCACTCCCAGGTGGGTCCCGTCCATGTTGTCCGGCGCTCTGTGCACTCCTAGTTGGACCGCGCCCACGTTTTCCGGCACTCTGTGCACTCCCAGTTGGATCCCGGCCACGATTCGCGGCGCTATGTGCTCTCCCAGGTGGATCCCGCCCACGTTGTTCAGTGCTCTGTGCGTTCCCAGCTGGGTCCCGTCCAACTTTCCCACCGCTGTGAGCACTCCCAGTTTTATTCCGGCTACCTTTCCCGGCGCTATGTGCACTCCTATTTGGATCCCACCCACGCTTACCGGCGCTGCGTGCACTCTCAGCTGGGTCCCGCCCCCATTTTTCTAGCGCTGTGTGCACTCCTAGTTGAATCCCGCCCACTTTTTTCTGGCGCTGTGTGCACTATCAGCTGGGTCCCGTCCACCTATCCAGGCGCTCTGTGCACTCCCAGATGGGTCCCGCCCACGTTGTTCAGCGCTCTGTGCACTCCCAGCTGGGTCCCGTCCACCTTTCCCGCCGCTGTGAGCACTCCCAGTTGTATCCCGCCCACCTTTCCCGAGGCAATGTGCACTCCCAGCTGGGTCCCGTCCACCTATCCCGGCGCTCTGTGCACTCCCAGATGGGTCCCGCCCACGTTGTGCGGCGCCCTGTGCACTCCTTGTTGGACCCCGCCCTCTTTTTCTGACGGTGTGTGCTCTCCCAGGTGAGTTCCGCCAACGTTGTTTAGCGCTCTGTTCATTCCCAGCTGGGTCCCGTCCACCTTTCCCGCCGCTGTGAGCACTCCCAGCTGTATCCCGGCCACCTTTCCCGGGGCTATGTGCACTCCTAGTTGAACCCCGCCCACTTTTTTCTGGCGCTGTGTGCACTATCAGCTGGGTCCCGTCCATGTTGTCCGGCGCTCTGTGCACTCCTAGTTGGACCGCGCCCACGTTTTCTGGCACTGTGTGCACTATCAGCTGGGTCCCGTTCACACTCTACGGCGCTCTGTGCTCTCTTATTTGGATCCCGACCACGCTTCCCGGCGCTATGTGCACTCCCATTTGGATCCTGCCCACCTATCCCGGCGCTCTGTGCACTCCCAGATGGGTCCCGCCCATGTTGTTCAGCGCTCTGTGCACTCCCAGCTGGGTCCCGGCCACGATTCGCGGCGCTATGTGCTCTCCCAGGTGGATCCCGCCCACGTTGTTCAGTGCTCTGTGCGTTCCCAGCTGGGTCCCGTCCACCTATCCCGGCGCTCTGTGCACTCCCAGCTGTATCCCGGCTACCTTTCCCGGCGCCATGTGCACTCCTATTTGGATCCCACCCACGCTTACCGGCGCTGCGTGCACTCTCAGCTGGGTCCCGCCCCATTTTCTAGCGCTGTGTGCACTCCTAGTTGAATCCCGCCCACTTTTTCTTGCGCTGTGTGCACTATCATCTGGGTCCCGTCCACATTCTACGGCGCTATGTGCACTCCTATTTGAATCCCGCCCACGTTTCCGGCGCTCTGTGCACTCCCAGGTGGGTCCCGTCCACGTTTTCCGGCGCTCTGTGCACTCCCATTTGGATCCCGGCCACATTTCACGGCGCTGTGTGCACTCCTATTTAGAACCCGCACACGTTTTCCGGCGCTCTGTGCACTCCCAGCTGGGTCCCGTCCACCTTTCCCGCTGCTGTGAGCACTCCCAGTTGTATCCCGCTCACCTTTCCCGGGGCAATGTGCACTCCCAGCTGGGTCCCGTCCACCTATCACGGCGCTCTGTGCACTCTCAGATGGGTCCCGCCCACGTTGTACGGCGCCCTGTGCACTCCTTGTTGGATCCCGCCCACTTTTTCGGCGCTGTGTGCTCTCCCAGGTGAGTTCCGCCAACGTTGTTTAGCGCTCTGTGCATTCCCAGCTGGGTCCCGTCCACCTTTCCCGGCGCTGTGTGCACTCCCAGCTGTATCCCGTCCACCTTTCCCGGCGCTATGTGCACTCCTAGTTGGATTCCGCCCACTTTTTCTGGCGCTCTGTGCACTATCAGCTGGGTCCCGTCCACCTTTCCCGGCGCTCTGAGCACTCCCAGTTGGATCCCGCCCACCTTTCCCGGCGCAATGTGCACTCCCAGCTGGGTCCCGTCCACGTATCCCGGCGCTCTGTGCACTCCCAGTTTTATCCCGGCTACCTTTCCCGGCGCTATGTGCACTCCTATTTGGATCCCACCCACGTTTTCCGGCGCTCTGTGCACTCCCAGCTGGGTCCCGCCCCCATTTTTCGGCGCTATGTGCACTCCTATTTTGGATCCCACCCACGCTTACCGGCGCTGCGTGCACTCTCAGCTGGGTCCCCTCCACCTATCCCGGCGCTCTGTGCACTCCCAGATGGGTCCTGCCCACGTTGTTCAGCGCTCTGTGCACTTTCAGTGGGTCCCGTCCACCTTTCCCGCTGCTGTGAGCACTCCCAGTTGTATCCCGCCCACCTTTCCCGGAGCAATGTGCACTCCCAGCTGGGTCCCGTCCACCTATCCCGGCGCTCTGTGCACTCCCAGATGGGTCCCGCCCACGTTGTGCGGCGCCCTGTGCACTCCTTGTTGGACCCCGCCCTCTTTTTCTGACGGTGTGTGCTCTCCCAGGTGAGTTCCGCCAACGTTGTTTAGCGCTCTGTTCATTCCCAGCTGGGTCCCGTCCACCTTTCCCGCCGCTGTGAGCACTCCCAGCTGTATCCCGGCCACCTTTCCCGGGGCTATGTGCACTACAAGTTGGATTCCGTCTACTTTTTTCTAGCGCTCTGTGCACTTTCAGTGGGTCCCGTCCACCTTTCCCGCTGCTGTGAGCACTCCCAGTTGTATCCCGCCCACCTTTCCCGGGGCAATGTGCACTCCCAGCTGGGTCCCGTCCACCTATCCCGGCGCTGTGTGGACTCCCAGTTTTATCCCGGCTACCTTTCCCGGCGCTATGTGCACTCCTATTTGGATCCCACCCACGCTTATCGGCGCTGCGTGCACTCTCAGCTGGGTCCCGCCCCCATTTTTCTAGCGCTGTGTGCACTCCTAGTTGAACCCCGCCCACTTTTTTCTGGCGCTGTGTGCACTATCAGCTGGGTCCCGTCCACATTCTACGGCGCTCTGTGCACTCCTAGTTGGACCGCGCCCACGTTTTTCTGGCGCTGTGTGCACTATCAGCTGGGTCCCGTCCACATTCTATGGCGCTCTGTACTCTCTTATTTGGATCCCGACCACGCTTCCCGGCGCTATGTGCACTCCCATTTGGATCCTGCCCACGTTTTCCGGCGCTCTGTGCACTCCCAGGTGGGTCCCGTCCATGTTGTCCGGCGCTCTGTGCACTCCTAGTTGGATCCCTGCCACCATTCGCGGCGCTATGTGCTCTCCCAGGTGGATTCCGCCCACGTTGTTCAGTGCTCTGTGCGTTCCCAGCTGGGTCCCGTCCACCTATCCCGGCGCTGTGTGGACTCCCAGTTTTATCCCGGCTACCTTTCCCGGCGCTGCGTGCACTACTATTTGGATCTCACCCACGCTTACCGGCGCTGCGTGCACTCTCAGCTGGGTCCCACCCCCATTTTTCTAGCGCTGTGTGCACTCCTAGTTGAATCCCGCCCACTTTTTTTCTGGCGCTGTGTGCACTATCAGCTGGGTCCCGTCCACATTCTTTGGCGCTCTGTGCTCTCCTATTTGGATCCCGCCCACGTTTTCCGGCGCTCTGTGCACTCCCAGGTGGGTCCCGTCCATGTTGTCCGGCGCTCTGTGCACTCCCAGGTGGATCCCGTCCCACGTTTCCCGGCGCTCTGTGCACTCCCAGTTGGGTCCCGTCCACGATTCGCGGCGCTCTGTGCACTCCCAGGTGGATCCCGCCCACGTTGTTCCCGGCGCTCTGTGCACTCCAAGGTGGGTCCCGTCCATGTTGTCCGGCGCTCTGTGCACTCCCAGTTGTATCCCGCCCACCTTTCCCGGGGCAATGTGCACTCCCAGCTGGGTCCCGTCCACCTTTCCCGCCGCTGTGAGCACTCCCAGATGGGTCCCGCCCACGTTGTGCGGCGCCCTGTGCACTCCTTGTTGGACCCCGCCCTCTTTTTCTGACGGTGTGTGCTCTCCCAGGTGAGTTCCGCCAACGTTGTTTAGCGCTCTGTTCATTCCCAGCTGGGTCCCGTTCACCTGTCCCGTCGCAGTGAGCACTCCCCGCTGTATCCCGGCCACCTTTCCCGGGGCTATGTGCACTACGAGTTGGATTACGTCTACTTTTTTCTAGCGCTCTCTGCACTTTCAGTGGGTCCCGTCCACCTTTCCCGCTGCTGTGAGCACTCCCAGTTGTATCCCGCCCACCTTTCCCGGGGCAATGTGCACTCCCAGCTGGGTCCCGTCCACCTATCCCGGCGCTGTGTGGACTCCCAGTTTTATCCCGGCTACCTTTCCCTGCGCTATGTGCACTCCTATTTGGATCCCACCCACGCTTATCGGCGCTGCGTGCACTCTCAGCTGGGTCCCGCCCCCATTTTTCTAGCGCTGTGTGCACTCCTAGTTGAATCCCGCCCACTTTTTTCTGGCACTGTGTGCACTATCAGCTGGGTCCCGTCCACATTCTACGACGTTCTGTGCACTCCTAGTTGGACCGCGCCCACGTTTTTCTGGCGCTGTGTGCACTATCAGCTGGGTCCCGTCCACATTCTACGGCGCTCTGTGCTCTCTTATTTGGATCCCGACCACGCTTCCCGGCGCTATGTGCACTCCCATTTGGATCCTGCCCACGTTTTCCGGCGCTCTGTGCACTCCCAGGTGGGTCCCGTCCATGTTGTCCGGCGCTCTGTGCACTCCTAGTTGGATCCCTGCCACCATTCGCGGCGCTATGTGCTCTCCCAGGTGGATTCCGCCCACGTTGTTCAGTGCTCTGTGCGTTCCCAGCTGGGTCCCGTCCACCTATCCCGGCGCTGTGTGGACTCCCAGTTTTATCCCGGCTACCTTTCCCGGCGCTATGTGCACCCCTATTTGGATCCCACCCACGCTTACCGGCGCTGCGTGCACTCTCAGCTGGGTCCCACCCCCATTTTTCTAGCGCTGTGTGCACTCCTAGTTGAATCCCGCCCACTTTTTTTCTGGCGCTGTGTGCACTATCAGCTGGGTCCCGTCCACATTTTACGGCGCTCTGTGCTCTCCTATTTGGATCCCGACCACGTTTCCCGGCGCTATGTGCACTCCTATTTGGATCCCGCCCACGTTTTCCGGCGCTCTGTGCACTCCCAGGTGGGTCCCGCCCACGTTTTCCGGCACTCTGTGCACTCCCAGTTGGGTCCCGCCACCATTTCGCGGCGCTCTGTGCACTCCTAGTTGGATCCCGCCACCGGCGCTGTGCACTCTCTGGTGTGCACTCCGCTACGCTGTGTGCACTGTCCCCCAGCTGGGTCCCGTCCACCTTTCCGGCGCTGTGTGCACTCCCAGTTGTATCCCGCCCACCTTTCCCGGCGCAATGTCCACTGCCAGCTGGGTGCCGCCCACCTATCCCCCCGCTGTGTGGACTCCCAGATGGGTCCCGCCCACGTTGTGCGGCGCCCTGTGCACTCCTTGTTGGACCCCGCCCTCTTTTTCTGACGGTGTGTGCTCTCCCAGGTGAGTTCCGCCAACGTTGTTTAGCGCTCTGTTCATTCCCAGCTGGGTCCCGTCCACCTTTCCCGCCGCTGTGAGCACTCCCAGCTGTATCCCGGCCACCTTTCCCGGGGCTATGTGCACTACGAGTTGGATTCCGTCTACTTTTTTCTAGCGCTCTGTGCACTTTCAGTGGGTCCCGTCCACCTTTCCCGCTGCTGTGAGCACTCCCAGTTGTATCCCGCCCACCTTTCCCGGGGCAATGTGCACTCCCAGCTGGGTCCCGTCCACCTATCCCGGCGCTGTGTGGACTCCCAGTTTTATCCCGGCTACCTTTCCCGGCGCTATGTGCACTCCTATTTGGATCCCACCCACGCTTATCGGCGCTGCGTGCACTCTCAGCTGGGTCCCGCCCCCATTTTTCTAGCGCTGTGTGCACTCCTAGTTGAATCCCACCCACTTTTTTCTGGCGCTGTGTGCACTATCAGCTGGGTCCCGTCCACATCCTACGGCGCTCTGTGCTCTCCTATTTGGACCGCGCCCACGTTTTCTGGCGCTGTGTGCACTATCAGCTGGGTCCCGTCCACATCCTACGGCGCTCTGTGCTCTCCTATTTGGATCCCGACAACGTTTCCCGGCGCTATGTGCACTCCTATTTGGATCCTGCCCACGTTTTCCGGCGCTCTGTGCACTCCAAGGTAGGTCCCGTCCATGTTGTCCGGCGCTCTGTGCACTCCTAGTTGGATCCCAGCCACCATTCGCGGCGCTATATGCTCTCCCAGGTGGATCCCGCCCACGTTGTTCAGTGCTCTGTGCGTTCCCAGCTGGGTCCCATCCACCTATCCCGCCGCTGTGAGCACTCCCAGTTTTATCCCGGCTACCTTTCCCGGCGCTATGTGCACTCTATTTGGATCCCACCCACGCTATCGGCGCTGCGTGCACTCTCAGCTGGGTCCCGCCCCATTTTTCTAGCGCTGTGTGCACTCTAGTTGAATCCCGCCCACTTTTTCTGGCGCTGTGTGCACTATCAGCTGGGTCCCGTCCACATTCTACGGCGCTCTGTGCACTCCCAGTTGGACCGCGCCCACGTTTTTCTGGCGCTGTGTGCACTATCAGCTGGGTCCCGTCCACATTCTACGGCGCTCTGTGCACTCCCAGTTGGATCCCGACCACGCTTCCCGGCGCTATGTGCACTCCCATTTGGATCCCGCCCACGTTTTCCGGCGCTCTGTGCACTCCCAGCTGGGTCCCGTCCATGTTGTCCGGCGCTGTGTGCACTCCCAGTTTTATCCCGGCCACCTTTCCCGGCGCTATGTGCACTCCTATTTGGATCCCACCCACGCTTACCGGCGCTGCGTGCACTCTCAGCTGGGTCCCGCCCCCATTTTCTAGCGCTGTGTGCACTCCTAGTTGAATCCCGCCCACTTTTTCTGGCGCTGTGTGCACTATCAGCTGGGTCCCGTCCACATTCGGCGCTCTGTGCACTCCCAGTTGGATCCCGCCCACCTTTCCGGCGCTCTGTGCACTCCCAGCTGGGTCCCGTCCACCTATCCCGGCGCTATGTGCACTCCTGTTTGGATCCCGACCACGTTTCCCGGCGCTATGTGCACTCCTATTTGGATCACGTCCATGTTGTCCGGCGCTCTGTGCACTCCCAGCTGGGTCCCGTCCACAATCTACGGCGCTCTGTGCTCTCCTAGTTGAACCCCGCCCACTTTTTTCTGGCGCTGTGTGCACTATCAGCTGGGTCCCGTCCACATTCTATGGCGCTCTGTACTCTCTTATTTGGATCCCGACCACGCTTCCCGGCGCTATGTGCACTCCCATTTGGATCCCGCAAACGTTTTCCGGCGCACTGTGCACTCCCAGGTGGGTCCCGTCCATGTTGTCCGGCGCTCTGTGCACTCCTAGTTGGATCCCGCCACCATTCCCGGCGCTGTGTGCACTCAGGTTGAATCCCGCCCACTTTTTCTGGCGCTGTGTGCACTATCAGCTGGGACCCGTCCACATTCTACGGCGCTCTGTGCTCTCCTATTTGTATCCCGTCCACGTTTCCCGGCTCTATGTGCACTCCTATTTGGATCCTGCCCACGTTTCCCGGCGCTCTGTGCACTCCCAGGTGGATCACGCCCACGTTGTCCGGCGCTCTGTGCACTCCTAGTTGGACCGCGCCCACGTTTTCTGGCGCTCTGTGCACTCCCAGCTGTATCCCGGCCACCTTT
Organism: Aplectana chamaeleonis; assembly: GCA_029168955.1. NCBI lineage: Eukaryota > Metazoa > Nematoda > Chromadorea > Rhabditida > Cosmocercidae > Aplectana > Aplectana chamaeleonis. The sequence continues at coordinate 66,438 of JAPDOI010001405.1, read as the reverse complement.
CCCGGGGCTATGTGCACTTTCAGTGGGTCCCGTCCACCTTTCCCGCTGCTGTGAGCACTTCCAGTTGTATCCCGCCCACCTTTCCCGGGGCAATGTGCACTCCCAGCTGGGTCCCGTCCACCTATCCCGGCGCTGTGTGGACTCCCAGTTTTATCCCGGCTACCTTTCCCGGCGCTATGTGCACTCCTATTGGGATCCCACCCACGCTTATCGGCGCTGCGTGCACTCTCAGCTGGGTCCCGCCCCCATTTTTCTAGCGCTGTGTGCACTCCTAGTTGAATCCCACCCACTTTTTTTCTGGCGCTGTGTGCACTATCAGCTGGGTCCCGTCCACGTTTTCCGGCGCTCTGTGCACTCCCAGGTGGGTCCCGTCCATGTTGTCCGGCGCTCTGTGCACTCCACGGTGGGTCCCGTCCATGTTGCCCGGCGCTCTGTGCACTCCTAGTTGGATCCCTGCCACCATTCGCGGCGCTATGTGCTCTCCCAGGTGGATTCCGCCCACGTTGTTCAGTGCTCTGTGCGTTCCCAGCTGGGTCCCGTCCAACTTTCCCGCCGCTGTGAGCACTCCCAATTTCATATCGGCTACCTTTCCCGGCGCTATGTGCACTCCTATTTGGATCCCACCCACGCTTACCGGCGCTGCGTGCACTCTCAGCTGGGTCCCGCCCCCATTTTTCTAGCGCTGTGTGCACTCCCAGTTGAATCCCGCCCACTTTTTTCTGGCACTGTGTGCACTATCAGCTGGGTCCCGTCCACATTTTACGGCGCTGTGTGCACTCCTAGTTGAATCCCGCCCACTTTTTTTCTGGCGCTGTGTGCACTATCAGCTGGGTCCCGTCCACATTCTACGGCGCTCTGTGCTCTCCTATTTGGATCCCGTCCACGTTTCCCGGCTCTATGTGCACTCCTATTTGGATCCTGCCCACGTTTCCCGGCGCTCTGTGCACTCCCAGGTGGGTCACGCCCACGTTGTCCGGCGCTCTGTGCACTCCTAGTTGGACCGCGCCCACGTTTTTCTGGCGCTGTGTGCACTATCAGCTGGGTCCCGTCCACATTCTACGGCGCTCTGTGCTCTCTTATTTGGATCCCGACCACGCTTCCCGGCGCTATTTGCACTCCCATTTGGATCCTGCCCACGTTTTCCGGCGCTCTGTGCACTCCCAGGTGGGTCCCGTCCATGTTGTCCGGCGCTCTGTGCACTCCTAGTTGGATCCCTTCCACCATTCGCGGCGCTATGTGCTCTCCCAGGTGGGTTCCGCCCACGTTGTTCAGTGCTCTGTGCGTTCCCAGCTGGGTCCCGTCCAACTTTCCCGGCGCTGTGTGGACTCCCAATTTTATCCCGGCTACCTTTCCCGGCGCTATGTGCACTCCTATTTGGGTCCCACCCACGCTTATCGGCGCTGCGTGCACTCTCAGCTGGGTCCCGCCCCCATTTGTCTAGCGCTGTGTGCACTCCTAGTTGAATCCCACCCACTTTTTTCTGGCGCTGTGTGCACTATCAGCTGGGTCCCGTCCACATTTTACGGCGCTGTGTGCACTCCTAGTTGAATCCCGCCCACTTTTTTTCTGGCGCTGTGTGCACTATCAGCTGGGTCCCGTCCACATTCTACGGCGCTCTGTGCTCTCCTATTTGGATCCCGTCCACGTTTCCCGGCTCTATGTGCACTCCTATTTGGATCCTGCCCACGTTTCCCGGCGCTCTGCGCACTCCCAGGTGGGTCACGCCCACGTTGTCCGGCGCTCTGTCCACTCCTAGTTGGCCCGCGCCCACGTTTTCTGGCGCTCTGCGCACTCCCAGCTGTATCCCGGCCACCTTTCCCGGGGCTATGTGCACTACGAGTTGGATTCCGCCTACTTTTTTCTAGCGCTCTGTGCACTTTCAGTGGGTCCCGTCCACCTTTACCGCTGCTGTGAGCACTTCCAGTTGTATCCCGCCCACCTTTCCCGGGGCAATGTGCACTCCCAGCTGGGTCCCGTCCACCTATCCCGGCGCTGTGTGGACTCCCAGTTTTATCCCGGCTACCTTTCCCGGCGCTATGTGCACTCCTATTGTTATCCCACCCACGCTTATCAGGCGCTGCGTGCACTCTCAGCTGGGTCCCGCCCACATTTTACGGCGCTGTGTGCACTCCTAGTTGAATCCCGCCCACTTTTTTTCTGGCGCTGTGTGCACTATCAGCTGGGTCCCGTCCACATTCTACGGCGCTCTGTGCACTCCTAGTTGAATCCCGCCCACTTTTTTTCTGGCGCTGTGTGCACTATCAGCTGGGTCCCGTCCACATTCTACGGCGCTCTGTGCACTTTCAGTGGGTCCCGTCCACCTTTCCCGCTGCTGTGAGCACTTCCAGTTGTATCCCGCCCACCTTTCCCGGGGCAATGTGCACTCCCAGCTGGGTCCCGTCCACCTATCCCGGCGCTGTGTGGACTCCCAGTTTTATCCCGGCTACCTTTCCCGGCGCTATGTGCACTCCTAGTGTTATCCCACCCACGCTTATCGGCGCTGCGTGCACTCTCAGCTGGGTCCCGCCCACATTTTACGGCGCTGTGTGCACTCCTAGTTGAATCCCGCCCACTTTTTTTCTGGCGCTGTGTGCACTATCAGCTGGGTCCCGTCCACATTCTACGGCGCTCTGTGCACTCCTAGTTGAATCCCGCCCACTTTTTTTCTGGCGCTGTGTGCACTATCAGCTGGGTCCCGTCCACATTCTACGGCGCTCTGTGCACTCCTATTTGGATCCTGCCCACGTTTCCCGGCGCTCTGTGCACTCCCAGGTGGGTCACGCCCACGTTGTCCGGCGCTCTGTGCACTCCTAGTTGGACCGCGCCCACGTTTTCCGGCGCTCTGTGCACTCCCAGCTGTATCCCGGCCACCTTTCCCGGGGCTATGTGCACTACAAGTTGGATTCCGCCTACTTTTTTCTAGCGCTCTGTGCACTTTCAGTGGGTCCCGTCCACCTTTCCCGCTGCTGTGAGCACTTCCAGTTGTATCCCGCCCACCTTTCCCGGGGCAATGTGCACTCCCAGCTGGGTCCCGTCCACCTATCCCGGCGCTGTGTGGACTCCCAGTTTTATCCCGGCTACCTTTCCCGGCGCTATGTGCACTCCTATTGGGATCCCACCCACGCTTATCGGCGCTGCGTGCACTCTCAGCTGGGTCCCGCCCCCATTTTTCTAGCGCTGTGTGCACTCCTAGTTGAATCCCACCCACTTTTTTTCTGGCGCTGTGTGCACTATCAGCTGGGTCCCGTCCACGTTTTCCGGCGCTCTGTGCACTCCCAGGTGGGTCCCGTCCATGTTGTCCGGCGCTCTGTGCACTCCCAGGTGGGTCCCGTCCATGTTGTCCGGCGCTCTGTTCACTCCTAGTTGGATCCCTGCCACCATTCGCGGCGCTATGTGCTCTCCCAGGTGGATTCCGCCCACGTTATTCAGTGCTCTGTGCGTTCCCAGCTGGGTCCCGTCCAACTTTCCCGCCGCTGTGAGCACTCCCAATTTCATCCCGGCTACCTTTCCCGGCGCTATGTGCACTCCTATTTGGATCCCACCCACGCTTACCGGCGCTGCGTGCACTCTCAGCTGGGTCCCGCCCCCATTTTTCTAGCGCTGTGTGCACTCCTAGTTGAATCCTGCCCGCTTTTTTCTGGCACTGTGTGCACTATCAGCTGGGTCCCGTCCACATTCTACGGCGCTCTGTGCACTCCTAGTGGGACCGCGCCCACGTTTTTCTGGCGCTGTGTGCACTATCAGCTGGGTCCCGTCCACATTCTACGGCGCTCTGTGCTCTCTTATTTGGATCCCGACCACGCTTCCCGGCGCTATGTGCACTCCCATTTGGATCCTGCCCACGTTTTCCGGCGCTCTGTGCACTCCCAGGTGGGTCCCGTCCATGTTGTCCGGCGCTCTGTGCACTCCTAGTTGGATCCCTGCCACCATTCGCGGCGCTATGTGCTCTCCCAGGTGGGTTCCGCCCACGTTGTTCAGTGCTCTGTGCGTTCCCAGCTGGGTCCCGTCCAACTTTCCCGCCGCTGTGAGCACTCCCAATTTCATCCCGGCTACCTTTCCCGGCGCTATGTGCACTTCTATTTGGATCCCACCCACGCTTACCGGCGCTGCGTGCACTCTCAGCTGGGTCCCGCCCCCATTTTCCTAGCGCTGTGTGCACTCATAGTTGAATCCCGCCCACTTTTTTCTGGCACTGTGTGCACTATCAGCTGGGTCCCGTCCACATTTTACGGCGCTGTGTGCACTCCTATTTAGAACCCGCCCACGTTTTCCGGCGCACTGTGCACTCCCAGGTGGATCCCGACTCCCGTCCACGTTTCCCGCCGCTGTGAGCACTCCCATTTGTACCCCGCCCACCTTTCCCCGGGCCCATATGCACTCCCAGCTGGGTCCCGTCCACCTATCGCGGCGCTCTGTGCACTCCCAGATGGGTCCCGCCCACGTTGTACGGCGCCCTGTGCACTCCTTTTTGGACCCCGCCCTCTTTTTCTGACGGTGTGTGCTCTCCCAGGTGAGTTCCGCCCACGTTGTTTAGAGCTCTGTTCATTCCCAGCTGTTTCCCGTCCACCTTTCCCTGCGCTATGTGCACTCCCAGTGGGTCCCGTCCACCTATCCCGGCGCTGTGTGGACTCCCAGTTTTATTCCGGCTACTTTTTTCTAGCGCTCTGTGCACTTTCAGTGGGTCCCGTCCACCTTTCCCGCTGCTGTGAGCACTCCCAGCTGAGTCCCGTCCACCTATCCCGGCGCTGTGTGGACTCCCAATTTTATCCTGGCTACCTTTCCCGGCGCTCTGTGCTCTCCTATTTGGATCCCGACCACGTTTCCCGGCGCTAGGTGCACTCCTATTTGGATCCTGCCCACGTTTTCCGGCGCTCTGTGCACTCCCAGGTGGGTCCCGTCCATGTTGTCCGGCGCTCCGTGCACTCCTAGTTGGATCCCGGCCACCATTCGCGGCGCTGTGTGCACTCCTAGTTGAATCCCGCCCACTTTTTTCTGGCGCTGTGTGCACTATCAGCTGGGCCCCGTCCACATTCTACGGCGCTCTGTGCTCTCCTATTTGGATCCCGTCCACGTTTCCCGGCGCTATGTGCACTCCTATTTGGATCCTGCCCACGTTTCCCGGCGCTCTGTGCACTCCCAGGTGGGTCACGCCCACGTTGTCCGGCGCTCTGTGCACTCCTAGTTGGACCGCGCCCACGTTTTCCGGCGCTCTGTGCACTCCCAGCTGTATCCCGGCCACCTTTCCCGGGGCTATGTGCACTACAAGTTGGATTCCGCCTACTTTTTTCTAGCGCTCTGTGCACTTTCAGTGGGTCCCGTCCACCTTTCCCGCTGCTGTGAGAACTTCCAATTGTATCCCGCCCACCTTTCCCGGGGCAATGTGCACTCCCAGCTGGGTCCCGTCCACCTATCCCGGCGCTGTGTGGACTCCCAGTTTTATCCCGGCTACCTTTCCCGGCGCTATGTGCACTCCTATTGGGATCCCACCCACGCTTATCGGCGCTGCGTGCACTCTCAGCTGAGTCCCGCCCCCATTTTTGTAGCGCTGTGTGCACTCCTAGTTGAATCCCACCCACTTTTTTTCTGGCGCTGTGTGCACTATCAGCTGGGTCCCGTCCACGTTTTCCGGCGCTCTGTGCACTCCCAGGTGGGTCCCGTCCATGTTGTCCGGCGCTCTGTGCACTCCCAGGTGGGTCCCGTCCATGTTGTCCGGCGCTCTGTGCACTCCTAGTTGGATCCCTGCCACCATTCGCGGCGCTATGTGCTCTCCCAGGTGGATTCCGCCCACGTTATTCAGTGCTCTGTGCGTTCCCAGCTGGGTCCCGTCCAACTTTCCCGCCGCTGTGAGCACTCCCAATTTCATCCCGGCTACCTTTCCCGGCGCTATGTGCACTCCTATTTGGATCCCACCCACGCTTACCGGCGCTGCGTGCACTCTCAGCTGGGTCCCGCCCCCATTTTCCTAGCGCTGTGAGCACTCCTAGTTGAATCCCGCCCACTTTTTTCTGGCACTGTGTGCACTATCAGCTGGGTCCCGTCCACATTTTACGGCGCTGTGTGCACTCCTATTTAGAACCCGCCCACATTTTCCGGCGCACTGTGCACTCCCAGGTGGATCCCGACTCCCGTCCACCTTTCCCGCCGCTGTGAGCACTCCCAATTTCATCCCGGCTACCTTTCCCGGCGCTATGTGCACTCCTATTTGGATCCCACCCACGCTTACCGGCGCTGCGTGCACTCTCAGAAGGGTCCCGCCCACATTTTACGGCGCTGTGTGCACTCCTAGTTGAATCCCGCCCACTTTTTTTCTGGCGCTGTGTGCACTGTCAGCTGGGTCCCGTCCACATTCTACGGCGCTCTGTGCACTCCTAGTTGAATCCCGCCCACTTTTTTTCTGGCGCTGTGTGCACTATCAGCTGGGTCCCGTCCACATTCTACGGCGCTCTGTGCTCTCCTATTTGGATCCCTGCCACCATTCGCGGCGCTATGTGCTCTCCCAGGTGGATTCCGCCCACGTTGTTCAGTGCTCTGTGCGTTCCCAGCTGGATCCCGTCCAACTTTCCCGCCGCTGTGAGCACTCCCAATTTCATCCCGGCTACCTTTCCCGGCGCTATGTGCACTCCTATTGGGATCCCAGCCACGCTTATCGGCGCTGCGTGCACTCTCAGCTGGGTCCCGCCCTCATTTTTCTAGCGCTGTGTGCACTCCTAGTTGAATCCCACCCACTTTTTTTCTGGCGCTGTGTGCACTATCAGCTGGGTCCCGTCCACGTTTTCCGGCGCTCTGTGCACTCCCAGGTGGGTCCCGTCCATGTTGTCCGGCGCTCTGTGCACTCCCAGGTGGGTCCCGTCCATGTTGTCCGGCGCTCTGTGCACTCCTAGTTGGATCCCTGCCACCATTCGCGGCGCTATGTGCTCTCCCAGGTGGATTCCGCCCACGTTGTTCAGTGCTCTGTGCGTTCCCAGCTGGATCCCGTCCAACTTTCCCGCCGCTGTGAGCACTCCCAATTTCATCCCGGCTACCTTTCCCGGCGCTATGTGCACTCCTATTTGGATCCCACCCACGCTTACCGGCGCTGCGTGCACTCTCAGCTGGGTCCCGCCCCCATTTTTCTAGCGCTGTGTGCACTCCCAGTTGAATCCCGCCCACTTTTTTCTGGCACTGTGTGCACTATCAGCTGGGTCCCGTTCACATTCTACGGCAGTCTGTGCACTCCTAGTTTGACCGCGCCCACGTTTTTCTGGCGCTGTGTGCACTATCAGCTGGGTCCCGTCCACATTTTCCTAGCGCTGTGTGCACTCCTAGTTGAATCCCGCCCACTTTTTTCTGGCACTGTGTGCACTATCAGCTGGGTCCTGTCCACATTTTACGGCGCTGTGTGCACTCCTATTTAGAACCCGCCCACGTTTTCCGGCGCACTGTGCACTCCCAGGTGGATCCCGACTCCCGTCCACCTTTCCCGCCGCTGTGAGCACTCCCAGTTGTACCCCGCCCACCTTTCCCCGGGCCAATATGCACTCCCAGCTGGGTCCCGGCTACCTTTCCCGGCGCTATGTGCACTCCTATTTGGATCCCACCCACGCTTACCGGCGCTGCGTGCACTCTCAGCTGGGTCCCGCCCCCATTTTCCTAGCGCTGTGTGCACTCCTAGTTGAATCCCGCCCACTTTTTTCTGGCACTGTGTGCACTCTCAGCTGGGTCCTGTCCACATTTTACGCCGCTGTGTGCACTCCTATTTAGAACCCGCCCACGTTTTCCGGCCCACTGTGCACTCCCAGGTGGATCCCGACTCCCGTCCACCTTTCCCGCCGCTGTGAGCACTCCCAGTTGTACCCCGCCCACCTTTCCCCGGGCCAATATGCACTCCCAGCTGGGTCCCGTCCACCTATCGCGGCGCTCTGTGCACTCCCAAATGGGTCCCGCCCACGTTGTGCGGCGCCCTGTGCACTCCTTGTTGGACCCCGCCCTCTTTTTCTGACGGTGTGTGCTCTCCCAGGTGAGTTCCGCCAACGTTGTTCAGCGCTCTGTGCACTCCCAGCTGGGTCCCGTCCACCTTTCCCGCCGCTGTGAGCACTCCCAGTTGTATCCCGCCCACCTTTCCCGAGGCAATGTGCACTCCCAGCTGGGTCCCGTCCACCTATTGTCGGCGCTCTGTGCACTCCCAGATGGGTCCCGCCCACGTTGTGCGGCGCCCTGTGCACTCCTTGTTGGACCCCGCCCTCTTTTTCTGACGGTGTGTGCTCTCCCAGGTGATTTCCGCCAACGTTGTTTAGCGCTCTGTTCATTCCCAGCTGGGTCCCGTCCACCTTTCCCGCCGCTGTGAGCACTCCCAGCTATATCCCGGCCACCTTTCCTGGGGCTATGTGCACTACAAGTTGGATCCCGCCTACTTTTTTCTAGCGCTATGTGCACTCCCAGTGGGTCCCGTCCACCTTTCCCGCCGCTGTGAGCACTCCCAGTTGTACCCCGCCCACCTTTCCCCGGGCCAATATGCACTCCCAGCTGGGTCCCGTCCACCTATCGCGGCGCTCTGTGCACTCCCAAATGGGTCCCGCCCACGTTGTGCGGCGCTCTGTGCGTTCCCAGCTGGGTCCCGTCCACCTATTCCGGCGCTCTGTGCACTCCCAGATGGGTCCCGCCCACGTTGTTCAGCGCTCTGTGCACTCCCAGCTGGGTCCCGTCCACCTTTCCCGCCGCTGTGAGCACTCCCAGTTGTATCCCGCCCACCTTTCCCGAGGCAATGTGCACTCCCAGCTGGGTCCCGTCCACCTATCCCGGCGCTCTGTGCACTCCCAGATGGGTCCCGCCCACGTTGTGCGGCGCCCTGTGCACTCCTTGTTGGACCCCGCCCTCTTTTTCTGACGGTGTGTGCTCTCCCAGGTGAGTTCCGCCAACGTTGTTTAGCGCTCTGTTCATTCCCAGCTGGGTCCCGTCCACCTTTCCCGCCGCTGTGAGCACTCCCAGCTGAATCCCGGCCACCTTTCCCGGGGCTATGTGCACTACAAGTTGGATTCCGTCTACTTTTTTCTAGCGCTCTGTGCACTTTCAGTGGGTCCCGTCCACCTTTCCCGCTGCTGTGAGCACTCCCAGTTGTATCCCGCCCACCTTTCCCGGGGCAATGTGCACTCCCAGCTGGGTCCCGTCCACCTATCCCGGCGCTGTGCGGACTCCCAGTTTTATCCCGGCTACCTTTCCCGGCGCTATGTGCACTCCTATTTGGATCCCACCCACGCTTATCGGCGCTGCATGCACTCTCAGCTGGGTCCCGCCCCCATTTTTCTAGCGCTGTGTGCACTCTAGTTGAAACCCGCCCACTTTTTTTCTGGCGCTGAGTGCACTATCAGCTGGGTCCCGTCCACATTCTACGGCGCTCTGTGCACTCCTAGTTGGACCGCGCCCACGTTGTTCTGGCGCTGTGTGCACTATCAGCTGGGTCCCGTCCACATTCTACGGCGCTCTGTGCTCTCTTATTTGGATCCCGACCACGCTTCCCGGCGCTATGTGCACTCCCATTTGGATCCTGCCCACGTTTTCCGGCGCTCTGTGCACTCCCATGTGGGTCCCGTCCATGATGTCCGGCGCTCTGTGCACTCCTAGTTGGATCCCTGCCACCATTCGCGGCGCTATGTGCTCTCCCAGGTGGATTCCGCCCACGTTGTTCAGTGCTCTGTGCGTTCCCAGCTGGATCCCGTCCAACTTTCCCGCCGCTGTGAGCACTCCCAATTTCATCCCGGGTACCTTTCCCGGCGCTATGTGCACTCCTATTGGGATCCCACCCACGCTTATCGGCGCTGCGTGCACTCTCAGCTGGGTCCCGCCCCCATTTTTCTAGCGCTGTGTGCACTCCTAGTTGAATCCCGCCCACTTTTTTTCTGGCGCTGTGTGCACTATCAGCTGAGTCCCGTCCACATTCTACGGCGCTCTGTGCACTCCCAGGTTTCCCGGGTCCCGTCCATGTGCTGTCCGGCGCTCTGTGCACTCCAGGTGGGTCCCGTCCATGTTGTCCGGCGCTCTGTGCACTCCTAGTTGGATCCAATGCCACCACGTTTTCCGGCGCTATGTGCTCTCCCAGGTGGATTCCGCCCACGTTGTTCAGTGCTCTGTGCGTTCCCAGCTGGATCCCGTCCAACTTTCCCGCCGCTGTGAGCACTCCCAATTTCATCCCGGCTACCTTTCCCGGCGCTATGTGCACTCCTATTGGGATCCCACCCACGCTTATCGGCGCTGCGTGCACTCTCAGCTGGGTCCCGCCCCCATTTTTCTAGCGCTGTGTGCACTCCTAGTTGAATCCCGCCCACTTTTCTTTCTGGCGCTGTGTGCACTATCAGCTGGGTCCCGTCCACATTCTACGGCGCTCTGTGCACTCCTAGTTGGACCGCGCCCACGTTTTTCTGGTGCTGTGTGCACTATCAGCTGGGTCCCGTCCACATTCTATGGCGCTCTGTACTCTCTTATTTGGATCCCGACCACGCTTCCCGGCGCTATGTGCACTCCCATTTGGATCCTGCCCACGTTTTCCGGCGCTCTGTGCACTCCCATGTGGGTCCCGTCCATGTTGTCCGGCGCTCTGTGCACTCCTAGTTGGATCCCTGCCACCATTCGCGGCGCTATGTGCTCTCCCAGGTGGATTCCGCCCACGTTGTTCAGTGCTCTGTGCGTTCCCAGCTGGGTCCCGTCCACCTATCCCGGCGCTGCGTGGACTCCCAGTTTTATCCCGGCTACCTTTCCCGGCGCTATGTGCACTACTATTTGGATCCCACCCACGCTTATCGGCGCTGCATGCACTCTCAGCTGGGTCCCGCCCCCATTTTTCTAGCGCTGTGTGCACTCCTAGTTGAATCCCGCCCACTTTTTTTCTGGCGCTGTGTGCACTATCAGCTGAGTCCCGTCCACATTCTACGGCGCTCTACCACGTTTTCCGGCGCTCTGTGCACTCCCAGGTGGGTCCCGTCCAAGTTGTCCGGCGCTTTGTGCACTCCTAGTTGGACCGCGCCCACGTTTTCCGGCACTCTGTGCACTCCCAGTTGGATCCCGGCCACGATTCGCGGCGCCATGTGCTCTCCCAGGTGGATCCCGCCCACGTTGTTCAGTGCTCTGTGCGTTCCCAGCTGGGTCCCGTCCAACTTTCCCACCGCTGTGAGCACTCCCAGTTGTATCCCGCCCACCTTTCCTGAGGCAATGTGCACTCCCAGATGGGTCCCGCCCACGTTGTGCGGCGCCCTGTGCACTCCTTGTTGGACCCCGCCCTCTTTTTCTGACGGTGTGTGCTCTCCCAGGTGAATTCCGCCAACGTTGTTTAGCGCTCTGTCCATTCCCAGCTGGGTCCCGTTCACCTTTCCCGCCGCAGTGAGCACTCCCCGCTGTATCCCGGCCACCTTTCCCGGGGCTATGTGCACTACGAGTTGGATTCCGTCTACTTTTTTCTAGCGCTCTGTGCACTTTCAGTGGGTCCCGTCCACCTTTCCCGCTGCTGTGAGCACTCCCAGTTGTATCCCGCCCACCTTTCCCGGGGCAATGTGCACTCCCAGCTGGGTCCCGTCCACCTATCCCGGCGCTGTGAGCACTCCCAGTTTTATTCCGGCTACCTTTCCCGGCGCTAAGTGCACTCCTATTTGGATTCCACCCACGCTTACCGGCGCTGCGTGCACTCTCAGCTGGGTCCCGCCCCCATTTTTCTAGCGCTGTGTGCACTCCTAGTTGAATCCCGCCCACTTTTTTCTGGCGCTGTGTGCACTATCAGCTGGGTCCCGTCCACCTATCCAGGCGCTCTGTGCACTCCCAGATGGGTCCCGCCCACGTTGTTCAGCGCTCTGTGCACTCCCAGCTGGGTCCCCTCCACCTTTCCCGCCGCTGTGAGCATTCCCAGTTGTATCCCGCCCACCTTTCCCGAGGCAATGTGCACTCCCAGCTGGGTCCCGTCCACCTATCCCGGCGCTCTGTGCACTCCCAGATGGGTCCCGCCCACGTTGTGCGGCGCCCTGTGCACTCCTTGTTGGACCCCGCCCTCTTTTTCTGACGGTGTGTGCTCTCCCAGGTGAATTCCGCCAACGTTGTTTAGCGCTCTGTTCATTCCCAGCTGGGTCCCGTTCACCTTTCCCGCCGCAGTGAGCACTCCCCGCTGTATCCCGGCCACCTTTCCCGGGGCTATGTGCACTACGAGTTGGATTCCGTCTACTTTTTTCTAGCGCTCTGTGCACTTTCAGTGGGTCCCGTCCACCTTTCCCGCTGCTGTGAGCACTCCCAGTTGTATCCCGCCCACCTTTCCCGGGGCAATGTGCACTCCCAGCTGGGTCCCGTCCACCTATCCCGGCGCTGTGTGGACTCCCAGTTTTAGCCCGGCTACCTTTCCCTGCGCTATGTGCACTCCTATTTGGATCCCACCCACGCTTATCGGCGCTGCGTGCACTCTCAGCTGGGTCCCGCCCCCATTTTTCTAGCGCTGTGTGCACTCCTAGTTGAATCCCGCCCACTTTTCTTTCTGGCGCTGTGTGCACTATCAGCTGGGACCCGTCCACATTCTACGGCGCTCTGTGCACTCCTAGTTGGACCGCGCCCACGTTTTTCTGGCGCTGTGTGCACTATCAGCTGGGTCCCGTCCACATTCTACGGCGCTCTGTGCTCTCTTATTTGGATCCCGACCACGCTTCCTGGCGCTATGTGCACTCCCATTTGGATCCTGCCCACGTTTTCCGGCGCTCTGTGCACTCCCAGGTGGGTCCCGTCTATGTTGTGCGGCGCCCTGTGCACTCCTTGTTGGATCCCTGCCACCATTCGCGGCGCTATGTGCTCTCCCAGGTGGATTCCGCCCACGTTGTTCAGCGCTCTGTGCGTTCCCAGCTGGGTCCACCTTTCCCGCCGCTGTGAGCACTCCCAGCTATATCCCGGCCACCTTTCCCGGGGCTATGTGCACTACAAGTTGGATCCCGCCTACTTTTTTCTAGCGCTATGTGCACTCCCAGTGGGTCCCGTCCACCTTTCCCGCTGCTGTGAGCACTCCCAGTTGTATCCCGCCCACCTTTCCCGGGGCAATGTGCACTCCCAGCTGGGTCCCGTCCACCTATCCCGGCGCTGTGAGCACTCCCAGTTTTATTCCGGCTACCTTTCCCGGCGCTAAGTGCACTCCTATTTGGATTCCACCCACGCTTACCGGCGCTGCGTGCACTCTCAGCTGGGTCCCGCCCCCATTTTTCTAGCGCTGTGTGCACTCCTAGTTGAATCCCGCCCACTTTTTTCTGGCGCTGTGTGCACTATCAGCTGGGTCCCGTCCACCTATCCAGGCGCTCTGTGCACTCCCAGATGGGTCCCGCCCACGTTGTTCAGCGCTCTGTGCACTCCCAGCTGGGTCCCCTCCACCTTTCCCGCCGCTGTGAGCATTCCCAGTTGTATCCCGCCCACCTTTCCCGAGGCAATGTGCACTCCCAGCTGGGTCCCATCCACCTATCCCGGCGCTCTGTGCACTCCCAGATGGGTCCCGCCCACGTTGTGCGGCGCCCTGTGCACTCCTTGTTGGACCCCGCCCTCTTTTTCTGACGGTGTGTGCTCTCCCAGGTGAATTCCGCCAACGTTGTTTAGCGCTCTGTTCATTCCCAGCTGGGTCCCGTTCACCTTTCCCGCCGCAGTGAGCACTCCCCGCTGTATCCCGGCCACCTTTCCCGGGGCTATGTGCACTACGAGTTGGATTCCCTCTACTTTTTTCTAGCGCTCTGTGCACTTTCAGTGGGTCCCGTCCACCTTTCCCGCTGCTGTGAGCACTCCCAGTTGTATCCCGCCCACCTTTCCCGGGGCAATGTGCACTCCCAGCTGAGTCCCGTCCACCTATCCCGGCGCTGTGTGGACTCCCAGTTTTATCCCGGCTACCTTTCCCTGCGCTATGTGCACTCCTATTTGGATCCCACCCACGCTTATCGGCGCTGCGTGCACTCTCAGCTGGGTCCCGCCCCCATTTTTCCAGCGCTGTGTGCACTCCTAGTTGAATCCCGCCCACTTTTCTTTCTGGCGCTGTGTGCACTATCAGCTGGGACCCGTCCACATTCTACGGCGCTCTGTGCACTCCTAGTTGGACCGCGCCCACGTTTTTCTGGCGCTGTGTGCACTATCAGCTGGGTCCCGTCCACATTCTACGGCGCTCTGTGCTCTCTTATTTGGATCCCGACCACGCTTCCTGGCGCTATGTGCACTCCCATTTGGATCCTGCCCACGTTTTCCGGCGCTCTGTGCACTCCCAGGTGGGTCCCGTCTATGTTGCCTGGCGCTCTGTGCACTCCTAGTTGGATCCCTGCCACCATTCGCGGCGCTATGTGCTCTCCCAGGTGGATTCCGCCCACGTTGTTCAGTGCTCTGTGCGTTCCCAGCTGGGTCCCGTCCACCTTTCCCGCCGCTGTGAGCACTCCCAGCTGTATCCCGGCCACCTTTCCCGGGGCTATGTGCACTACAAGTTGGATTCCGTCTACTTTTTTCTAGCGCTCTGTGCACTCCCAGGTGGGTCCCGTCCAAGTTGTCCGGCGCTCTGTGCACTCCTAGTTGGACCGCGCCCACGTTTTCCGGCACTCTGTGCACTCCCAGTGGGATCCCGGCCATGATTCGCGGCGCCATGTGCTCTCCCAGGTGGATCCCGCCCACGTTGTTCAGTGCTCTGTGCGTTCCCAGCTGGGTCCCGTCCAACTTTCCCACCGCTGTGAGCACTCCCAGTTTTATTCCGGCTACCTTTCCCGGCGCTAAGTGCACTCCTATTTGGATCCCACCCACGCTTACCGGCGCTGCGTGCACTCTCAGCTGGGTCCCGCCCCCATTTTTCTAGCGCTGTGTGCACTCCTAGTTGAATCCCGCCCACTTTTTTCTGGCGCTGTGTGCACTATCAGCTGGGTCCCGTCCACCTATCCAGGCGCTCTGTGCACTCCCAGATGGGTCCCGCCCACGTTGTTCAGCGCTCTGTGCACTCCCAGCTGGGTCCCGTCCACCTTTCCCGCCGCTGTGAGCATTCCCAGTTGTATCCCGCCCACCTTTCTCGAGGCAATGTGCACTCCCAGCTGGGACCCGTCCACCTATCCCGGCGCTCTGTGCACTCCCAGATGGGTCCCGCCCACGTTGTGCGGCGCCCTGTGCACTCCTTGTTGGACCCCGCCCTCTTTTTCTGACGGTGTGTGCTCTCCCAGGTGAATTCCGCCAACGTTGTTTAGCGCTCTGTTCATTCCCAGCTGGGTCCCGTTCACCTTTCCCGCCGCAGTGAGCACTCCCAGTTGTATCCCGCCCACCTTTCCCGGGGCAATGTGCACTCCCAGCTGGGTCCCGTCCACCTATCCCGGCGCTGTGTGGACTCCCAGTTTTATCCCGGCTACCTTTCCCGGCGCTATGTGCACTCCTATTGGGATCCCACCCACGCTTATCGGCGCTGCGTGCACTCTCAGCTGGGTCCCGCCCCCATTTTTCTAGCGCTGTGTGCACTCCTAGTTGAATCCCACCCACTTTTTTTCTGGCGCTGTGTGCACTATCAGCTGGGTCCCATCCACGTTTTCCGGCGCTCTGTGCACTCCCAGGTGGGTCCCGTCCATGTTGTCCGGCGCTCTGTGCACTCCCAGGTGGGTCCCGTCCATGTTGTCCGGCGCTCTCTGCACTCCTAGTTGGATCCCTGCCACCATTCGCGGCGCTATGTGCTCTCCCAGGTGGATTCCGCCCACGTTATTCAGTGCTCTGTGCGTTCCCAGCTGGGTCCCGTCCAACTTTCCCGCCGCTGTGAGCACTCCCAATTTCATCCCGGCTACCTTTCCCGGCGCTATGTGCACTCCTATTTGGATCCCACCCACGCTTACCGGCGCTGCGTGCACTCTCAGCTGGGTCCCGCCCCCATTTTTCTAGCGCTGTGTGCACTCCCAGTTGAATCCCGCCCACTTTTTTCTGGCACTGTGTGCACTATCAGCTGGGTCCCGTCCACATTTTACGGCGCTGTGTGCACTCCTAGTTGAATCCCGCCCACTTTTTTTCTGGCGCTGTGTGCACTATCAGCTGGGTCCCGTCCACATTCTACGGCGCTCTGTGCTCTCCTATTTGGATCCCGTCCACGTTTCCCGGCTCTATGTGCACTCCTATTTGGATCCTGCCCACGTTTCCCGGCGCTCTGTGCACTCCCAGGTGGGTCACGCCCACGTTGTCCGGCGCTCTGTGCACTCCTAGTTGGACCGCGCCCACGTTTTTCTGGCGCTGTGTGCACTATCAGCTGGGTCCCGTCCACACTCTACGGCGCTCTGTGCTCTCTTATTTGGATCCCGACCACGCTTCCCGGCGCTATGTGCACTCCCATTTGGATCCTGCCCACGTTTTCCGGCGCCCTGTGCACTCCCAGGTGGGTCCCGTCCATGTTGTCCGGCGCTCTGTGCACTCCTAGTTGGATCCCTGCCACCATTCGCGGCGCTATGTGCTCTCCCAGGTGGGTTCCACCCACGTTGTTCAGTGCTCTGTGCGTTCCCAGCTGGGTCCCGTCCAACTTTCCCGGCGCTGTGTGGACTCCCAATTTTATCCCGGCTACCTTTCCCGGCGCTATGTGCACTCCTATTTGGGTCCCACCCACGCTTATCGGCGCTGCGTGCACTCTCAGCTGGGTCCCGCCCCCATTTGTCTAGCGCTGTGTGCACTCCTAGTTGAATCCCACCCACTTTTTTCTGGCGCTGTGTGCACTATCAGCTGGGTCCCGTCCACATTTTACGGCGCTGTGTGCACTCCTAGTTGAATCCCGCCCACTTTTTTTCTGGCGCTGTGTGCACTATCAGCTGGGTCCCGTCCACATTCTACGGCGCTCTGTGCTCTCCTATTTGGATCCCGTCCACGTTTCCCGGCTCTATGTGCACTCCTATTTGGATCCTGCCCACGTTTCCCGGCGCTCTGCGCACTCCCAGGTGGGTCACGCCCACGTTGTCCGGCGCTCTGTGCACTCCTAGTTGGACCGCGCCCACGTTTTCTGGCGCTCTGTGCACTCCCAGCTGTATCCCGGCCACCTTTCCCGGGGCTATGTGCACTACAAGTTGGATTCCGCCTACTTTTTTCTAGCGCTCTGTGCACTTTCAGTGGGTCCCGTCCACCTTTCCCGCTGCTGTGAGCACTTCCAGTTGTATCCCGCCCACCTTTCCCGGGGCAATGTGCACTCCCAGCTGGGTCCCGTCCACCTATCCCGGCGCTGTGAGCACTCCCAGTTTTATCCCGGCTACCTTTCCCGGCGCTATGTGCACTCCTATTGGGATCCCACCCACGCTTATCGGCGCTGCGTGCACTCTCAGCTGGGTCCCGCCCCCATTTTTCTAGCGCTGTGTGCACTCCTAGTTGAATCCCACCCACTTTTTTTCTGGCGCTGTGTGCACTATCAGCTGGGTCCCGTCCACGTTTTCCGGCGCTCTGTGCACTCCCAGGTGGGTCCCGTCCATGTTGTCCGGCGCTCTGTGCACTCCTAGTTGGATCCCTGCCACCATTCGCGGCGCTATGTGCTCTCCCAGGTGGATTCCGCCCACGTTATTCAGTGCTCTGTGCGTTCCCAGCTGGGTCCCGTCCAACTTTCCCGCCGCTGTGAGCACTCCCAATTTCATCCCGGCTACCTTTCCCGGCGCTATGTGCACTCCTATTTGGATCCCACCCACGCTTACCGGCGCTGCGTGCACTCTCAGCTGGGTCCCGCCCCCATTTTCCTAGCGCTGTGTGCACTCCTAGTTGAATCCCGCCCACTTTTTTCTGGCACTGTGTGCACTATCAGCTGGGTCCCGTCCACATTTTACGGCGCTGTGTGCACTCCTATTTAGAACCCGCCCACATTTTCCGGCGCACTGTGCACTCCCAGGTGGATCCCGACTCCCGTCCACCTTTCCCGCCGCTGTGAGCACTCCCAATTTCATCCCGGCTACCTTTCCCGGTGCTATGTGCACCCCTATTTGGATCCCACCCACGCTTACCGGCGCTGCGTGCACTCTCAGCTGGGTCCCGCCCCCATTTTCCTAGCGCTATGTGCACTCCTATTTGGATCCCACCCACGCTTACCGGCGCTGCGTGCACTCTCAGCTGGGTCCCGCCCACATTTTACGGCGCTGTGTGCACTCCTAGTTGAATCCCGCCCACTTTTTTTCTGGCGCTGTGTGCACTGTCAGCTGGGTCCCGTCCACATTCTACGGCGCTCTGTGCACTCCTAGTTGAATCCCGCCCACTTTTTTCTGGCACTGTGTGCACTATCAGCTGGGTCCTGTCCACATTTTACGGCGCTGTGTGCACTCCTATTTAGAACCCGCCCACGTTTTCCGGCGCACTGTGCACTCCCAGGTGGATCCCGACTCCCGTCCACCTTTCCCGCCGCTGTGAGCACTCCCAGTTGTACCCCGCCCACCTTTCCCCGGGCCAATATGCACTCCCAGCTGGGTCCCGTCCACCTATCGCGGCGCTCTGTGCACTCCCAAATGGGTCCCGCCCACGTTGTGCGGCGCCCTGTGCACTCCTTGTTGGACCCCGCCCTCTTTTTCTGACGGTGTGTGCTCTCCCAGGTGAGTTCCGCCAACGTTGTTTAGCGCTCTGTTCATTCCCAGCTGGGTCCCGTCCACCTTTCCCGCCGCTGTGAGCACTCCCAGCTGTATCCCGGCCACCTTTCCCGGGGCTATGTGCACTACAAGTTGGATTCCTTCTACTTTTTTCTAGCGCTCTGTGCACTTTCAGTGGGTCCCGTCCACCTTTCCCGCTGCTGTGAGCACTCCCAGTTGTATACCGCCCACCTTTCCTGGGGCAATGTGCACTCCCAGCTGAGTCCCGTCCACCTATCCCGGCGCTATGTGCACTCCTATTTGGGTCTCACTCACGCTTATCGGCGCTGCGTGCACTCTCAGCTGGGTCCCGCCCCCATTTGTCTAGCGCTGTGTGCATTCCTAGTTGAATCCCACCCACTTTTTTCTGGCGCTCTGTGCACTATCAGCTGGGTCCCGTCCACATTTTACGGCGCTGTGTGCACTCCTAGTTGAATCCCGCCCACTTTTTTTCTGGCGCTGTGTGCACTATCAGCTGGGTCCCGTCCACATTCTACGGCGCTCTGTGCTCTCCTATTTGGATCCCGACCACGTTTCCCGGCGCTAGGTGCACTCCTATTTGGATCCTGCCTAAGTTTTCCGGCGCTCTGTGCACTCCCAGGTGGGTCCCGTCCATGTTGTCCGGCGCTCTGTGCACTCCTAGTTGGATCCCGGCCACCATTCGCGGCGCTGTGTGCACTCCTAGTTGAATCCCGCCCACTTTTTTCTGGCGCTGTGTGCACTATCAGCTGGGCCCCGTCCACATTCTACGGCGCTCTGTGCACTCCTAGTTGGATCCCTGCCACCATTCGCGGCGCTATGTGCTCTCCCAGGTGGATCCCGACTCCCGTCCACCTTTCCCGCCGCTGTGAGCACTCCCAGTTGTATCCCGCCCACCTTTCCCCGGGCAAATATGCACTCCCAGCTGGGTCCCGTCCACCTATCGCGGCGCTCTGTGCACCCCCAAATGGGTCCCGCCCACGTTGTGCGGCGCCCTGTGCACTCCTTGTTGGACCCCGCCCTCTTTTTCTGACGGTGTGTGCTCTCCCAGGTGAGTTCCGCCAACGTTATTAGCGCTCTGTTCGTTCCCAGCTGGGTCCCGTCCACCTTTCCCGCCGCTGTGAGCACTCCCAGTTGTATCCCGCCAACCTTTCCCGGGGCAATGTGCACTCCCAGCTGAGTCCCGTCCACCTATCCCGGCGCTATGTGCACTCCTATTTGGTCCCACCCACGCTTATCGGCGCTGCGTGCACTCTCAGCTGGGTCCCGTCCACATTTTACGGCGCTGTGTGCACTCCTATTTGGATCCCGACCACGTTTCCCGGCGCTAGGTGCACTCCTATTTGGATCCTGCCTAAGTTTTCCGGCGCTCTGTGCACTCCCAGGTGGGTCCCG
Source organism: Aplectana chamaeleonis (assembly GCA_029168955.1). Taxonomy (NCBI): domain Eukaryota; kingdom Metazoa; phylum Nematoda; class Chromadorea; order Rhabditida; family Cosmocercidae; genus Aplectana; species Aplectana chamaeleonis. Next base: position 46,525 of record JAPDOI010001405.1, on the reverse strand, counting down.
TCCATGTTGTCCGGCGCTCTGTGCACTCCTAGTTGGATCCCGGCCACCATTCGCGGCGCTGTGTGCACTCCTAGTTGAATCCCGCCCACTTTTTTCTGGCGCTGTGTGCACTATCAGCTGGGCCCCGTCCACATCCTACGGCGCTCTGTGCTCTCTTATTTGGATCCCGACCACGCTTCCCGGCGCTATGTGCACTCCCATTTGGATCCTGCCCACGTTTTCCGGCGCTCTGTGCACTCCCAGGTGGGTCCCGTCCATGTTGTCCGGCGCTCTGTGCACTCCTAGTTGGATCCCTGCCACCATTCGCGGCGCTATGTGCTCTCCCAGGTGGATTCCGCCCATGTTGTTCAGTGCTCTGTGCGTTCCCAGCTGGGTCCCGTCCAACTTTCCCGCCGCTGTGAGCACTCCCAATTTCATCCCGGCTACCTTTCCCGGCGCTATATGCACTCCTATTTGGATACCACCCACGCTTACCGGCGCTGCGTGCACTCTCAGCTGGGTCCCGCCCCCATTTTTCTAGCGCTGTGTGCACTCCTAGTTGAATCCCGCCCACTTTTTTCTGGCACTGTGTGCCCTATCAGCTGGGTCCCGTCCACATTCTACGGCGCTCTGTGCACTCCTATTTGAACCGCGCCCACGTTTTTCTGGCGCTGTGTGCACTATCAGCTGGGTCCCGTCCACATCCTACGGCGCTCTGTGCTCTCTTATTTGGATCCCGACCACGCTTCCCGGCGCTATGTGCACTCCCATTTGGATCCTGCCCACGTTTTCCGGCGCTCTGTGCACTCCCAGGTGGGTCCCGTCCATGTTGTCCGGCGCTCTGTGCACTCCTAGTTGGATCCCTGCCACCATTCGCGGCGCTATGTGCTCTCCCAGGTGGATTCCGCCCACGTTGTTCAGTGCTCTGTGCGTTCCCAGCTGGGTCCCGTCCAACTTTCCCGCCGCTGTGAGCACTCCCAATTTCATCCCGGCTACCTTTCCCGGCGCTATATGCACTCCTATTTGGATCCCACCCACGCTTACCGGCGCTGCGTGCACTCTCAGCTGGGTCCCGCCCCATTTTTCTAGCGCTGTGTGCACTCCTAGTTGAATCCCGCCCACTTTTTTCTGGCACTGTGTGCACTATCAGCTGGGTCCCGTCCACATTTTACGGCGCTGTGTGCACTCCTATTTAGAACTCGCCCACGTTTTCCGGCGCACTGTGCACTCCCAGGTGGATCCCGACTCCCGTCCACCTTTCCCGCCGCTGTGAGCACTCCCAGTTGTATCCCGCCCACCTTTCCCCGGGCAAATATGCACTCCCAGCTGGGTCCCGTCCACCTATCGCGGCGCTCTGTGCACTCCCAAATGGGTCCCGCCCACGTTGTGCGGCGCCCTGTGCACTCCTTGTTGGACCCCGCCCTCTTTTTCTGACGGTGTGTGCTCTCCCAGGTGAGTTCCGCCAACGTTATTAGCGCTCTGTTCGTTCCCAGCTGGGTCCCGTCCACCTTTCCCGCCGCTGTGAGCACTCCCAGTTGTATCCCGCCAACCTTTCCCGGGGCAATGTGCACTCCCAGCTGAGTCCCGTCCACCTATCCCGGCGCTATGTGCACTCCTATTTGGGTCCCACCCACGCTTATCGGCGCTGCGTGCACTCTCAGCTGGGTCCCGTCCACATTTTACGGCGCTGTGTGCACTCCTAGTTGAATCCCGCCCACTTTTTTCTGGCGCTGTGTGCACTATCAGCCGGGTCCCGTCCACATTTTACGGCGCTGTGTGCACTCCTAGTTGAATCCCGCCCACTTTTTTTCTGGCGCTGTGTGCACTATCAGCTGGGTCCCGTCCACATTCTACGGCGCTCTGTGCTCTCCTATTTGGATCCCGACCACGTTTCCCGGCGCTAGGTGCACTCCTATTTGGATCCTGCCCACGTTTTCCGGCGCTCTGTGCACTCCCAGGTGGGTCCCGTCCATGTTGTCCGGCGCTCTGTGCACTCCTAGTTGGATCCCGGCCACCATTCGCGGCGCTGTGTGCACTCCTAGTTGAATCCCGCCCACTTTTTTCTGGCGCTGTGTGCACTATCAGCTGGGCCCCGTCCAAATTCTACGGCGCTCTGAGCTCTCCTATTTGGATCCCGTCCACGTTTCCCGGCGCTATGTGCACTCCTATTTGGATCCTGCCCACGTTTTCCGGCGCTCTGTGCACTCCCAGGTGGGTCCCGTCCAACTTTCCCGCCGCTGTGAGCACTCCCAATTCTATCCCGGCTACCTTTCCCGGCGCTATGTGCACTCCTATTTGGATCCCACCCACGCTTACCGGCGCTGCGTGCACTCTCAGCTGGGTCCCGCCCCATTTTTCTAGCGCTGTGTGCACTCCTAGTTGAATCCCGCCCACTTTTTTCTGGCACTGTGTGCACTATCAGCTGGGTCCCGTCCACATTTTACGGCGCTGTGTGCACTCCTATTTAGAACTCGCCCACGTTTTCCGGCGCACTGTGCACTCCCAGGTGGATCCCGACTCCCGTCCACCTTTCCCGCCGCTGTGAGCACTCCCAGTTGTATCCCGCCCACCTTTCCCCGGGCAAATATGCACTCCCAGCTGGGTCCCGTCCACCTATCGCGGCGCTCTGTGCACTCCCAAATGGGTCCCGCCCACGTTGTGCGGCGCCCTGTGCACTCCTTGTTGGACCCCGCCCTCTTTTTCTGACGGTGTGTGCTTTCCCAGGTGAGTTCCGCCAACGTCGTTTAGCGCTCTGTTCATTCCCAGCTAGGTCCCGTCCACCTTTCCCGCCGCTGTGAGCACTCCCAGTTGTATCCCGCCCACCTTTCCCGGGGCAATGTGCACTCCCAGCTGAGTCCCGTCCACCTATCCCGGCGCTATGTGCACTCCTATTTGGGTCCCACCCACGCTTATCGGCGCTGCGTGCACTCTCAGCTGGGTCCCGTCCACATTTTACGGTGCTGTGTGCACTCCTAGTTGAATCCCGCCCACTTTTTTCTGGCGCTGTGTGCACTATCAGCTGGGTCCCGTCCACATTTTACGGCGATGTGTGCACTCCTAGTTGAATCCCGCCCACTTTTTTTCTGGCGCTGTGTGCACTATCAGCTGGGTCCCGTCCACATTCTACGGCGCTCTGTGCTCTCCTATTTGGATCCCGACCACGTTTCCCGGCGCTAGGTGCACTCCTATTTGGATCCTGCCCACGTTTTCCGGCGCTCTGTGCACTCCCAGGTGGGTCCCGTCCATATTGTCCGGCGCTCTGTGCACTCCTAGTTGGATCCCGGCCACCATTCGCGGCGCTGTGTGCACTCCTAGTTGAATCCCGCCCACTTTTTTCTGGCGCTGTGTGCACTATCAGCTGGGCCCCGTCCAAATTCTACGGCGCTCTGAGCTCTCCTATTTGGATCCCGTCCACGTTTCCCGGCGCTATGTGCACTCCTATTTGGATCCTGCCCACGTTTTCCGGCGCTCTGTGCACTCCCAGGTGGGTCCCGTCCAACTTTCCCGCCGCTGTGAGCACTCCCAATTCTATCCCGGCTACCTTTCCCGGCGCTATGTGCACTCCTATTTGGATCCCACCCACGCTTACCGGCGCTGCGTGCACTCTCAGCTGGGTCCCGCCCCCATTTTTCTAGCGCTGTGTGCACTCCTAGTTGAATCCCGCCCACTTTTTTCTGGCGCTGTGTGCACTATCAGCTAGGTCCCAACCACATTCTACGGCGCTCTGTGCTCTTCTATTTGGATCCCGACCACGTTTCCCGGCGCTATGTGCACTCCTATTTGGATCCTGCCCACGTTTCCCGGGGCTATGTGCACTACACGTTGGATTCCGCCTACTTTTTTCTAGCGCTCTGTGCACTTTCAGTGGGTCCCGTCCAACTTTCCCGCCGCTGTGAGCACTCCCATTTGTATCCCGCCCACCTTTCCCGGGGCAATGTGCACTTCCAGCTGGGTCCCGTCCACCTATCCCGGCGCTGTGTGGACTCCCAGTTTTAACCCGGGTACCTTTTCCGGCGCCCTGTGCACTCCTTGTTGGACCCCGCCCTCTTTTTCTGACGGTGTGTGCTCTCCCAGGTGAGTTCCGCCAACGTTGTTTAGCGCTCTGTTCATTCCCAGCTGGGTCCCGTTCACCTTTCGCGCCGCTGTGAGCACTCCCAGCTGTATCCCGGCCACCTTTCCCGGGGCTATGTGCACTACAAGTTGGATTCCGTCTACTTTTTTCTAGCGCTCTGTGCACTTTCAGTGGGTCCCGTCCACCTTTCCCGCTGCTGTGAGCACTCCCAGTTGTATCCCGCCCACCTTTCCCGGGGCAGTGTGCACTCCCAGTTGTATCCCGCCCACCTTTCCCGGGGCAATGTGCACCCCCAGCTGAGTCCCGTCCACCTATCCCGGCGCTATGTGCACTCCTATTTGGGTCCCACCCACGCTTATCGGCGCTGCGTGCACTCTCAGCTGGGTCCCGTCCACATTTTACGGCGCTGTGTGCACTCCTAGTTGAATCCCGCCCACTTTTTTTCTGGCGCTGTGTGCACTATCAGCTGGGTCCCGTCCACATTCTACGGCGCTCTGTGCTCTCCTATTTGGATCCCGACCACGTTTCCCGGCGCTAGGTGCACTCCTATTTGGATCCTGCCCACGTTTTCCGGCGCTCTGTGCACTCCCAGGTGGGTCCCGTCCATGTTGTCCGTCGCTCTGTGCACTCCTAGTTGGATCCCGGCCACCATTCGCGGCGCTGTGTGCACTCCTAGTTGAATCCCGCCCACTTTTTTCTGGCGCTGTGTGCACTATCAGCTGGGCCCCGTCCACATTCTACGGCGCTCTGAGCTCTCCTATTTGGACCCCTCCACGTTTCCCGGCGCTATGTGCACTCCTATTTGGATCCTGCCCACGTTTTCCGGCGCTCTGTGCACTCCCAGGTGGGTCCCGTCCAACTTTCCCGCCGCTGTGAGCACTCCCAATTCTATCCCGGCTACCTTTCCCGGCGCTATGTGCACTCCTATTTGGATCCCACCCACGCTTACCGGCGCTGCGTGCACTCTCAGCTGGGTCCCGCCCCCATTTTTCTGGCGCTGTGTGCACTCCTAGTTGAATCCCGCCCACTTTTTTCTGGCGCTGTGTGCACTATCAGCCAGGTTCCAGCCACATTCTACGGCGCTCTGTCCTCTCCTATTTGGCCCCCGCCCCCGTTTCCCGGCGCTATGTGCACTCCTATTTGGATCCTGCCCACGTTTCCCGACTCTCTGTGCACTCCTAGTTGGATCCCGGCCACCATTCGCGGCGCTGTGTGCACTCCTAGTTGAATCCCGCCCACTTTTTTCTGGCGCTGTGTGCACTATCAGCTGGGCCCCGTCCACATTCTACGGCGCTCTGTGCTCTCCTATTTGGATCCCGACCACGTTTCCCGGCGCTATGTGCACTCCTATTTGGATCCTGCCCACGTTTCCCGGGGCTATGTGCACTACACGTTGGATTCCGCCTACTTTTTTCTAGCGCTCTGTGCACTTTCAGTGGGTCCCGTCCAACTTTCCCGCCGCTGTGAGCACTCCCATTTGTATCCCGCCCACCTTTCCCGGGGCAATGTGCACTTCCAGCTGGGTCCCGTCCACCTATCCCGGCGCTGTGTGGACTCCCAGTTTTAACCCGGGTACCTTTTCCGGCGCCCTGTGCACTCCTTGTTGGACCCCGCCCTCTTTTTCTGACGGTGTGTGCTCTCCCAGGTGAGTTCCGCCAACGTTGTTTAGCGCTCTGTTCATTCCCAGCTGGGTCCCGTTCACCTTTCCCGCCGCTATGAGCACTCACAGCTGTATCCCGGCCACCTTTCCCGGGGCTATGTGCACTACAAGTTGGATTCCGTCTACTTTTTTCTAGCGCTCTGTGCACTTTGAGTGGGTCCCGTCCACCTTTCCCTCTGCTGTGAGCACTCCCAGTTGTATCCCGCCCACCTTTCCCGGGGCAGTGTGCACTCCCAGTTGTATCCCGCCCACCTTTCCCGGGGCAATGTGCACCCCCAGCTGAGTCCCGTCCACCTATTCCGGCGCTATGTGCACTCCTATTTGGGTCCCACCCACGCTTATCGGCGCTGCGTGCACTCTCAGCTGGGTCCCGTCCACATTTTACGGCGCTGTGTGCACTCCTAGTTGAATCCCGCCCACTTTTTTCTGGCGCTGTGTGCACTATCAGCTGGGTCCCGTCCACATTTTACGGCGCTGTGTGCACTCCTAGTTGAATCCCGCCCACTTTTTTTCTGGCGCTGTGTGCACTATCAGCTGGGTCCCGTCCACATTCTACGGCGCTCTGCGCTCTCCTATTTGGATCCCGACCACGTTTCCCGGCGCTAGGTGCACTCCTATTTGGATCCTGCCCACGTTTTCCGGCGCTCTGTGCACTCCCAGGTGGGTCCCGTCCATGTTGTCCGTCGCTCTGTGCACTCCTAGTTGGATCCCGGCCACCATTCGCGGCGCTGTGTGCACTCCTAGTTGAATCCCGCCCACTTTTTTCTGGCGCTGTGTGCACTATCAGCTGGGCCCCGTCCACATTCTACGGCGCTCTGAGCTCTCCTATTTGGACCCCTCCACGTTTCCCGGCGCTATGCGCACTCCTATTTGGATCCTGCCCACGTTTTCCGGCGCTCTGTGCACTCCCAGGTGGGTCCCGTCCAACTTTCCCGCCGCTGTGAGCACTCCCAATTCTATCCCGGCTACCTTTCCCGGCGCTATGTGCACTCCTATTTGGATCCCACCCACGCTTACCGGCGCTGCGTGCACTCTCAGCTGGGTCCCGCCCCCATTTTTCTGGCGCTGTGTGCACTCCTAGTTGAATCCCGCCCACTTTTTTCTGGCGCTGTGTGCACTATCAGCTAGGTTCCAGCCACATTCTACGGCGCTTTGTGCTCTCCTATTTGGATCCCGACCACGTTTCCCGGCGCTATGTGCACTCCTATTTGGATCCTGCCCACGTTTCCCGACGCTCTGTGCACTCCCAGGTGGGTCACGCCCACGTTGTCCGGCGCTCTGTGCACTCCTAGTTGGACCGCGCCCACGTTTTCCTAGGCTCTGTGCACTCCCAGCTGTATCCCGGCCACCTTTCCCGGGGCTATGTGCACTACACGTTGGATTCCGCCTACTTTTTTCTAGCGCTCTGTGCACTTTCAGTGGGTCCCGTCCAACTTTCCCGCCGCTGTGAGCACTACCAGTTGCATCCCGCCCACCTTTCCCGGGGCTATGTGCACTACACGTTGGATTCCGCCTACTTTTTTCTAGCGCTTTGTGCACTTCCAGCTGGGTCCCGTCCACCTATCCCGGCGCTGTGTGGACTCCCAGTTTTATCCCGGGTACCTTTTCCGGCGCCCTGTGCACTCCTTGTTGGACCCGGCCCTCTTTTTCTGACGGTATGTGCTCTCCCAGGTGAGTTCCGCCAACGTTGTTTAGCGCTCTGTGCACTTTCAGTGGGTCCCGTCCACCTTTCCCGCTGCTGTGAGCACTCCCAGATGTATCCCGCCCACCTTTCCCGGGGCAGTGTGCACTCCCAGCTGGGTCCCGTCCACCTATCCCGGCGCTGTGTGGACTCCCAGTTTTATCCCGGCTACCTTTCCCGGCGCTATGTGCACTCCTATTTGGATCCCACCCACGCTTATCGGCGCTGCGTGCACTCTCAGCTGGGTCCCGACCCCATTTTTCTAGCGCTGTGTGCACTCCTAGTTGAATCCCGCCCACTTTTTCTCTGGCGCTGTGTGCACTATCAGCTGGGTCCCGTCCACATTCTACGGCGCTCTGTGCACTCCTAGTTGATTCCCGCCCACTTTTTTCTGGCGCTGTGTGCACTATCAGCTGGGCCCCGTCCACATTCTACGGCGCTCTGTGCACTCCTATTTGGATCCTGCCCACGTTTTCCGGCGCTCTGTGCACTCCCAGGTGGGTCCCGTCCAACTTTCCCGCCGCTGTGAGCACTCCCAATTCTATCCCGGCTACCTTTCCCGGCGCTATGTGCACTCCTATTTGGATCCCACCCACGCTTACCGGCGCTGCGTGCACTCTCAGCTGGGTCCCGCCCCCATTTTTCTAGCGCTGTGTGCACTCCTAGTTGAATCCCGCCCACTTTTTTCTGGCGCTGTGTGCACTATCAGCTGGGTCCCGTCCACATTCTACGGCGCTCTGTGCACTCCTAGTTGGACCGCGCCCACGTTTTTTTGGCGCTGTGTGCACTATTAGCTGGGTCCCGTCCACATTCTACGGCGCTATGTGCACTCCTATTTGGATCCTGCCCACGTTTTCCGGCGCTCTGTGCACTCCCAGGTGGGTCCCGTCCAACTTTCCCGCCGCTGTGAGCACTCCCAATTCTATCCCGGCTACCTTTCCCGGCGCTATGTGCACTCCTATTTGGATCCCACCCACGCTTACCGGCGCTGCGTGCACTCTCAGCTGGGTCCCGCCCCATTTTCTAGCGCTGTGTGCACTCCTAGTTGAATCCCGCCCACTTTTTCTGGCGCTGTGTGCACTATCAGCTGGGCCCCGTCCAAATTCTACGGCGCTCTGAGCTCTCCTATTTGGATCCCGTCCGCGTTTCCCGGCGCTATGTGCACTCCTATTTGGATCCTGCCCACGTTTTCCGGCGCTCTGTGCACTCCCAGGTGGGTCCCGTCCAACTTTCCCGCCGCTGTGAGCACTCCCAATTCTATCCCGGCTACCTTTCCCGGCGCTATGTGCACTCCTATTTGGATCCCACCCACGCTTACCGGCGCTGCGTGCACTCTCAGCTGGGTCCCGCCCCCATTTTTCTAGCGCTGTGTGCACTCCTAGTTGAATCCCGCCCACTTTTTTCTGGCGCTGTGTGCACTATCAGCTAGGTCCCAACCACATTCTACGGCGCTCTGTGCTCTTCTATTTGGATCCCGACCACGTTTCCCGGCGCTATGTGCACTCCTATTTGGATCCTGCCCACGTTTCCCGGGGCTATGTGCACTACACGTTGGATTCCGCCTACTTTTTTCTAGCGCTCTGTGCACTTTCAGTGGGTCCCGTCCAACTTTCCCGCCGCTGTGAGCACTCCCATTTGTATCCCGCCCACCTTTCCCGGGGCAATGTGCACTTCCAGCTGGGTCCCGTCCACCTATCCCGGCGCTGTGTGGACTCCCAGTTTTAACCCGGGTACCTTTTCCGGCGCCCTGTGCACTCCTTGTTGGACCCGCCCTCTTTTTCTGACGGTGTGTGCTCTCCCAGGTGAGTTCCGCCAACGTTGTTTAGCGCTCTGTTCATTCCCAGCTGGGTCCCGTTCACCTTTCGCGCCGCTGTGAGCACTCCCAGCTGTATCCCGGCCACCTTTCCCGGGGCTATGTGCACTACAAGTTGGATTCCGTCTACTTTTTTCTAGCGCTCTGTGCACTTTCAGTGGGTCCCGTCCACCTTTCCCGCTGCTGTGAGCACTCCCAGTTGTATCCCGCCCACCTTTCCCGGGGCAGTGTGCACTCCCAGTTGTATCCCGCCCACCTTTCCCGGGGCAATGTGCGACCCCAGCTGAGTCCCGTCCACCTATCCCGGCGCTATGTGCACTCCTATTTGGGTCCCACCCACGCTTATCGGCGCTGCGTGCACTCTCAGCTGGGTCCCGTCCACATTTTACGGCGCTGTGTGCACTCCTAGTTGAATCCCGCCCACTTTTTTTCTGGCGCTGTGTGCACTATCAGCTGGGTCCCGTCCACATTCTACGGCGCTCTGTGCTCTCCTATTTGGATCCCGACCACGTTTCCCGGCGCTAGGTGCACTCCTATTTGGATCCTGCCCACGTTTTCCGGCGCTCTGTGCACTCCCAGGTGGGTCCCGTCCATGTTGTCCGTCGCTCTGTGCACTCCTAGTTGGATCCCGGCCACCATTCGCGGCGCTGTGTGCACTCCTAGTTGAATCCCGCCCACTTTTTTCTGGCGCTGTGTGCACTATCAGCTGGGCCCCGTCCACATTCTACGGCGCTCTGAGCTCTCCTATTTGGACCCCTCCACGTTTCCCGGCGCTATGTGCACTCCTATTTGGATCCTGCCCACGTTTTCCGGCGCTCTGTGCACTCCCAGGTGGGTCCCGTCCAACTTTCCCGCCGCTGTGAGCACTCCCAATTCTATCCCGGCTACCTTTCCCGGCGCTATGTGCACTCCTATTTGGATCCACCACGCTTACCGGCGCTGCGTGCACTCTCAGCTGGGTCCCGCCCCCATTTTTCTGGCGCTGTGTGCACTCCTAGTTGAATCCCGCCCACTTTTTTCTGGCGCTGTGTGCACTATCAGCTAGGTTCCAGCCACATTCTACGGCGCTCTGTGCTCTCCTATTTGGATCCCGACCACGTTTCCCGGCGCTATGTGCACTCCTATTTGGATCCTGCCCACGTTTCCCGACGCTCTGTGCACTCCTAGTTGGATCCCGGCCACCATTCGCGGCGCTGTGTGCACTCCTAGTTGAATCCCGCCCACTTTTTTCTGGCGCTGTGTGCACTATCAGCTGGGCCCCGTCCACATTCTACGGCGCTCTGTGCTCTCCTATTTGGATCCCGACCACGTTTCCCGGCGCTATGTGCACTCCTATTTGGATCCTGCCCACGTTTCCCGGGGCTATGTGCACTACACGTTGGATTCCGCCTACTTTTTTCTAGCGCTCTGTGCACTTTCAGTGGGTCCCGTCCAACTTTCCCGCCGCTGTGAGCACTCCCATTTGTATCCCGCCCACCTTTCCCGGGGCAATGTGCACTTCCAGCTGGGTCCCGTCCACCTATCCCGGCGCTGTGTGGACTCCCAGTTTTAACCCGGGTACCTTTTCCGGCGCCCTGTGCACTCCTTGTTGGACCCCGCCCTCTTTTTCTGACGGTGTGTGCTCTCCCAGGTGAGTTCCGCCAACGTTGTTTAGCGCTCTGTTCATTCCCAGCTGGGTCCCGTTCACCTTTCCCGCAGCTGTGAGCACTCACAGCTGTATCCCGGCCACCTTTCCCGGGGCTATGTGCACTACAAGTTGGATTCCGTCTACTTTTTTCTAGCGCTCTGTGCACTTTCAGTGGGTCCCGTCCACCTTTCCCTCTGCTGTGAGCACTCCCAGTTGTATCCCGCCCACCTTTCCCGGGGCAGTGTGCACTCCCAGTTGTATCCCGCCCACCTTTCCCGGGGCAATGTGCACCCCAGCTGAGTCCGTCCACCTATTCCGGCGCTATGTGCACTCCTATTTGGGTCCCACCCACGCTTATCGGCGCTGCGTGCACTCTCAGCTGGGTCCCGTCCACATTTTACGGCGCTGTGTGCACTCCTAGTTGAATCCCGCCCACTTTTTTCTGGCGCTGTGTGCACTATCAGCTGGGTCCCGTCCACATTTTACGGCGCTGTGTGCACTCCTAGTTGAATCCCGCCCACTTTTTTTCTGGCGCTGTGTGCACTATCAGCTGGGTCCCGTCCACATTCTACGGCGCTCTGCGCTCTCCTATTTGGATCCCGACCACGTTTCCCGGCGCTAGGTGCACTCCTATTTGGATCCTGCCCACGTTTTCCGGGGCAGTGTGCACTCCCAGCTGGGTCCCGCCCCCATTTTTCTAGCGCTGTGTGCACTCCTAGTTGAATCCCGCCCACTTTTTTCTGGCGCTGTGTGCACTATCAGCTAGGTCCCAACCACATTCTACGGCGCTCTGTGCTCTCCTATTTGGATCCCGACCACGCTTCCCGGCGCTATGTGCTCTCCCAGTTGTATCCCGCCCACTTTTCCCGGGGCAGTGTGCACTCCCAGCTGGGTCCCGTCCACCTTTCCCGGCGCTCTGTGCACTCCCAGGTGGGTCCCGTCCATGTTGTCCGTCGCTCTGTGCACTCCTAGTTGGATCCCGGCCACCATTCGCGGCGCTGTGTGCACTCCTAGTTGAATCCCGCCCACTTTTTTTCTGGCGCTGTGTGCACTATCAGCTGGGCCCCGTCCACATTCTACGGCGCTCTGAGCTCTCCTATTTGGACCCCTCCACGTTTCCCGGCGCTATGCGCACTCCTATTTGGATCCTGCCCACGTTTTCCGGCGCTCTGTGCACTCCCAGGTGGGTCCCGTCCAACTTTCCCGCCGCTGTGAGCACTCCCAATTCTATCCCGGCTACCTTTCCCGGCGCTATGTGCACTCCCAGGTGGGTCCCGTCCATGTTGTCCGGCGCTCTGTGCACTCCTAGTTGCACCGCGCCCACGGTTTCCTAGGCTCTGTGCACTCCCAGCTGTATCCCGGCCACCTTTCCCGGGGCTATGTGCACTACACGTTGGATTCCGCCTACTTTTTCTAGCGCTCTGTGCACTTTCAGTGGGTCCCGTCCAACTTTCCCGCCGCTGTGAGCACTACCAGTTGCATCCCGTCCACCTTTCCCGCTGCTGTGAGCACTCCCAGATGTATCCCGCCCACCTTTCCCGGGGCAGTGTGCACTCCCAGCTGGGTCCCGTCCACCTATCCCGGCGCTGTGTGGACTCCCAGTTTTATCCCGGCTACCTTTCCCGGCGCTATGTGCACTCCTATTTGGATCCCACCCACGCTTATCGGCGCTGCGTGCACTCTCAGCTGGGTCCCGACCCCATTTTTCTAGCGCTGTGTGCACTCCTAGTTGAATCCCGCCCACTTTTTCTCTGGCGCTGTGTGCACTATCAGCTGGGTCCCGTCCACATTCTACGGCGCTCTGTGCACTCCTAGTTGGACCGCGCCCACGTTTTTCTGGCGCTGTGTGCACTATCAGCTGGGTCCCGTCCACATTCTACGGCGCTATGTGCACTCCTATTTGGATCCTGCCCACGTTTTCCGGCGCTCTGTGCACTCCCAGGTGGGTCCCGTCCAACTTTCCCGCCGCTGTGAGCACTCCCAATTCTATCCCGGCTACCTTTCCCGGCGCTATGTGCACTCCTATTTGGATCCCACCCACGCTTACCGGCGCTGCGTGCACTCTCAGCTGGGTCCCGCCCCCATTTTTCTAGCGCTGTGTGCACTCCAAGTTGAATCCCGCCCACTTTTTTCTGGCGCTGTGTGCACTATCAGCTAGGTCCCAACCACATTCTACGGCGCTCTGTGCTCTCCTATTTGGATCCCGACCACGCTTCCCGGCGCTATGTGCTCTCCCAGTTGTATCCCGCCCACTTTTCCCGGGGCAATGTGCACTCCCAGCTGGGTCCCGTCCACCTTTCCCGGCGCTCTGTGCACTCCCAGATGGGTCCCGCCCACGTTGTACGGCGCCCTGTGCACTCCTTTTTGGACCCCGCCCTCTTTTTCTGACGGTGTGTGCTCTCCCAGGTGGATTCCGCCCACGTTGTTCAGTGCTCTGTGCGTTCCCAGCTGGGTCCCGTCCAACTTTCCCGGCGCTATGTGCACTCCTATTTGGATCCCACCCACGCTTACCGGCGCTGCGTGCACTCTCAGCTGGGTCCCGCCCCCGTTTTTCTAGCGCTGTGTGCACTCCTAGTTGAATCCCGCCCACTTTTTTCTGGCACTGTGTGCACTATCAGCTGGGTCCCGTCCACATTTTACGGCGCTGGGTGCACTCCCAATTTCATCCCGGCTACCTTTCCCGGCGCTATGTGCACTCCTATTTGGATCCCACCCACGCTTACCGGCGCTGCGTGCACTCTCAGCTGGGTCCCGCCCCCATTTTTCTTGCGCTGTGTGCACTCTAGTTGAATCCCGCCCACTTTTTCTGGCACTGTGTGCACTATCAGCTGGGTCCCGTCCACATTTTACGGCGCTGTGTGCACTCCTATTTAGAACCCGCCCACGTTTTCCGGCGCACTGTGCACTCCCAGGTGGAACCCTACCACGTTTCCCGGCGCTATGTGCACTCCTATTTGGATCCCGCCCACGTTTTCCGGCGCTCTGTGCACTCCCAGGTGGGTCCCGCCCATGTTGTCCTGCGCTCTGTGCACTCCTAGTTGGACCGCGCCCACGTTTTCCGGCGCTCTGTGCACTCCCAGTTGGATCCCGGCCACCTTTCGCGGCGCTGTGAGCACTCCCAGTTGTATCCCGCCCACCTTTCCCGGGGCAATGTGCACTCCCAGCTGGGTCCCGTCTACCTTTCCCGGCGCCCTGTGCACTCCTTTTTGGACCCCGCCCTCTTTTTCTGACGGTGTGTGCTCTCCCAGGTGAGTTCCGCCCTCGTTGTTTAAAGCTCTGTTCATTCCCAGCTGGGTCCCGTCCACCTTTCCCTGCGCTATGTGCACTCCCAGTGGGTCCCGTCCACCTATCCCGGCGCTGTGTGGACTCCCAGTTTTATTCCGGCTACCTTTCCCAGCGCTATGTGCACTCCTATTTGGATCCCACCCGCGTTTCCCGGCGCTCTGTGCACTCCCAGGTGGGTCACGCCCACGTTGTCCAGCGCTCTGTGCACTCCTAGTTGGACCGCGCCCACGTTTTCCGGCGCGCTGTGCACTCCCAGCTGTATCCCGGCCACCATTCCCGGCGCTCTGTGCACTCCCAAATGAGTCCCGCCCACGTTGTGCGGCGCCCTGTGCACTCCTTGTTGGACCCCGCCCTCTTTTTCTGACGGTGTGTGCTCTCCCGTGTGAGTTCCGCCAACGTTGTTTAGCGCTCTGTTCATTCCCAGCTGGGTCCCGTCCACATTTTACGGCGCTGTGTGCACTCCTAGTTGAATCCCGCCCACTTTTTTCTGGCACTGTGTGCACTATCAGCTGGGTCCCGTCCACATTTTACGGCGCTGTGTGCACTCCCAATTTCATCCCGGCTACCTTTCCCGGCGCTATGTGCACTCCTATTTGGATCCCACCCACGCTTACCGGCGCTGCGTGCACTCTCAGCTGGGTCCCGCCCCCATTTTTCTAGCGCTGTGTGCACTCCTAGTTGAATCCCGCCCACTTTTTTCTGGCACTGTGTGCACTATCAGCTGGATCCCGTCCACATTTTACGGCGCTGTGTGCACTCCTATTTAGAACCCGCCCACGTTTTCCGGCGCACTGTGCACTCCCAGGTGGATCCCGACCACGTTTCCCGGCGCTATGTGCACTCCTATTTGGATATCGCCCACGTTTTCCGGCGCTCTGTGCACTCCCAGGTGGGTCCCGCCCATGTTGTCCTGCGTTCTGTGCACTCCTAGTTGGACCGCGCCCACGTTTTCCGGCGCTCTGTGCACTCCCAGTTGGATCCCGGCCACCTTTCGCGGCGCTGTGAGCACTCCCAGTTGTATCCCGCCCACCTTTCCCGGGGCAATGTGCACTCCCAGCTGGGTCCCGTCTACCTTTCCCGGCGCCCTGTGCACTCCTTTTTGGTCCCCGCCCTCTTTTTCTGACGGTGTGTGCTCTCCCAGGTGAGTTCCGCCCTCGTTGTTTAGAGCTCTGTTCATTCCCAGCTGGGTCCCGTCCACCTTTCCCTGCGCTATGTGCACTCCCAGTGGGTCCCGTCCACCTATCCCGGCGCTGTGTGGACTCCCAGTTTTATTCCGGCTACCTTTCCCAGCGCTATGTGCACTCCTATTTGGATCCCACCCGCGTTTCCCGGCGCTCTGTGCACTCCCAGGTGGGTCACGCCCACGTTGTCCAGCGCTCTGTGCACTCCTAGTTGGACCGCGCCCACGTTTTCCGGCGCGCTGTGCACTCCCAGCTGTATCCCGGCCACCATTCCCGGCGCTCTGTGCACTCCCAAATGAGTCCCGCCCACGTTGTGCGGCGCCCTGTGCACTCCTTGTTGGACCCCGCCCTCTTTTTCTGACGGTGTGTGCTCTCCCGTGTGAGTTCCGCCAACGTTGTTTAGCGCTCTGTTCATTCCCAGCTGGGTCCCGTCCACATTTTACGGCGCTGTGTGCACTCCTAGTTGAATCCCGCCCACTTTTTTTCTGGCGCTGTTTGCACTATCAGCTGGGTCCCGTCTACCTTTCCCGCCGCTGTGAGCACTCCCAGCTGTATCCCCGCCACCTTTCCCGGGGCTATGTGCACTACAAGTTGGATTCCGTCTACTTTTTTCTAGCGCTCTGTGCTTTTTCAGTGGGTCCCGTTCACCTTTCCCGCTGCTGTGAGCGCTCCCAGTTGTAACCCGCCCACCTTTCCCGGGGCAATGTGCACTCTCAGCCGAGTCCCGTCCACCTATCCCGGCGCTGTGTGGACTCCCAATTTTATCCCGGCAACCTTTCCCGGCGCTATGTGCACTCCTGTTTGGATCCCACCCACGCTTATCGGCGCTGCGTGCACTCTCAGCTGGGTCCCGCCCCCATTTGTCTATCGCTGTGTTCACTCCTGGTTGAATCCCACCCACTTTTTTCTGGCGCTGTGTGCACTCTCAGCTGGGTCCCGTCCACATTTTACGGCGCTGTGTGCACTCCTAGTTGAATCCAGCCCACTTTTTCTGGCGCTGTGTGCACTATCAACTGGGTCCCGTCCACATTCTACGGCGCTCTGTGCTCTCCTATTTGGATCCCGACCACGTTTCCCGGCGCTAGGTGCACTCCTATTTGGATCCTGCCCACGTTTTCCGGCGCTCTGTGCACTCCCAGGTGGGTCCCGTCCATGTTGTCCGGCGCTCTGTGCACTCCTAGTTGGATCCCGGCCACCATTCGCGGCGCTGTGTGCACTCCTAGTTGAATCCCGCCCACTTTTTTCTGGCGCTGTGTGCACTATCAGCTGGGTCCCGTCCACATTCTACGGCGCTCTGTGCTCTCCTATTTGGATCCCGACCACGTTTCCCTGCGCTCTGTGCACTCCTAGTTGGACCGCGCCCACGTTTTCCGGCGCTCTGTGCACTCCCAGTTGGATCCCGGCCACCTTTCGCGGCGCTGTGAGCACTCCCAGTTGTATCCCGCCCACCTTTCCCGGGGCAATGTGCACTCCCAGCTGGGTCCCGTCTACCTTTCCCGGCGCCCTGTGCACTCCTTTTTGGACCCCGCCCTTTTTTCTGACGGTGTGTGCTCTCCCAGGTGAGTTCCGCCCTCGTTGTTTAAAGCTCTGTTCATTCCCAGCTGGGTCCCGTCCACCTTTCCCTGCGCTATGTGCACTCCCAGTGGGTCCCGTCCACCTATCCCGGCGCTGTGTGGACTCCCAGTTTTATTCCGGCTACCTTTCCCGGCGCTATGTGCACTCCTATTTGGATCCCACCCGCGTTTCCCGGCGCTCTGTGCACTCCCAGGTGGGTCACGCCCACGTTGTCCAGCGCTCTGTGCACTCCTAGTTGGACCGCGCCCTCTTTTTCTGACGGTGTGTGCTCTCCCAGGTGAGTTCCGCCAACGTTGTTTAGCGCTCTGTTCATTCCCAGCTAGGTACCGTCCACATTTTACGGCGCTGTGTGCACTCCTAGTTGAATCCCGCCCACTTTTTTTCTGGCGCTGTGTGCACTATCAGCTGGGTCCCGTCTACCTTTCCCCCCGCTGTGAGCACTCCCAGCTGTATCCCCGCCACCTTTCCCGGGGCTATGTGCACTACAAGTTGGATTCCGTCTACTTTTTTCTAGCGCTCTGTGCTTTTTCAGTGGGTCCCGTCCACCTTTCCCGCTGCTGTGAGCGCTCCCAGTTGTAACCCGCCCACCTTTCCCGGGGCAATGTGCACTCCCAGCCGAGTCCCGTCCACCTATCCCGGCGCAGTGTGGACTCCCAATTTTATCCCGGCAACCTTTCCCGGCGCTATGTGCACTCCTGTTTGGATCCCACCCACGCTTATCGGCGCTGCGTGCACTCTCAGCTGGGTCCCGCCCCCATTTGTCTATCACTGTGTTCACTCCTGGTTGAATCCCACCCACTTTTTTCTGGCGCTGTGTGCACTATCAACTGGGTCCCGTCCACATTCTACGGCGCTCTGTGCTCTCCTATTTGGATCCCGACCACGTTTCCCGGCGCTAGGTGCACTCCTATTTGGATCCTGCCCACGTTTTCCGGCGCTCTGTGCACTCCCAGGTGGGTCCCGTCCATGTTGTCCGGCGCTCTGTGCACTCCTAGTTGGATCCCGGCCACCATTCGCGGCGCTGTGTGCACTCCTAGTTGAATCCCGCCCACTTTTTTTCTGGCGCTGTGTGCACTATCAGCTGGGTCCCGTCCACATTCTACGGCGCTCTGTGCTCTCCAATTTGGATCCCGACCACGTTTCCCGGCCCTATGTGCACTCCTATTTGGATCCTGCCCACGTTTTCCGGCGCTCTGTGCACTCCCAGGTGGGTCCCGTCGAACTTTCCCGCCGCTGTGAGCACTCCCAATTCTATCCCGGCTACCTTTCCCGGCGCTATGTGCACTCCTATTTGGATCCCACCCACGCTTACCGGCGCTGCGTGCACTCTCAGCTGGGTCCCGCCCCCATTTTTCTAGCGCTGTGTGCACTCCTAGTTGAATCCCGCCCACTTTTTTCTGGCACTGCGTGCACTATCAGCTGGGTCCCGTCCACATTTTACGGCGCTGTGTGCACTCCTATTTGGATCCCGACCACGTTTCCCGGCGCTATGTGCACTCCTATTTGGATCCTGCCCACGTTGTTTAGGGCTCTGTGCGTTCCCAGCCGGGTCCCGTCCAACTTTCCCGCCGCTGTGAGCACTCCCAGTTGTATCCCGCCTACCTTTCCCGAGGCAATGTGCACTCCCAGCTGGGTCCCGTCCACCTATCCTGGCGCTGTGTGGACTCCCAGGTAGATCCCGCCCACGTTGTTCAGCGCTCTGTTCACTCCCAGCTGGGTCGTGTCCACCTATCCCGGCGCTGTGTGGACTCCCAGTTTTATCCTACCTTTCCAGGCGCTATGTGCACTCCTATTTGGATCCCACCCACGCTTACCGGCGCTGCGTGCACTCTCAGCTGGGTCCCACCCCCATTTTTCTAGCGCTGTGTGCACTCCTAGTTGAATCCCGTCCACTTTTTTTCTGGCGCTGTGTGCACTATCAGCTGGGTCCCAACCACATTCTACGGCGCTCTGTGCTCTCCTATTTGGATCCCGACCACGTTTCCCGGAGCTATGTGCACTCCTATTTGGATCCTGCCCACGTTTCCCGGCGCTCTGTGCACTCCCAGGTGGGTCACGCCCACGTTCTCCGGCGCTCTGTGCACTCCTAGTTGGACCGCGCCCACGTTTTCCGGCGCTCTGTGCACTCCCAGGTGGATCCCGACCACGTTTCCCGGCGCTATGTGCACTCCTATTTGGATCCCGCCCACGTTTTCCGGCGCTCTGTGCACTCCCAGGTGGGTCCCGCCCATGTTGTCCTGCGCTCTGTGCACTCCTAGTTGGACCGCGCCCACGTTTTCCGGCGCTTTGTGCACTCCCAGTTAGATCCCGGCCACCTTTCGCGGCGCTGTGAGCACTCCCAGTTGTATCCCGACCACCTTTCCCGGCGCTCTGTGCACTCCCAGATGGGTCCCGCCCACGTTGTACGGCGCCCTGTGCACTCCTTTTTGGACCCCGCCCTCTTTTTCTGACGGTGTGTGCTCTCCCAGGTGAGTTCCGCCCACGTTGTTTAGAGCTCTGTTCATTCCCAGCTGGGTCCCGTCCACCTTTCCCTGCGCTATGTGCACTCCCAGTGGGTCCCGTCCACCTATCCCGGCGCTGTGTGGACTCCCAGTTTTATTCCGGCTACCTTTCCCGGCGCTATGTGCACTCCTATTTGGATCCCACCCGCGTTTCCCGGCGCTCTGTGCACTCCCAGGTGGGTCACGCCCACGTTGTCCAGCGCTCTGTGCACTCCTAGTTGGACCGCGCCCACGTTTTCCGGCGCTCTGTGCACTCCCAGCTGTATCCCGGCCACCGTTCCCGGCGCTCTGTGCACTCCCAAATGGGTCCCGCCCACGTTGTGCGGCGCCCTGTGCACTCCTTGTTGGACCCCGCCCTCTTTTTCTGACGGTGTGTGCTCTCCCAGGTGAGTTCCGCCAACGTTGTTTAGCGCTCTGTTCATTCCCAGCTGGGTCCCGTCCACATTTTACGGCGCTGTGTGCACTCCTAGTTGAATCCCGCCCACTTTTTTTCTGGCGCTGTCTGCTTTCTCAGTGGGTCCCGTCCACCTTTCCCGCTGCTGTGAGCGCTCCCAGTTGTAACCCGCCCACCTTTCCCGGGGCAATGTGCACTCCCAGCTGAGTCCCGTCCACCTATCCCGGCGCTGTGTGGACTCCCAATTTTATCCCGGCAACCTTTCCCGGCGCTATGTGCACTCCTGTTTGGATCCCACCCACGCTTATCGGCGCTGCGTGCACTCTCAGCTGGGTCCCGCCCCCATTTGTCTAACGCTGTGTTCACTCCTGGTTGAATCCCACCCACTTTTTTCTGGCGCTATGTGCTTTCTCAGCTGGGTCCCGTCCACATTTTACGGCGCTGTGTGCACTCCTAGTTGAATCCCGCCCACCTTTTCTGGCGCTGTGTGCACTATCAGCTGGGTCCCGTCCACATTCTACGGCGCTCTGTGCTCTCCTATTTGGATCATGACCACGTTTCCCGGCGCTAGGTGCACTCCTATTTGGATCCTGCCCACATTTCCGGCGCTCTGTGCACTCCCAGGTGGGTCCCGTCCATGTTGTCCGGCGCTCTGTGCACTCCTAGTTGGATCCCGGCCACCATTCGCGGCGCTGTGTGCACTCCTAGTTGAATCCCGCCCACTTTTTTCTGGCGCTGTGTGCACTATCAGCTGGGTCCCGTCCACATTCTACGGCGCTCTGTGCTCTCCTATTTGGATCCCGACCACGTTTCCCTGCGCTCTGTGCACTCCTAGTTAGACCGCGCCCACGTTTTCCGGCGCTCTGTGCACTCCCAGTTGGATCCCGGCCACCTTTCGCGGCGCTGTGAGCACTCCCAGTTGTATCCCGCCCACCTTTCCCGGGGCAATGTGCACTCCCAGCTGGGTCCCGTCTACCTTTCCCGGCGCCCTGTGCACTCCTTTTTGGACCCCGCCCTCTTTTTCTGACGGTGTGTGCTCTCCCAGGTCAGTTCCGCCCTCGTTGTTTAGAGCTCTGTTTATTCCCAGCTGGGTCCCGTCCACATTTCCCTGCGCTATGTGCACTCCCAGTGGGTCCCGTCCACCTATCCCGGCGCTGTGTGGACTCCCAGTTTTATTCCGGCTACCTTTCCCGGCGCTATGTGCACTCCTATTTGGATCCCACCCGCGTTTCCCGGCGCTCTGTGCACTCCCAGGAGGGTCACGCCCACGTTGTCCAGCGCTCTGTGCACTCCCAGCTGTATCCCGGCCACCACTCCCGGCGCTCTGTGCACTCCCAAATGAGTCCCGCCCACGTTGTGCGGCGCCCTGTGCACTCCTTGTTGGACCCCGCCCTCTTTTTCTGACGGTGTGTGCTCTCCCAGGTGAGTTCCGCCAACGTTGTTTAGCGCTCTGTTCATTCCCAGCTGGGTCCCGTCCACATTTTACGGCGCTGTGTGCACTCCTAGTTGAATCCCGCCCACTTTTTTTCTGGCGCTGTGTGCACTATCAGCTATCTGCATATGTGCACTACAAGTTGGATTCCGTCTACTTTTTTCTAGCGCTCTGTGCTTTTTCAGTGGGTCCCGTCCACCTTTCCCGCTGCTGTGAGCGCTCCCAGTTGTAACCCGCCCACCTTTCCCGGGGCAATGTGCACTCCCAGCCGAGTCCCGTCCACCTATCCCGGCGCAGTGTGGACTCCCAATTTTATCCCGGCAACCTTTCCCGGCGCTATGTGCACTCCTGTTTGGATCCCACCCACGCTTATCGGCGCTGCGTGCACTCTCAGCTGGGTCCCGCCCCCATTTGTCTATCACTGTGTTCACTCCTGGTTGAATCCCACCCACTTTTTTCTGGCGCTGTGTGCACTCTCAGCTGGGTCCCGTCCACATTTTACGGCGCTGTGTGCACTCCTAGTTAAATCCAGCCCACTTTTTCTGGCGCTGTGTGCACTATCAACTGGGTCCCGTCCACATTCTACGGCGCTCTGTGCTCTCCTATTTGGATCCCGACCACGTTTCCCGGCGCTAGGTGCACTCCTATTTGGATCCTGCCCACGTTTTCCGGCGCTCTGTGCACTCCCAGGTGGGTCCCGTCCATGTTGTCCGGCGCTCTGTGCACTCCTAGTTGGATCCCGGCCACCATTCGCGGCGCTGTGTGCACTCGTAGTTGAATCCCGCCCACTTGTTTCTGGCGCTGTGTGCACTATCAGCTGGGTCCCGTCCACATTCTACGGCGCTCTGTGCTCTCCTATTTGGATCCCGACCACGTTTCCCGGCGCTATGTGCACTCCTATTTGGATCCTGCCCTCGTTTTCCGGCGCTCTGTGCACTCCCAGGTGGGTCCCGTCCAACTTTCCCGCCGCTGTGAGCACTCCCAATTCTATCCCGGCTACCTTTTCCGGCGCTATATGCACTCCTATTTGGATCGCACCCACGCTTACCGGCGCTGCGTGCACTCTCAGCTGGGTCCCGCCCCCATTTTTCTATCACTGTGTTCACTCCTGGTTGAATCCCACCCACTTTTTTCTGGCGCTGTGTGCACTATCAACTGGGTCCCGTCCACATTCTACGGCGCTCTGTGCTCTCCTATTTGGATCCCGACCACGTTTCCCGGCGCTAGGTGCACTCCTATTTGGATCCTGCCCACGTTTTCCGGCGCTCTGTGCACTCCCAGGTGGGTCCCGTCCATGTTGTCCGGCGCTCTGTGCACTCCTAGTTGGATCCCGGCCACCATTCGCGGCGCTGTGTGCACTCCTAGTTGAATCCCGCCCACTTTTTTTCTGGCGCTGTGTGCACTATCAGCTGGGTCCCGTCCACATTCTACGGCGCTCTGTGCTCTCCTATTTGGATCCCGACCACGTTTCCCGGCGCTATGTGCACTCCTATTTGGATCCTGCCCTCGTTTTCCGGCGCTCTGTGCACTCCCAGGTGGGTCCCGTCCAACTATCCCGCCGCTGTGAGCACTCCCAATTTTATCCCGGCAACCTTTCCCGGCGCTATGTGCACTCCTGTTTGGATCCCACCCACGCTTATCGGCGCTGCGTGCACTCTCAGGTGGGTCCCGCCCATGTTGTTCAGTGCTCTGTGCGTTCCAAGCTGGGTCCCGTCCAACTTTCCCGCCGCTGTGAGCACTCCCAGTTGTATCCCGCCTACCTTTCCCGGGGCAATGTGCACTCCCAGCTGGGTCCGTCCACCTATCCTGGCGCTGTGTGGACTCCCAGGTAGATCCGCCCACGTTGTTCAGCGCTCTGTTCACTCCCAGCTGGGTCGTGTCCACCTATCCCGGCGCTGTGTGGACTCCCAGTTTTATCCTACCTTTCCAGGCGCTATGTGCACTCCTATTTGGATCCCACCCACGCTTACCGGCGCTGCGTGCACTCTCAGCTGGGTCCACCCCATTTTTCTAGCGCTGTGTGCACTCTAGTTGAATCCCGTCCACTTTTTCTGGCGCTGTGTGCACTATCAGCTGGGTCCCAACCACATTCTACGGCGCTCTGTGCTCTCCTATTTGGATCCCGACCACGTTTCCCGGAGCTATGTGCACTCCTATTTGGATCCTGCCCACGTTTCCCGGCGCTCTGTGCACTCCCAGGTGGGTCACGCCCACGTTCTCCGGCGCTCTGTGCACTCCTAGTTGGACCGCGCCCACGTTTTCCGGCGCTCTGTGCTCTCCCTGGTGGATCCCGACCACGTTTCCCGGAGCTATGTGCACTCCTATTTGGATCCCGCCCACGTTTTCCGGCGCTCTGTGCACTCCCAGGTGGGTCCCGCCCATGTTGTCCTGCGCTCTGTGCACTCCTAGTTGGACCGCGCCCACGTTTTCCGGCGCTTTGTGCACTCCCAGTTAGATCCCGGCCACCTTTCGCGGCGCTGTGAGCACTCCCAGTTGTATCCCGACCACCTTTCCCGGCGCTCTGTGCACTCCCAGATGGGTCCCGCTCACGTTGTACGGCGCCCTGTGCACTCCTTTTTGGAACCCGCCCTCTTTTTCTGACGGTGTGTGCTCTCCCAGGTGAGTTCCGCCCACGTTGTTTAGAGCTCTGTTCATTCCCAGCTGGGTCCCGTCCACCTTTCCCTGCGCTATGTGCACTCCCAGTGGGTCCCGTCCACCTATCCCGGCGCTGTGTGGACTCCCAGTTTTATTCCGGCTACCTTTCCCGGCGCTATGTGCACTCCTATTTGGATCCCACCCGCGTTTCCCGGCGCTCTGTGCACTCCCAGGTGGGTCACGCCCACGTTGTCCAGCGCTCTGTGCACTCCTAGTTGGACCGCGCCCACGTTTTCCGGCGCTCTGTGCACTCCCAGCTGTATCCCGGCCACCGTTCCCGGCGCTCTGTGCACTCCCAAATGGGTCCCGCCCACGTTGTGCGGCGCCCTGTGCACTCCTTGTTGGACCCCGCCCTCTTTTTCTGACGGTGTGTGCTCTCCCAGGTGAGTTCCGCCAACGTTGTTTAGCGCTCTATTCATTCCCAGCTGGGTCCCGTCCACATTTTACGGCGCTGTGTGCACTCCTAGTTGAATCCTGCCCACTTTTTTTCTGGCGCTGTCTGCTTTCTCAGTGGGTCCCGTCCACCATTCCCGCTGCTGTGAGCGCTCCCAGTTGTAACCCGCCCACCTTTCCCGGGGCAATGTGCACTCCCAGCTGAGTCCCGTCCACCTATCCCGGCGCTGTGTGGACTCCCAATTTTATCCCGGCAACCTCTCCCGGCGCTATGTGCACTCCTGTTTGGATCCCACCCACGCTTATCGGCGCTGCGTGCACTCTCAGCTGGGTCCCGCCCCCATTTGTCTAGCGCTGTGTTCACTCCTGGTTGAATCCCACCCACTTTTTTCTGGCGCTATGTGCTTTCTCAGCTGGGTCCCGTCCACATTTTACGGCGCTGTGTGCACTCCTAGTTGAATCCCGCCCACCTTTTCTGGCGCTGTGTGCACTATCAGCTGGGTCCCGTCCACATTCTACGGCGCTCTGTGCTCTCCTATTTGGATCCCGACCACGTTTCCCGGCGCTAGGTGCACTCCTATTTGGATCCTGCCCACATTTCCTTCGCTCTGTGCACTCCCAGGTGGGTCCCGTAAATGTTGTCCGGCGCTCTGTGCACTCCTAGTTGGATCCCGGCCACCATTCGCGGCGCTGTGTGCACTCCTAGTTGAATCCCGCCCACTTTTTTCTGGCGCTGTGTGCACTATCAGCTGGGTCCCGTCCACATTCTACGGCGCTCTGTGCTCTCCTATTTGGATCCCGACCACGTTTCCCTGCGCTCTGTGCACTCCTAGTTAGACCGCGCCCACGTTTTCCGGCGCTCTGTGCACTCCCAGTTGGATCCCGGCCACCTTTCGCGGCGCTGTGAGCACTCCCAGTTGTATCCCGCCCACCTTTCCCGGGGCAATGTGCACTCCCAGCTGGGTCCCGTCTACCTTTCCCGGCGCCCTGTGCACTCCTTTTTGGACCCCGCCCTCTTTTTCTGACGGTGTGTGCTCTCCCAGGTCAGTTCCGCCCTCGTTGTTTAGAGCTCTGTTCATTCCCAGCTGGGTCCCGTCCACATTTCCCTGCGCTATGTGCACTCCCAGTGGGTCCCGTCCACCTATCCCGGCGCTGTGTGGACTCCCAGTTTTATTCCGGCTACCTTTCCCGGCGCTATGTGCACTCCTATTTGGATCCCACCCGCGTTTCCCGGCGCTCTGTGCACTCCCAGCCGGGTCACGCCCACGTTGTCCAGCGCTCTGTGCACTCCCAGCTGTATCCCGGCCACCACTCCCGGCGCTCTGTGCACTCCCAAATGAGTCCCGCCCACGTTGTGCGGCGCCCTGTGCACTCCTTGTTGGACCCCGCCCTCTTTTTCTGACGGTGTGTGCTCTCCCAGGTGAGTTCCGCCAACGTTGTTTAGCGCTCTATTCATTCCCAGCTGGGTCCCGTCCACATTTTACGGCGCTGTGTGCACTCTAGTTGAATCCTGCCCACTTTTTCTGGCGCTGTCTGCTTTCTCAGTGGGTCCCGTCCACCATTCCCGCTGCTGTGAGCGCTCCCAGTTGTAACCCGCCCACCTTTCCCGGGGCAATGTGCACTCCCAGCTGGGTCCCGTCCACCTATCCCGGCGCTGTGTGGACTCCCAATTTTATCCCGGCAACCTTTCCCGGCGCTATGTGCACTCCTGTTTGGATCCCACCCACGCTTATCGGCGCTGCGTGCACTCTCAGCTGGGTCCCGCCCCCATTTGTCTAGCGCTGTGTTCACTCCTGGTTGAATCCCACCCACTTTTTTCTGGCGCTATGTGCACTCTCAGCTGGGTCCCGTCCACATTTTACGGCGCTGTGTGCACTCCTAGTTGAATCCCGCCCACCTTTTCTGGCGCTGCGTGCACTATCAGCTGGGTCCCGTCCACATTCTACGGCGCTCTGTGCTCTCCTATTTGGATCCCGACCACGTTTCCCGGCGCTAGGTGCACTCCTATTTGGATCCTGCCCACATTTCCTTCGCTCTGTGCACTCCCAGGTGGGTCCCGTAAATGTTGTCCGGCGCTCTGTGCACTCCTAGTTGGATCCCGGCCACCATTCGCGGCGCTGTGTGCACTCCTAGTTGAATCCCGCCCACTTTTTTCTGGCGCTGTGTGCACTATCAGCTGGGTCCCGTCCACATTCTACGGCGCTCTGTGCTCTCCTATTTGGATCCCGACCACGTTTCCTGGCGCTCTGTGCACTCCCAGGTGGGTCCCGCCCATGTTGTCCGACGCTCTGTGCACTCCTAGTTGGACCGCGCCCACGTTTCCCGGCGCTGTGAGCACTCCCAGCTGTATCCCGGCCACCTTTCCCGGCGCTATGTGTACTCCTATTTGGATCCCACCCACGTTGTGCGGCGCCCTGTGCACTCCTTGTTGGACCCCGCCCTCTTTTTCTGACGGTGTGTGCTCTCCCAGGTGAGTTCCGCCAACGTTGTTTAGCGCTGTTAATTCCCAGCTGGGTCCCGTCTACATTTTACGGCGCTGTGTGCACTCCTAGTTGAATCCCGCCCACTTTTTTTCTGGCGCTGTCTGCACTATCAGCTGGGTCCCGTCTACCTTTCCCGCCGCTGTGAGCACTCCCAGCTGTATCTCCGCCACCTTTCCCGGGGCTATGTGCACTACAAGTTGGATTCCGTCTACTTTTTTCTAGCGCTCTGTGCTTTCTCAGTGGGTCCCGTCCACCTTTCCCGCTGCTGTGAGCGCTCCCAGTTGTAACCCGCCCACCTTTCCCGGGGCAATGTCCACTCCCAGCTGAGCCCCGTCCACCTATCCCGGCGCTGTGTGGACTCCCAATTTTATCCCGGCAACCTTTCCCGGCGCTATGTGCACTCCTGTTTGGATCCCACCCACGCTTATCGGCGCTGCGTGCACTCTCAGCTGGGTCCCGCCCCCATTTGTCTATCACTGTGTTCACTCCTGGTTGAATCCCACCCACTTTTTTCTGGCGCTATGTGCACTCTCAGCTGGGTCCCGTCCACATTTTACGGCGCTGTGTGCACTCCTAGTTGAATCCCGCCCACCTTTTTCTGGCGCTGCGTGCCCTATCAGCTGGGTCCCGTCCACATTCTGCGGCGCTCTGTGCCCTCCTATTTGGCTCCCGATCAGGTTTCCCGGCGCTAGTTGCACTCCTATTTGGATCCTGCCCACGTTTTCCGGCGCTCTGTGCGCTCCCAGGTGGGTCCCGTCCATGTTGTCCGGCGCTCTGTGCACTCCTAGTTGGATCCCGGCCACCATTCGCGGCGCTGTGTGCACTCCTAGTTGAATCCCGCCCACTTTTTTCTGGCGCTGTGTGCACTATCAGCTGGGTCCCGTCCACATTCTACGGCGCTCTGTGCTCTCCTATTTGGATCCCGACCACGTTTCCCGGCGCTATGTGCACTCCTATTTGGATCCTGCCCACGTTTTCCGGCGCTCTGTGCACTCCCAGGTGGGTCCCGTCCAACTTTCCCGCCGCTGTGAGCACTCCCAATTCTATCCCGGCTACCTTTCCCGGCGCTATATGCACTCCTATTTGGATCCCACCCACGCTTACCGGCGCTGCGTGCACTCTCAGCTGGGTCCCGCCCCCATTTTTCTAGCGCTGTGTGCACTCCTAGTTGAATCCCGCCCACTTTTTTCTGGCACTGTGTGCACTATCAGCTGGGTCCCGTCCACATCTTACGGCGCTGTGTGCACTCCTATTTAGAACCCGCCCACGTTTTCCGGCGCACTGTGCACTCCCAGGTGGGTCCCGCCCACGTTGTTTAGGGCTCTCTGCGTTCCCAGCCGGGTCCCGTCCAACTTTCCCGCCGCTGTGAGCACTCCCAGTTGTATCCCGCCTACCTTTCCCGAGGCAATGTGCACTCCCAGCTGGGTCCCGTCCACCTATCCCGGCGCTGTGTGGACTCCCAGTTTTATCCCGGCTACCTTTCCCGGCGCTATGTGCACTCCTATTTGGATCCCACCCACGCTTACCGGCGCTGCGTGCACTCTCAGCTGGGTCCCACCCCCATTTTTCTAGCGCTGTGTGCACTCCTAGTTGAATCCCGCCCACTTTTTTTCTGGCGCTGTGTGCACTATCAGCTGGGTCCCGTCCACATTCTACGGCGCTCTGTGCTCTCCTATTTGGATCCCGACCACGTTTCCCGGCGCTATGTGCACTCCTATTTGGATCCTGCCCACGTTTCCCGGCGCTCTGTGCACTCCCAGGTGGGTCACGCCCACGTAGTTCAGCGCTCTGTGCACTCCTAGTTGGACCGCGCCCACGTTTTCCGGCGCTCTGTGCACTCCCAGCTGTATCCCGGCCACCATTCCCGGCGCTATGTGTTTTCCCAGGTGGGCCCCGCCCACGTAGTTCAGCGCCCTGTGCACTCCCAGTTGGGTCCCGTCCACCTTTCCCGCCGCTGTGAGCACTCCCAGTTGTATCCCGCCCACCTTTCCCGGGGCAATGTGCACTCCCAGCTGGGTCCCGTCCACCTATCCCGGCGATCTGTGCTCTCCTATTTGGATCCCGACCACGTTTCCCGGCGCTATGTGCACTCCTATTTGGATCCCACCCACGCTTATCGGCGCTGCGTGCACTCTCAGCTGGGTCCCGCCCCCATTTTTCTAGCGCTGTGTGCACTCCTAGTTGAATCCCGCCCACTTTTTCTGGCGCTGTGTGCACTATCAGCTGGGTCCCGTCCACATTTTACGGCGCTCTGTGCACTCCCAGGTGGATCCCGCCCACGTTGTTCAGCGCTCTGTGCGTTCCCAGCTGGGTCCCGTCCAACTTCCCCGCCGCTGTGAGCACTCCCAGTTGTATCCCGCCCACCTTTCCCGGCGCAATGTGCACTCCCAGCTGGGTCCCGTCCACTTATCCCGGCGCTGTGTGGACTCCCAGTTTTATCCCGCCCACTTCTTTCTAACGCTGTGTGCACTCTAGTTGAATCCCACCCCCTTTTTTCTGCCGCTGTATGCACTATCAGCTGGGTCCCGTCCACATTCTACGGCGCTCTGTGCTCTCCTATTTGGATCCCGACCACGTTTCCCGGCGCTATGTGCACTCCTATTTGGATCCCACCCACGCTTATCGGCGCTGCGTGCACTCTCAGCTGGGTCCCGCCCCCATTTTTCTAGCGCTGTGTGCACTCCTAGTTGAATCCCACCCACTTTTTTCTGGCGCTGTGTGCACTATCAGCTGGGTCCCGTCCACATTTTACGGCGCTGTGTGCACTCCTATTTAGAACCCGCCCACGTTTTCCGGCGCACTGTGCACTCCCAGGTGGGTCCCGCCCACGTTGTTCAGTGCTCTGTGCGTTCCCAGCCGGGTCCCGTCCAACTTTCGCGCCGCTGTGAGCACTCCCAGTTGTATCCCGCCTACCTTTCCCGGGGCAATGTGCACTCCCAGCTGGGTCCCGTCCACCTATCCCGGCGCTGTGTGGACTCCCAGTTTTATCCCGGCTACCTTTCCCGGCGCTATGTGCACTCCTATTTGGATCCCACCCACGCTTACCGGCGCTGCGTGCACTCTCAGCTGGGTCCCACCCCCATTTTTCTAGCGCTGTGTGCACTCCTAGTTGAATCCCGCCCACTTTTTTTCTGGCGCTGTGTGCACTATCAGCTGGGTCCCAACCACATTCTACGGCGCTCTGTGCTCTCCTATTTGGATCCCGACCACGTTGCCCGGCGCTATGTGCACTCCTATTTGGATCCCGCCCACGTTTTCCGGCGCTCTGTGCACTCCCAGGTGAGTCCCGCCCATGTTGTCCGACGCTCTGTGCACTCCTAGTTGGACCGCGCCCACGTTTTCCGGCGCTCTGTGCACTCCCAGCTGTATCCCGGCCACCATTCCCGGCGCTATGTGTTTTCCCAGATGGGCACCGCCCACGTTGTTCAGCGCTCTGTGCACTCCCAGCTGGGTCCCGCCCACCTTTCCCGCTGCTGTGAGCACTCCCAGTTGTATCCCGCCCACCTTTCCCGGGGCAATGTGCACTCCCAGCTGGGTCCCGTTCACCTATCCCGGCGCTGTGTGGACTCCCAGTTTTATTCCGGCTACCTTTCCCGGCGCTATGTGCACTCCTATTGGGATACCACCCACGCTTATCGGCGCTGCGTGCACTCTCAGCTGTGTCCCGCCCCCATTTTTCTAGCGCTGTGTTCACTCCTAGTTGAATCCCACCCACTTTTTTTCTGGCGCTGTGTGCACTATCAGCTGGGTCCCGTCCACATTTTACGGCGCTCTGTGCACTCCCAGGTGGGTCCCGCCCACGTTGTTCAGTGCTATGTGCGTTTCCATCCGGGTTCGGTCCAACTTCCCCGCCGCTGTGAGCACTCCCAGTTGTATCCCGCCCACCTTTCCCGGGGCAATGTGCACTTCCAGCTGGGTCCCGTCCACTTATCCCGACGCTGTGTGGACTCCCAGTTTTATCCCACCCACTTCTTTCTAACGCTGTGTGCACTCCTAGTTGAATCTCGCCCACTTTTTTCTAGCGCTGTGTGCACTCCTAGTTCAATCCCGCCCACTTTTTTCTGGCGCTGTGTGCACTATCAGCTGGGTCCCGTCCACATTTTACGGCGCTCTGTGCTCTCCTATTTGGATCCCGACCACGTTTCCCGGCGCTATGTGCACTCCTATTTGGATCCTGCCCACGTTTTCCGGCGCTCTGTGCACTCCCAGGTGGGTTCCGTCCATGTTGTCCGGCGCTCTGTGCACTCCTAGTTGGATCCCGGCCACCATTCGCGGCGCTATGTGCTCTACCAGGTGGATCCCGCCCACGTTGTTCAGCGCTCTGTGCACTCCCAGCTGGGTCCCGTCCACCTTTCCCGCCACTGTGAGCACTCCCAGTTGTATCCCGCCCACCTTTCCCGGGGCAATATGCACTCCCAGCTGGGTCCCGTCCACCTATCCCGGCGCTCTGTGCACTCCCAGATGGGTCCCGCCCACGTTGTGCGGCGCCCTGTGCGCTCCTTGTTGGACCCCGCACTCTCTTTCTGACGGTGTGTGCTCTCCCAGGTGAGTTCCGCCAACGCTGTTTAGCGCTCTGTTCATTCCCAGCTGGGTCCCGTCCACCTTTCCCGGCGCTATGTGCACTATCAGCTGGGTCCCTCCCATGTTGTACGGCGCTCTGTGCACTCAAGGTTGTATCCCGCCTACCGTTCCCGGGGCAATGTGCACTCCCAGCTGAGTCCCGTCCACCTATCCCGGCGCTGTGTGGACTCCCAGGTGGATCCCGCCCACGTTGTTCAGTGCTCTGTGCGTTCCCAGCTGGGTCCCGTCCAACTTTCCCGCCGCTGTGAGCACTCCCAGTTTTATCCCGGCTACCTTTCCCGGGGCAATGTGCACTCCTATTTGATCCCGTCCACGCTTACCGGCGCTGCGTGCACTCTTAGCTGGGTCCCGCCCCCATTTTTCTAGCGCTGTGTGCACTCCTAGTTGAATCCCGCCCACTTTTTTCTGGCGCTGTGTGCACTATCAGCTGGGTCCCGTTCACATTTTACGGCGCTGTGTGCGCTCCTATTTAGAACCCGCCCACGTTTTCCGGCGCACTGTGCACTCCCAGGTGGGTCCCGCCCACGTTGTTCAGTCCCAGCCGGGTCCCGTCCAACTTTCGCGCCGCTGTGAGCACTCCCAGTTGTATCCCGCCTACCTTTCCCGGGGCAATGTGCACTCCCAGCTGGGTCCCGTCCACCTATCCCGGCGCTGTGTGGACTCCCAGGTGGATCCCGCCCACGTTGTTCAGCGCTCTGTGCACTCCCAGCTGGGTCCCGTTCACCTATCCCGGCGCTGTGTGGACTCCCAGTTTTATCCCGGCTACCTTTCCCGGCGCTATGTGCACCCCTATTTGGATCCCACCCACGCTTACCGGCGCTGCGTGCACTCTCAGGTGGGTCCCGCCCATGTTGTACGGCGCTCTGTGCACTCCTAGTTGGACCGCGCCCACGTTTTTCGGCGCTCTGTGCACTCCCAGTTGGATCCCGTCCACCATTCCCGGCGCTATATGCTCTCCCAGTTGGATCCCGCCCACGTTGTTCAGTGCTCTGTGCGTTCCCAGCTGGGTCCCGTCCAACTTTCCCGCCGCTCTGAGCACTCCCAGTTTTATCCCGGCTACCTTTCCCGCCGCTATGTGCACTCCTATTTGGATCCCACCCACGCTTACCGGCGCTGCGTGCACTCTCAGCTGGGTCCCGCCCCCATTTTTCTAGCGCTGTGTGCACTGTTAGTTGAATCCCGCCCACTTTTTTCTGGCGCTGTGTGCACTATCAGCTGGGTCCCGTCCACATTTTTACGGCGCTGTGTGCACTCCTATTTAGAACCCGCCCACGTTTTCCGGCGCACTGTGCACTCCCAGGTGGATCCCGCCCACGTTGTTCAGTGCTCTGTGCGTTCCCAGCTGGGTCCCGTCCAACTTTCCCGCCGCTGTGAGCACTCCCAGTTGTATCCCGCCTACCTTTCCCGGGGCAATGTGCACTCCCAGCTGGGTCCCGTCCACCTATCCCGGCGCTGCGTGCACTCTCAGCTGGGTCCCGCCCCCATTTTTCTAGCGCTGTGTGCACTCCTAGTTGAATCCCGCCCACTTTTTTCTGGCGCTGTGTGCACTATCAGCTGGGTCCCGTTCACATTTTACGGCGCTGTGTGCGCTCCTATTTAGAACCCGCCCACGTTTTCCGGCGCACTGTGCACTCCCAGGTGGGTCCCGCCCACGTTGTTCAGTCCCAGCCGGGTCCCGTCCAACTTTCGCGCCGCTGTGAGCACTCCCAGTTGTATCCCGCCTACCTTTCCCGGGGCACTGTGCACTCCCAGCTGGGTCCCGTCCACCTATCCCGGCGC
Organism: Aplectana chamaeleonis; assembly: GCA_029168955.1. Lineage (NCBI taxonomy): Eukaryota > Metazoa > Nematoda > Chromadorea > Rhabditida > Cosmocercidae > Aplectana > Aplectana chamaeleonis. The sequence goes on along the minus strand of JAPDOI010001405.1, from coordinate 13,434 downwards.
TGTGTGGACTCCCAGGTGAATTCCGCCCACGTTGTTCAGCGCTCTGTGCACTCCCAGCTGGGTCCCGTTCACCTATCCCGGCGCTGTGTGGACTCCCAGTTTTATCCCGGCTACCTTTCCCGGCGCTATGTGCACCCCTATTTGGATCCCACCCACGCTTACCAGCGCTGCGTGCACTCTCAGGTGGGTCCCGCCCATGTTGTACGGCGCTCTGTGCACTCCTAGTTGGACCGCGCCCACGTTTTTCGGCGCTCTGTGCACTACCAGTTGGATCCCGGCCACCATTCGCGGCGCTATATGCTCTCCCAGGTGGATCCCGCCCACGTTGTTCAGTGCTCTGTGCGTTCCCAGCTGGGTCCCGTCCAACTTTCCCGCCGCTCTGAGCACTCCCAGTTTTATCCCGGCTACCTTTCCCGCCGCTATGTGCACTCCTATTTGGATCCCACCCACGCTTACCGGCGCTGCGTGCACTCTCAGCTGGGTCCCGCCCCCATTTTTCTAGCGCTGTGTGCACTGTTAGTTGAATCCCGCCCACTTTTTTCTGGCGCTGTGTGCACTATCAGCTGGGTCCCGTCCACATTTTTACGGCGCTGTGTGCACTCCTATTTAGAACCCGCCCACGTTTTCCGGCGCACTGTGCACTCCCAGGTGGGTCCCGCCCACGCCGTTCAGTGCTCTGTGCGTTCTCAGCCGGGTCCCGCCCATGTTGTACGGCGCTCTGTGCACTCCCAGTTGTATCCCGCCTACCTTTCCCGGGGCAATGTGCACTCCCAGCTGAGTCCCGTCCACCTATCCCGGCGCTGTGTGGACTCCCAGGTGGATCCCGCCCACGCCGTTCAGTGCTCTGTGCGTTCTCAGCCGGGTCCCGCCCATGTTGTACGGCGCTCTGTGCACTCCCAGTTGTATCCCGCCTACCTTTCCCGGGGCAATGTGCACTCCCAGCTGGGTCCCGTCCACCTATCCCGGCGCTGTGTGGACTCCCAGTTTTATCCCGGCTACCTTTCCCGGCGCTATGTGCACCCCTATTTGGATCCCACCCACGCTTACCGGCGCTGCGTGCACTCTCAGGTGGGTCCCGCCCATGTTGTACGGCGCTCTGTGCACTCCCAGTTGTATCCCGCCTACCGTTCCCGGGGCAATGTGCACTCCCAGCTGAGTCCCGTCCACCTATCCCGGCGCTGTGTGGACTCCCAGGTGGATCCCGCCCACGTTGTTCAGTGCTCTGTGCGTTCCCAGCTGGGTCCCGTCCAACTTTCCCGCCGCTGTGAGCACTCCCAGTTGTATCCCGCCTACCTTTCCCGGGGCAATGTGCACTCCCAGCTGGGTCCCGTCCACCTATCCCGGCGCTGCGTGCACTCTCAGCTGGGTCCCGCCCCCATTTTTCTAGCGCTGTGTGCACTCCTATTTGGATCCCGACCACGTTTTCTGGCGCTGTGTGCACTATCAGCTGGGTCCCGTTCACATTTTACGGCGCTGTGTGCACTCCTATTTAGAACCCGCCCACGTTTTCCGGCGCACTGTGCACTCCCAGGTGGGTCCCGCCCACGTTGTTCAGTGCTCTGTGCGTTCCCAGCCGGGTCCCGTCCAACTTTCGCGCCGCTGTGAGCACTCCCAGTTGTATCCCGCCTACCTTTCCCGGGGCAATGTGCACTCCCAGCTGGGTCCCGTCCACCTATCCCGGCGCTGTGTGGACTCCCAGGTGGATTCCGCCCACGTTGTTCAGCGCTCTGTGCACTCCCAGCTGGGTCCCGTTCACCTATCCCGGCGCTGTGTGGACTCCCAGTTTTATCCCGGCTACCTTTCCCGGCGCTATGTGCACCCCTATTTGGATCCCACCCTCGCTTACCAGCGCTGCGTGCGTTCCCAGCCGAGTCCCGCCCATGTTGTACGGCGCTCTGTGCACTCCTAGTTGGACCACGCCCACGTTTTTCGGCGCTCTGTGCACTCCCAGCTGGGTCCCGTCCAACTACCCCGGCGCTGTGTGGACTCCAAGGTGGATCCCGCCCACGTTGTTCAGCGCTCTGTGCACTCCCAGCTGGGCCCCGTCCACCTATCCCGGCGCTATGTGGACTCCTAGTTTTATCCCGGCGCTATGTGCACTCCTATTTGGATCCCACTCACGCTTACCGGCGCTGCGTGCACTCTCAGCTGGGTCCCGCCCCCATTTTTCTAGCGCTGTTTGCTCTCCTAGTTGAATCCCGCCCACTTTTTTCTGGCGCTGTGTGCACTATCAGCTGGGTCCCGTCCACATTTTAAGGCGCTGTGTGCACTCCTATTTAGAACCCGCCCACGTTTTCCGGCGCACTGTGCACTCCCAGGTGGGTCCCGCCCACGTTGTTCAGTGCTCTGTGCGTTCTCAGCCGGGTCCCGTCCAACCTTCGCGCCGCTGTGAGCACTCCCAGTTTTATCCCGGCTACCTTTCCCGGCGCTATGTGCACTCCTATTCGGATCCCACCCACGCTTACCGGCGCTGCGTGCACTCTCAGCTGGGTCCCACCCCCATTCTTCTAGCGCTGTGTGCACTCCTAGTTGAATCCCGCCCACTTTTTTCTAGCGCTGTGTGCACTATCAGCCTAGTCCCGTCCACATTCTACGGCGCTCTGTGCTCTCCTATTTGGATCCCGCCCACGTTTTCCGACGCTGTGTGCACTCCTATTTGGGTCCCGACCACGTTTCCCGGCGCTATGTGCTGTCCCAGTTGGGTCCCGCCCACGTTTTTTCGGCACTCTGTGCGTTCCCAGCTGGGTCCCGTCCACCTTTCCCGCTGCTGTGAGCACTCCCAGCTGTATCCCGGCCACCTTTCCCGGGGCTATGTGTACTCCTATTTGGATCCCGCCCACGTTTTCCGACGCTGGGTGCACTCCCAGTTGGATCCCGCCCCCATTTTTTCTAGCGCTTTGTGCACTCCTATTTGGAGCCCGACCACGTTTTCCGGCGCTCTGTGCACTCCCAGGTGGGTCCCGCCCACGTTATCCGGCACTCTGTGCACTCCTAGTTGAACCGCGCCCACGTTTACCGGCGCTATGTGCACTGCTATTTGGATCCCGCCCACGTTTTCCGGCGCTCTGTGCACTCCCAGGTGGGTCCCGCCCATGTTGTCCGGCGCTCTGTGCACTCCTAGTTGGACCGCGCCCACGTTTTCCGGCGCTCTGTGCACTCCCTGCCGAATCCCGGCCACCATTCCCGGCGATATGTGATTTTCCAGAAGAGTACCGCCCACGTTGTTCAGCGCTCTGTGCGTTCCCAGCTGGGTCCCGTCCAACTTTCCCGCCGCTGTGAACACTCCCAGTTGTATCCCGCCTACCTTTCCCGGGGCAATGTGCACTCCCAGCTGGGTCCCGTCCAACTACCCCGGCGCTGTGTGGACTCCAAGGTGGATCCCGCCCACGTTGTTCAGCGCTCTAAGCACTCCCAGCTAGGCCCCGTCCACCTATCCCGGCGCTGTGTGGACTCCTAGTTTCATCCCGGCTACCTTTCCCGGCGCTATGTGCACTCCTATTTGGATCCCACTCACGCTTACCGGCGCTGCGTGCGTTCCCAGCCGAGTCCCGCCCATGTTGTACGGCGCTCTGTGCACTCCTAGTTGGACCACGCCCACGTTTTTCGGCGCTCTGTGCACTCCTATTTGGGTCCCGACCACGTTTCCCGGCGCTATGTGCTGTCCCAGTTGGGTCCCGCCCACGTTGTTCAGCGCTCTGTGCACTCCCAGCTGGGCCCCGTCCACCTATCCCGGCGCTGTGTGGACTCCTAGTTTTATCCCGGCTACCTTTCCCGGCGCTATGTGCACTCCTATTTGGATCCCACTCACGCTTACCGGCGCTGCGTGCACTCTCAGCTGGGTCCCGCCCCCATTTTTCTAGCGCTGTTTGCTCTCCTAGTTGAATCCCGCCCACTTTTTTCTGGCGCTGTGTGCACTATCAGCTGGGTCCCGTCCACATTTTAAGGCGCTGTGTGCACTCCTATTTAGAACCCGCCCACGTTTTCCGGCGCACTGTGCACTCCCAGGTGGGTCCCGCCCACGTTGTTCAGTGCTCTGTGCGTTCTCAGCCGGGTCCCGTCCAACCTTCGCGCCGCTGTGAGCACTCCCAGTTTTATCCCGGCTACCTTTCCCGGCGCTATGTGCACTCCTATTCGGATCCCACCCACGCTTACCGGCGCTGCGTGCACTCTCAGCTGGGTCCCACCCCCATTCTTCTAGCGCTGTGTGCACTCCTAGTTGAATCCCGCCCACTTTTTTTCTAGCGCTGTGTGCACTATCAGCCTGGTCCCGTCCACATTCTACGGCGCTCTGTGCTCTCCTATTTGGATCCCGCCCACGTTTTCCGACGCTGTGTGCACTCCTATTTGGGTCCCGCCCACGTTTCCCGGCGCTATGTGCTGTCCCAGTTGGGTCCCGTCCACCTTTCACGCCGCTGCGAGCACTCCCAGCTGTATTCCGGCCACCTTTCCCGGGGCTATGTATACTCCTGTTTGGATCCCGCCCACGTTTTCCGACGCTGGGTGCACTCCCAGTTGGATCCCGCCCCCATATTTTCTAGCGCTTTGTGCACTCCTATTTGGATCCCGACCACGTTTTCCGGCGCTCTGTGCACTCCCAGGTGGGTCCCGCCCACGTTATCCGGCACTCTGTGCACTCCTAGTTGAACCGCGCCCACGTTTACCGGCGCAATGTGCACTGCTATTTGGATCCCGCCCACGTTTTCCGGCGCTCTGTGCACTCCCAGGTGGGTCCCGCCCATGTTGTCCGGCGCTCTGTGCACTCCTAGTTGGACCGCGCCCACGTTTTCCGGCGCTCTGTGCACTCCCTGCCGAATCCCGGCCACCATTCCCGGCGATATGTGATTTTCCAGAAGAGTACCGCCCACGTTGTTCAGCGCTCTGTGCACTCCCAGGTGGGTCCCGCCCACGTTATCCGGCACTCTGTGCACTCCTAGTTGAACCGCGCCCACGTTTACCGGCGCTATGTGCACTGCTATTTGGATCCCGCCCACGTTTTCCGGCGCTCTGTGCACTCCCAGGTGGGTCCCGCCCATGTTGTCCGGCGCTCTGTGCACTCCTGGTTGGACCGCGCCCACGTTTTCCGGCGCTCTGTGCACTCCCTGCCGAATCCCGGCCACCATTCCCGGCGATATGTGATTTTCCAGAAGAGTACCGCCCACGTTGTTCAGCGCTCTGTGCGTTCCCAGCTGAGTCCCGTCCAACTTTCCCGCCGCTGTGAACACTCCCAGTTGTATCCCGCCTACCTTTCCCGGGGCAATGTGCACTCCCAGCTGGGTCCCGTCCAACTACCCCGGCGCTGTGTGGACTCCAAGGTGGATCCCGCCCACGTTGTTCAGCGCTCTGTGCGTTCCCAGCTGGGTCCCGTCCACCTTTCCCGCCAATGCGAGCACTCCCAGCTGTATCCCGGCCACCTTTCCCGGGGCTATGTATACTCCTATTTGGATCCCGCCCACGTTTTCCGACGCTGGGTGCACTCCCAGTTGGATCCCGCCCCCATTTTTTCTAGCGCTTTGTGCACTCCTATTTGGAGCCCGACCACGTTTTCCGGCGCTCTGTGCACTCCCAGGTGGGTCCCGCCCACGTTATCCGGCACTCTGTGCACTCCTAGTTGAACCGCGCCCACGTTTACCGGCGCTATGTGCACTGCTATTTGGATCCCGCCCACGTTTTCCGGCGCTCTGTGCACTCCCAGGTGGGTCCCGCCCATGTTGTCCGGCGCTCTGTGCACTCCTAGTTGGACCGCGCCCACGTTTTCCGGCGCTCTGTGCACTCCCTGCCGAATCCCGGCCACCATTCCCGGCGATATGTGATTTTCCAGAAGAGTACCGCCCACGTTGTTCAGCGCTCTGTGCGTTCCCAGCTGGGTCCCGTCCAACTTTCCCGCCGCTGTGAACACTCCCAGTTGTATCCCGCCTACCTTTCCCGGGGCAATGTGCACTCCCAGCTGGGTCCCGTCCAACTACCCCGGCGCTGTGTGGACTCCAAGGTGGATCCCGCCCACGTTGTTCAGCGCTCTGTGCACTCCCAGCTGGGCCCCGTCCACCTATCCCGGCGCTGTGTGGACTCCTAGTTTTATCCCGGCTACCTTTCCCGGCGCTATGTGCACTCCTATTTGGATCCCACTCACGCTTACCGGCGCTGCGTGCACTCTCAGCTGGGTCCCGCCCCCATTTTTCTAGCGCTGTTTGCTCTCCTAGTTGAATCCCGCCCACTTTTTTCTGGCGCTGTGTGCACTATCAGCTGGGTCCCGTCCACATTTTAAGGCGCTGTGTGCACTCCTATTTAGAACCCGCCCACGTTTTCCGGCGCACTGTGCACTCCCAGGTGGGTCCCGCCCACGTTGTTCAGTGCTCTGTGCGTTCTCAGCCGGGTCCCGTCCAACCTTCGCGCCGCTGTGAGCACTCCCAGTTTTATCCCGGCTACCTTTCCCGGCGCTATGTGCACTCCTATTCGGATCCCACCCACGCTTACCGGCGCTGCGTGCACTCTCAGCTGGGTCCCACCCCCATTCTTCTAGCGCTGTGTGCACTCCTAGTTGAATCCCGCCCACTTTTTTCTAGCGCTGTGTGCACTATCAGCCTAGTCCCGCCCACGTTTTCCGACGCTGTGTGCACTCCTATTTGGGTCCCGACCACGTTTCCCGGCGCTATGTGCTGTCCCAGTTGGGTCCCGCCCACGTTTTTTCGGCACTCTGTGCGTTCCCAGCTGGGTCCCGTCCACCTTTCCCGCCGCTGCGAGCACTCCCAGCTGTATCCCGGCCACCTTTCCCGGGGCTATGTATACTCCTATTTGGATCCCGCCCACGTTTTCCGACGCTGGGTGCACTCCCAGTTGGATCCCGCCCCCATTTTTTCTAGCGCTTTGTGCACTCCTATTTGGAGCCCGACCACGTTTTCCGGCGCTCTGTGCACTCCCAGGTGGGTCCCGCCCACGTTATCCGGCACTCTGTGCACTCCTAGTTGAACCGCGCCCACGTTTACCGGCGCTATGTGCACTGCTATTTGGATCCCGCCCACGTTTTCCGGCGCTCTGTGCACTCCCAGGTGGGTCCCGCCCATGTTGTCCGGCGCTCTGTGCACTCCTAGTTGGACCGCGCCCACGTTTTCCGGCGCTCTGTGCACTTCCAGCCGAATCCCGGCCACCATTCCCGGCGATATGTGATTTTCCAGAAGAGTACCGCCCACGTTGTTCAGCGCTCTGTGCGTTCCCAGCTGGGTCCCGTCCAACTTTCCCGCCGCTGTGAACACTCCCAGTTGTATCCCGCCTACCTTTCCCGGGGCAATGTGCACTCCCAGCTGGGTCCCGTCCAACTACCCCGGCGCTGTGTGGACTCCAAGGTGGATCCCACCCACGTTGTTCAGCGCTCTGTGCACTCCCAGCTGGGCCCCGTCCACCTATCCCGGCGCTGTGTGGACTCCTAGTTTTGTCCCGGCTACCTTTCCCGGCGCTGTGTGGACTCCTATTTGGATCCCACCCACGCTTAAAGGCGCTGCGTGCACTCTCAGCTGGGTCCCGCCCATGTTGTACGGCGCTCTGTGCACTCCTAGTTGGACCGCGCCCACGTTTTTCGGCGCTCTGTGCACTCCCAGCTGGGTCCCGTCCACCTATCCCGGCGCTGTGTGGACTCCCAGGTGGATCCCGCCCACGTTGTTCAGCGCTCTGTGCACTCCCAGCTGGGTCCCGTCCACCTATCCCGGCGCTGTGTGGACTCCCAGTTTTATCCCGGCTACCTTTCCCGGCGCTATGTGCACTCCTATTTGGATCCCACTCATGCTTACCGGCGCTGCGTGCACTCTCAGCTGGGTCCCGCCCCCATTTTTCTAGCGCTGTGTGCTCTCCTAGTTGAATCCCGCCCACTTTTTTCTGGCGCTGTGTGCACTATCAGCTGGGTCCCGTCCACATTTTAAGGCGCTGTGTGCACTCCTATTTAGAACCCGTCCACGTTTTCCGGCGCACTGTGCACTCCCAGGTGGGTCCCGCCCACGCTGTTCAGTGCTATGTGCGTTCCCAGCCGGGTCCCGTCCAACTTTCGCGCCGCTGTGAGCACTCCCAGTTGTATCCCGCCTACCTTTCCCGGGGCAATGTGCACTCCTATTCGGATCCCACCCACGCTTACCGGCGCTGCGTGCACTCTCAGCTGGGTCCCACCCCCATTCTTCTAGCGCTGTGTGCACTCCTAGTTGAATCCCGCCCACTTTTTTCTAGCGCTGTGTGCACTATCAGCCTAGTCCCGTCCACATTCTACGGCGCTCTGTGCTCTCCTATTTGGATCCCGCCCACGTTTTCCGACGCTGTGTGCACTCCTATTTGGGTCCCGACCACGTTTCCCGGCGCTATGTGCTGTCCCAGTTGGGTCCCGCCCACGTTTTTTCGGCACTCTGTGCGTTCCCAGCTGGGTCCCGTCCACCTTTCCCGCCGCTGCGAGCACTCCCAGCTGTATCCCGGCCACCTTTCCCGGGGCTATGTATACTCCTATTTGGATCCCGCCCACGTTTTCCGACGCTGGGTGCACTCCCAGTTGGATCCCGCCCCATTTTCTAGCGCTTTGTGCACTCCTATTTGGAGCCCGACCACGTCTTCCGGCGCTCTGTGCACTCCCAGGTGGGTCCCGCCCACGTTATCCGGCACTCTGTGCACTCCTAGTTGAACCGCGCCCACGTTTACCGGCGCTATGTGCACTGCTATTTGGATCCCGCCCACGTTTTCCGGCGCTCTGTGCACTCCCAGGTGGGTCCCGCCCATGTTGTCCGGCGCTCTGTGCACTCCTAGTTGGACCGCGCCCACGTTTTCCGGCGCTCTGTGCACTCCCTGCCGAATCCCGGCCACCATTCCCGGCGATATGTGATTTTCCAGAAGAGTACCGCCCACGTTGTTCAGTGCTCTGTGCACTCCCAGGTGGGTCCCGCCCATGTTGTATGGCACTCTGTGCACTCCTAGTTGAACCGCGCCCACGTTTCCCGGCGCTATGTGCACTCCTATTTGGATCCCGCCCACGTTTTCCGGCGCTCTGTGCACTCCCAGGTGGGTCCCGCCCATGTTGTCCGGCGCTCTGTGCACTCCTAGTTGGACCGCGCCCACGTTTTCCGGCGCTCTGTGCACTCCCAGCTGTATCCCGGCCACCATTCCCGGCGCTATGTGATTTCCCAGAAGAGTACCGCCCACGTTGTTCAGCGCTCTGTGCGTTCCCAGCTGGGTCCACCTTTCCCGCCGCTGTGAGCACTCCCAGCTATATCCCGGCCACCTTTCCCGGGGCTATGTGCACTCCCAGCTGAGACCCGTCCAACTATCCCGGCGCTGTGTGGACTCCAGTTTGGTCCCGCCCACGTTCTTCGGCGCTCTGTGCGTTCCCAGCTGGGTCCCGTCCACCTTTCCCGCTGCTGTGAGCACTCCCAGCTGTATCCCGTCCACCTTTCCCGGCGCAATGTGTACTCCTATTTGGATCCCGCCCACGTTTTCCGACGCTGGGTGCACTCCCAGTTGGATCCCCCCATTCTTCTAGCGCTGTGTGCACTCCTATTTGGATCCCGACCACGTTTTCCGGCGCTCTGTGCACTCCCAGGTGGGTCCCGCCCACGTTGTCCGGCACTCTGTGCACTCCTAGTTGAACCGCGCCCACGTTTTCCGACGCTATGTGCACTCCTATTTGGATCCCGCCCACGTTTTCCGGCGCTCTGTGCACTCCCAGGTGGGTCCCGCCCATGTTGTCCGGCGCTCTGTGCACTCCTAGTTGGACCGCGCCCACGTTTTCCGGCGCTCTGTGCACTCCCAGCTGTATCCCGGCCACCATTTTCGGCGCTATGTGATTTCCCAGAAGAGTACCGCTCACGTTGTTCAGCGCTCTGTGCGTTCCCAGCTGGGTCCACCTTTCCCGCCGCTGTGAGCACTCCCAGCTATATCCCGGCCAACTTTCCCGGGGCTATGTGCACTCCCAGGTGGGTCCCGTCCAACTATCCCGGCGCTGTGTGGACTCCAAGGTGGATCCCGCCCACGTTGTTCAGCGCTCTGTGCACTCCAAGCTGGGTCCCGTCCACCTATCCCGGCGCTGTGTGGACTCCCAGTTTTATCCCGGCTACCTTTCCCGGCGCAATGTGTACTCCTATTTAGATCCCGCCCACGTTTTCCGACGCTGGGTGCACTCCCAGTTGGGTCCCGCCCCCATTTTTCTAGCGCTGTGTGCTCTCCTTGTTGAATCCCGCCCACTTTTTTCTGGCGCTGTGTGCACTATCAGCTGGGTCCCGTCCACATTTTAAGGCGCTGTGTGCACTCCTATTTAGAACCCGCCCACGTTTTCCGGCGCACTGTGCACTCCCAGGTGGGTCCCGCCCACGTTGTTCAGTGCTCTGTGCGTTCCCAGCCGGGTCCCGTCCAACCTTCGCGCCGCTGTGAGCACTCCCAGTTGTTTCCCGGCTTCCTTTCCCGGGGCAATGTGCACTCCCAGCTGAGTCCCGTCCACCTATCCCGGCGCTGTGTGGACTCCCAGGTGGATCCCGCCCACGATGTTCAGTGCTCTGTGCGTTCCCAGCTGGGTCCCGTCCAACTTTCCCGCCGCTGTGTGGACTCCCAGTTTTATCCCACCCACGCTTACCGGCGCTGCGTGCACTCTCAGCTGGGTCCCACCCCCATTTTTCATGCGCTGTGTGCACTCCTAGTTGAATCCCGCCCACTTTTTTCTAGCGCTGTGTGCACTATCAGCCTAGTCCCGTCCACATTCTACGGCGCTCTGTGCTCTCCTATTTGGGTCCCGACCACGTTTCCCGGCGCTATGTGCTGTCCCAGTTGGGTCCCGCCCACGGTTTTTCGGCACTCTGTGCGTTCCCAGCTGGGTCCCGTCCACCTTTCCCGCCGCTTCGAGCACTCCCAGCTGTATCCCGGCCACCTTTCCCGGGGCTATGTGTACTCCTATTTGGATCCCGCCCACGTTTTCCGACGCTGGGTGCACTCCCAGTTGGATCCCGCCCCCATTCTTCTAGCGCTGTGTGCACTCCTATTTGGGTCCCGACCACGTTTCCCGGCGCTATGTGCTGTCCCAGGTGGGTCCCGCCCATGTTGTCCGGCGCTCTGTGCACTCCTAGTTGAACCGCGCCCACGTTTACCGGCGCAATGTGCACTGCTAGTTGGATCCCGCCCACGTTTTCCGGCGCTCTGTGCACTCCCAGGTGGGTCCCGCCCATGTTGTCCGGCGCTCTGTGCACTCCTAGTTGGACCGCGCCCACGTTTTCCGGCGCTCTGTGCACTTCCAGCCGAATCCCGGCCACCATTCCCGGCGATATGTGATTTTCCAGAAGAGTACCGCCCACGTTGTTCAGCGCTCTGTGCGTTCCCAGCTGGGTCCCGTCCAACTTTCCCGCCGCTGTGAACACTCCCAGTTGTATTCCGCCTACCTTTCCCGGGGCAATGTGCACTCCCAGCTGGGTCCCGTCCAACTACCCCGGCGCTGTGTGGACTCCAAGGTGGATCCCGCCCACGTTGTTCAGCGCTCTGTGCACTCCCAGCTGGGCCCCGTCCACCTATCCCGGCGCTGTGTGGACTCCTAGTTTTATCCCGGCTACCTTTCCCGGCGCTATGTGCACTCCTATTTGGATCCCACTCACGCTTACCGGCGCTGCGTGCACTCTCAGCTGGGTCCCGCCCCCATTTTTCTAGCGCTGTTTGCTCTCCTAGTTGAATCCCGCCCACTTTTTTCTGGCGCTGTGTGCACTATCAGCTGGGTCCCGTCCACATTTTAAGGCGCTGTGTGCACTCCTATTTAGAACCCGCCCACGTTTTCCGGCGCACTGTGCACTCCCAGGTGGGTCCCGCCCACATTGTTCAGTGCTCTGTGCGTTCCCAGCCGGGTCCCGTCCAACTCTCGCGCCGCTGTGAGCACTCCCAATTTTATCCCGGCTACCTTTCCCGGCGCTATGTGCACTCCTATTTGGATCCCACCCACGCTTACCGGCGCTGCGTGCACTCTCAGCTGGGTCCCGCCCCCATTTTTCTAGCGCTGTGTGCACTCCTAGTTGAATCCCGCCCACTTTTTTCTGGCGCTGTGTGCACTATCAGCTGGGTCCCGTCCACATTTTACGGCGCTGTGTGCACTCCTATTTAGAACCCGCCCACGTTTTCCGGCGCACTGTGCACTCCCAGGTGGGTCCCGCCCACGTTGTTCAGTGCTCTGTGCGTTCCCAGCCGGGTCCCGTCCAACTTTCGCGCCGCCGTGAGCACTCCCAGTTGTATCCCGCCTACCTTTCCCGGCGGTATGTGTACCCCTATTTGGATCCCACCCACGCTTACCGGCGCTGCGTGCACTCTCAGCTGGGTCCCGCCCCCATTTTTCTAGCGCTGTGTGCACTCCTAGTTGAATCCCGCCTACTTTCTTCTGGCGCTGTGTGCACTATCAGCTGAGTCCCGTCCACTTTCTACGGCGCTGTGTGCACTCTATTTGGGTCCCGACCACGTTTCCCGGCGCTATGTGCTGTCCCAGTTGGGTCCCGCCCACGTTTTTTCGGCACTCTGTGCGTTCCCAGCTGGGTCCCGTCCACCTTTCCCGCCGCTGTGTGGACTCCCAGTTTTATCCCGCCCACTTCTTTCTAACGCTGTGTGCACTCCTAGTTGAATCTCGCCCACTTTTTTCTAGCGCTGTGTGCACTCCTAGTTGAATCCCGCCCACTTTTTTCTGGCGCTGTGTGCACTATCAGCTGGGTCCCGTCCACATTTTACGGCGCTCTGTGCTCTCCTATTTGGATCCCGACCACGTTTCCCGGCGCTATGTGCACTCCTATTTGGATCCTGCCCACGTTTTCCGGCGCTCTGTGCACTCCCAGGTGGGTTCCGTCCATGTTGTCCGGCGCTCTGTGCACTCCTAGTTGGATCCCGGCCACCATTCGCGGCGCTATGTGCTCTACCAGGTGGATCCCGCCCACGTTGTTCAGCGCTCTGTGCACTCCCAGCTGGGTCCCATCCACCTATCCCGGCGCTGTGTGGACTCCCAGTTTTATCCCGGCTACCTTTCCCGGCGCTATGTGCACTCCTATTTGGATCCCACCCACGCTTACCGGCGCTGCGTGCACTCCTAGTTGAATCCCGCCCACTTTTTTCTGGCGCTGTGTGCACTATCAGCTGGGTCCCGACTACGTTTCCCGGCGCTACGTGCACTCCTATTTGGATCCTGCCCAATTTTCCCGGCGCTCTGTGCACTCCCAGGTGGGTCACGCCCACGTTGTCCGGCGCTCTGTGCACTCCCAGCTGGGTCCCGTCCACCTTTCCCGCCACTGTGAGCACTCCCAGTTGTATCCCGCGCCTACCTTTCCCGGCGCAATGTGCACTCCCAGCTGGATCCCGTCCACCTATCCCGGCGCTCTGTGCACTCCCAGGTGGGTCCCGCCCACGTTGTGCGGCGCCCTGTTTGGCTCCTTTGTTGACCCCGCACTCTTTTTCTGACGATGTGTGCTCTCC
>JAPDOI010001404.1:0-184077 GCA_029168955.1 Aplectana chamaeleonis | reverse complement strand
CGTAGGGCTGGGAAACATAGAGAAATCCGCGTATGTGCACCGAGTTAGGACTCGCAATCATTCAACTCGATAAAGGAAACATTAACGATTATTTTCGTTCCGAGTTTCCCACTTAAACGCAGCATACACGCTTATAAACGTGGTACTAAGGAAATAGGATGGAATGGCTCAGAACACAACGCCTATGCATTTTAAAGCGTCAAAAATGATCAACAATGCCGCTACACGAGTAAGAAGTTGGCCCCGCTTCTTCTTCTTCTTTCCGCCACATTGAGGGTTTTGTGATAGGTTGAGAAACTGGGCAACCAGTAACGGACTCGTCAATAAGTCCATTACGGTCGGCGTGGTGGGTCCCTCCGGACATTTGAAAAGGTGTGCAGTATCATGGCCGAGGCAGCCGCAGTACGGGCAAACATCTGATTTGCTGCTGTCTATTTTGCTGACGTAGGACATAAGCATGGTAGAATGACCACAGCGCAGCGATGCCAGGGTGCACCTGGCCCTTCTTCCGAGTTGAACCTCGGATGTACAGACTTGGGGCGGCACTACCCCCAGTATGGGATTAATGGCCGCCTTTTCCAGATGGCACCGTACGAACTGAGTATGCTCCTCGCGCAATAGACAGAGTCGTTCTTGCTGTGAATCGTGCCATCTTTGCAGATTGACTTTGCTGGGAGCATCGGCGAATGGCTTTCCGACGCCTCTCTCTCTGACAAGGTTTAGCACTCTCCAAGAGGGGTGATTCGGTTGTTTGACAATGTTGATGAAAAATTGCTGGGCCTGGAGCTGACAGTGCTCCCTTACTGGTAATAAGCGGGTCTCAGCATGCAAGTGATCGACCGGGAACTTCTTGCACATCCGGTGGCGATTCGAAGAGCTGCATTCTGTATGAGTTGCATTTAGTCCAAGAGGATTCCGAAACTAGATGCTGCCAAACTGGTGCGGCGTATTCTAGTGCAGGCTGAAGAATCGCCTTATACGTTGTAATAATGGTTTCCCTGCTACTACCCCATGATGTACCGCCCAGGGCTCTAAGCAAGTTAAGCTTCGCTTTAAAGGCAGTGGTCGCGATGAAAAATGTTATCGAAAAAAACTACAAAAAGCAGCTCAGATCGAAAACAGCTGAAAAACTATGAACGTAGCGCGGTGAAAAACGGGCTGGAATTAGAGTTTATAAGGCTCAAAGATGCCAGTTCGTGCACACGTGCACAGCGCCGACGGAAAAGATCGCAGTCTCATGCCGAGCAGTCAAAAATCATCGACATTCAGAGAAAGAAATAAATGCAAATTTACGTGATGAAAAGAGTTGACCAATGAAAGCAAGCACTTCAGTCAATGTTTTTGACTAGATGTGTAAATAAATCCGAAGGTTCATTGATTGAAATTCAATTTCAAGCCTGCTGATGTTCTTGATATAAGAGGTCATCGATGCCGACGATGTGGAGTGGGCTCGTCCACCATCAAAAACAAGAAAGCTTAGGCTTTAAATTTGGCCCAAAATAGTGTTTTTTTCGCGATTTTTTCTTATAGGTCCTACTACTCGAAACCCAGAAAATGGTTTAGAGAGGAAAAGATGACAAGCCTATTTGATCGCGACCACAGCCTCTAACGATAGCCTGCTTCTGTTCAGTGTTCTTATGAAACTTGAGCGATGGATCGAGCACGAGACCGAGAAGTTTTGGGAAGCGGACCGCAGGCAAACGATCTCCATTCCATTCGACATACGGATGTGCGCTGTGTTCAGATGGGCCCGTTGTGAATACGGATATCGATGACTTCGACGCAGAAATCTTCAGCATTTTGCGGTCGAAGAAGCTTTTCAGTGTGATCAAGTACTCGTTAATCTTAGCGGCCGCCACATTTAAGTCCCGATCACGACACAAGACGGTCATATCATCAGCGTAAGCGACCACCTTGATATCTTAGGGAGGGGCGGGCATATCTTCGAGGTACAGAGTGAAGAGAGCAGGCGACAATACGCCGCCCTGAGGGACTCCAGCTGCAATCGGAATGCTTGGCCCCGCTCTGTATATACATTTCTCCGCTCCCTATACTTACCGTCCATCAAATAAGGGGTGCTGGGTCATTCCCACCGTCGTCGACACTTGTAAGTGGTACTTCAAGTACAATAAGTAAACCATAAAAATCGACGACGATGAGAGTGCCCCAGGACTCCTGTTTTGGAGGAGACAGGCAAATGGGCGGGGCCGAACTCCTACCGGATCCAAGATGTTCAACCTACGCGTGGCGGATCTGTGGAGTCGACGTATGGAGGCTCATCAAACGAACATCAATCACTCCATGTGGAGTTTTTTTCGTATTGGGAGTGTAGATGGCTGGCCGCTACACTCCTCTGTATTCTACTTCTACGAGCTGGCGTCGAGAGGAATCCGGGACCGCGCAGCAAGGCACCACGATATCCCTGCTGTCACTGCGGGCTATCTGCCCAACATGCGAGCATTCTATGTGGTGGTTGCCTTGGCTGGGTGCACCTCGAATGTTCGGGATTGTCCAGCTGTGATGACTACACTCATGCTTACTGTTGTACAGTTCACCTCCGCACTGCCGTTCAGTCCGCAAAGTGCACGCTGATTGCGAAATCGTGGTGCGGCGCGGTTGAAAGTATCCTCAGACAGGGATGTGGGATCACCCGGGCGGTTTTTGCCTTTGGTGCCAGGGTGATCCCACCGCCCGGGTGATCCTACATCTCTGTCTGAGGATACTTTCAACCGCGCCGCACCACGATTTCGCAATCAGCGTGCACTTTGCGGACTGAACGGCAGTGCGGAGGTGAACTGTATGTCTTGCTCTGTATCTCCTCCTAGGGTTCCTCAACATTGTCTAAGCATTTATCAACTCAATATAAATGGCCTGCGTGCCAAACTTGCTGAACTCACAGTGTATATAGATCGCACTCAACCTGATGTCATTCTCCTGCAGGAGACCAAGCTTAGCACATCTTCCTCCTCCCTCCCCCGTCTCCCCGGTTATTTATCCTATCATACTCCACGTATTTCCCATGGCGGTGGTGTTTCAACGTTTGTAAAATCATCCATCCCTTCTCACATTATTGCTCTTCCCATTGATGATGTTATTGAATGTCTTGGTGTTCATATTGTATTACAAAGTGGCCCCCTTGATATTGTCAATGTCTATTTACCCCCCCCCCCACCACATCCTGTTCCAATGCGTTTGACCCAACAAATTACTTACGTGATGTTCATGCTGCCTTATCTTCAAGTTCGGTTGTAGTAGCTGGTGATTTTAATGCTCATTCTCCTTCGTGGTTTTCTCCTCTAGAGCCTGACAATAGAGGTGAACTCATTGAGCTTTTCGCTGATGATTGTGATCTTGTTCCCATCAATGAGGATTCTCCCACTCGTCTGCCAGCGGTGGGCTGACCCTCCTCACCCGATATCACGTTTGTATCATCTTCGCTATTTCCTGTAACTGGTCTACCGATGTGGCGCTGGCCAGTGATCATCTTCCCATTATTACATCATTGGATCTGTCACTTAATAGATTGCTTGCTCCGTTCTCTGGCTCTCGTTGTAAGTCCTATTCTAATTATCGTAAGGCTAACTGGGACCTATTCAAAGAGGTGTTGCTCAGCCAGGTGGCTAGCTACCCGTGGAACGGCTCAGTCTACGACAAGGAGAAGTTCATTGTCGACGCCATAGGACGTGCTTCCAAAGCTGCTATTCCTACTGGAAGTGTGAAGACTTTTCACCCAAACGTGCCCAGTGAAGTGCTTGAACTGATCACTATGAGAGATGACAAGCGAAGATCGGACCCCAATGATCCAACGATACAACAGCTGTCGGAAAACATCACCGCATTGCTAAACCAACACAAGCAGCAACGCTGGAAAGAGCTCACCGAGTCGATCGATTTTGCCGTGGATGCCAAAAAAGCTTGGATCACCTTGAAACAGCTTTCAGGCAAAAAGATGAGTACTGATCGCAACATGCTCGAATTTCCGTCTGAAAGATTCGAGCACGGATACAAAGCTGCTTGTCTGCTCGGCAAACTATTTACATCTGCGTCATCGCCTCGGGATAAGCAACACAGACGAACGATGCGAGCAATCAGGAAGCTCAGTCGACTGGATGTCCCTGTTATCTCTCCTTCGCCATCGACAAGGTCATCAAATCGATGAAAAATTCGCGGGCTGAGGGACCCAACGGGATTTCGGCTGTTCATCTCAAACATATTCCTGATCGCTATTACGAACTGCTCTCTGATTTTATTCATTCGTCATTCAGTTCTGGTGCTATTCCGGCCCGCTGGAAACAAGCTGTCGTCATCCCCACCGCCAAGCCAGGCAAACCGCCGGATAAGGCTGCCTCCCACCGCCCCATTTCCCTTCTCTCCCCCTTGCCAAGCTCGCGGAAAAAAATCGTCAATCCGCTCCTCCAAAATGCGTTGCAGCACAACACTCACCAGCCTGGTTTCAAGAAGAAGCATTCCACCATCACTGCCCTGACATCAATCACCGAGCATATCATTGCTGGATTTAATCGCAAGACTCCGGCTGGTAGAAACCTCGTCGTTGCTATTGATCTCACGGCTGCGTTTGATAGCGTCAGTATCCCGCTTCTATCGAAATCCATACTGGAATCGGATATGCCCAGTTGGTCTAAAAGATGGATTAATAGCTTTGTCAAAAACCGGTCCATTCGTGTAAAGTTCGACGGACATCTATCGTCTTCGGTCCCTTTGAAAGCCGGTGTCCCGCAAGGCGGGGTGTTATCCCCGAACCTGTTTTCGCTATTTCTGTCTGATATTCCTGAGCCACCAACTGGTATTCATCTGTGCCTGTACGCCGATGACATCACAATCGTTTGCACGGACTCAAATATCGATAGAGCCACTGCTGCCATGAATGACTACATACGGACCCTGGCAGTGTATCTTAAATTAAAGTCGCTGACTGTCTCTGCCTCCAAATCGAGTGCTACACTATGTACAACAGCTACTATCGAACATCGACTACATCCCAAAGTCGTCTGGGATGGTCACGAGCTGCCATTGTCTAAGCATCCTCGACTACTGGGAGTTTTCCTGCACCCCTCTTTACGACTCCATGAGAACACGCGTATACGAGCTGCCGCTGCCAACTCGCGCAACAACATTCTTCGCGCTTTGGCTGGAACCTCGTGGGGCAGCACGAAAGAAGTACTACGTACGACTTATAGAGCCATGGTCCAGAGGGTTTTGAAATATGGCGCCCCTATTTGGACCAGAAATCTCTCTGAATCCTCTTGGTGCTCCTCTTGGTGCAAGTTGCAGAGAGCACAGAATACTGCCCTCGGGCTTATTACTGTATGTCACAAGTCGACGCCTATCCCGCATCTTCATCAAGAAACCGGCCTACTCCCTGTAAAACAGCACTGCTTACTCCAGTCTCAGCAGTTTCTCATAAGTATTGTCAAGAGCCCGACCCATCCAAACTACCGTCTCCTGTCGTCCGGCCCCCAATCAAGAAACATACGCACGCCGCTCAATGCTTCCCTGTCTGATGTCGATTAACAACGCTGGGCTACATCCGAGCTCTCCCGCAGAAGACTCCAGATGGCTGAGCATACGCGCTTTGTGGCAGAGTACATGTCTGATGCTCAGCCCAATTCAATTTATGGCGGCGTACCCCCACGAGTCGACGACAGCGAAGCCGATCTACCGAGACGCACCCGAACAATCCTCGCTGGTCTGCGATGCGGTCACTCCACATATCTAAAGGCCTACGCCCATCGGATTGATCAGTCAGTCCCTGATAGATGCCCTGATTGTGAATGTGCTGGACATGATTCATTGCATCTATTTTCATGTCCCGCCAGACCTACAATGTTATCTGCTCGAGATTTATGGTACAGACCGTGTGAAGGGGCTAGCTTCCTACGCCTTTGATGCGATGCTCTGTTCATGGTTGACAAGATGAAGAACTCCTACCCGTGTAGCGGCATCATGGGTCGTTTCCGACGCTTCAAAATGCGTAGGTGGTGTTCTGAGCCATACCATCCTATTTCCGTAGTTACCTCAACCACTTTTACGAGAGTGTATGTCATCGAAATCACGAAAAAGAGGGAAACGCACGGAAACGCCTTATTTCAGCGAAATAAATTGCTAGCGTGGACTAGTTTCTGACAGAAGGAACAAATTCTGGGTAATTCCTACCGGTGGACGATAGAACCAATAAAAATTGGACGAAGATATTATGCAGGCAGTATTAGATTGAGTGCAAATAAAGGAACGGATCAACAGAGGGTTGAGAATGGCAATGATCGTTTTAGCAAATAACCTCGAAATTAAGGATTCCCCGTGAAAACTGTCTTTGAACGCAACGCACGACCACGTTAATCGTGTTTTCTGGAGCATTTTCAGCGAGAAATTGAGGCCCGCTGTGTCATTTCGTCATGACTCTGCAATGTCAAGCAGTTACAGTACCGCGAGACAACGAGGGGCAGGCGTAAGGACTTTGGGATAAAAAATATGGTGGGCGTACCCGCAAAAAAGGGTAGCTGCGGACCACTCTGCAGCCCGCGTTCCTGTCGCGTGCGCCGATCGATCACTACGTTCCTCGTGGCCGCACACGACGCATCGCAGGCTGCTGAGGTGTCCGCCGCGATTACGTTAGAAAATGTCCGAATGAGGGGAGAGAAAATGTCCGCGCGTCGCGTGCAGAGAAAGTGTCCGGGAGTCGGGGGAGCTACGACCCCCTTCCTGTTGACTAAAATTTTGGGTAATTTTGAATTTTTTTACGCTCCCCCCCCCACCGGAAAACAGACATCGAATTTCTATCCAAAACACCGAATGACCAGGGGCGAACATTACTTCCTCATTTTAGCTTACCAATTGGTTGGGAAAAATTCCTTTTTTCCAAAACTTTTACGAGCCCCTCGCAGAATTGACATTTTTTCGAAAAAAATTCAGAATTTTTGCGATCCCCCATTGCGCCGAGTCGCGACCCTGCCCAACCCTGGGGGGGGGAGAGAAAACGTCCGCGGGTGGTGGCCATCGTGTATCAACACTCCTGAGGAGGCGGGAGAAAAGGAGGAGCGAGGTTCCTGATTGGACGCAACAGCCGGGGGCCGGGGCTAGCCCGTGTTGCGTCCAATCAGGAACCTCGCTCCTCCCCCGTTTCTCGCGCCTCCTCAGTAGTGTTGATACACGATGGCCACCACCCAACGTCCGCGAGCCAACATAGAGGTGAGAAAATGTCCGCAATGGAAGTAACGTCTGTCCACATTACTATTCCATCAGATCCTTCTGGGGTTAAAATCTTGATAACAAACAGATTCGAGTACCAGATTTTCAGACTTCTTCTTCTTCTTTGCAGCCACATAGAGGGTTTTGTCATAGGCGGAGGAACTGGGCGACCAGTAGTGGATTCGTCCATAGGTCCATTGGTGTCAGCGTGGTAGGTCTCTCCGGACAGTTGAATAAATGTGCGGTATCATGGCCGACGATACCGCAGTCCAGGCACACATCAGATTTGCTGCTGTCAATCTTGCTGACATAAGACATTAGCATTGTAGAGTGACCACAGCGTAATGATGCGAGCGTGCATATCGCCCTTCTTCCGAGTTGAGACTCTGAGGTGCAGACGGGGGGCGGTATATCTCCTAGTATAGGATTTATGGCCACCTTCACAAGATGACACCGTACGAACTTGGTGTGCTCCTCGCGCAAAAGACGGAGTCGTTCTTGCTGTGAGTCGTGCCATCTTTGCAAATTGACTTTGTTTGGAGCATCGGCGAATGGCTTTCTTATACTTCTCTCTCTCACGGGGTTTAGCACTCTCCACGACGGGTGATTTGGTTGCTTTATAATGTTAATGCGGAATTGCTGGGCCTGGAGCTGACAGTGCTCCTTCACTGGTAATAGACGGGTCTCAGCATGCAGGTGCTCGATTGGGGACCCCTTGCACATCCGGTGGCGATACGGAGAGCAGCATTTTGTACTCGTTGCATCTTTGTCCAGGAGGATTCTGAGACGAGATGCTGCCAAACCGGTGCGGCGTACTCCAGGGCGGGCTGCAGAATTGCCTTATACGTTGTGAGTATAGTCTCTTTGCTGCTACCCCACGAAGTGCCGCCCAGGGCCCTGGAGAACGTTGAGCTTAGCTTTAACGACTGCCTGCTTCTGCTCGGTATTTTTATGAAACTTGAGTGACGGATCGAGCACAAGACCGAGCAGCTTTGGAAAGCGAGCAGCAGGCAAACGGTCTCCATCCCACACGACATCCGGATGAGCGCTGTGCTCGGATGGGTCCGTCGTGAGAACGGACACTGACGACTTGGCTGCAGAGATACTTAGCATCTTGCGGTCGAAAAAGCCCTTTAGTGTGATCAGGTACTCGTTGATCTTATTGGCGGCCACCTGTAAGTCCCGATCTCGACACATGATTGTTATGTCATCGGCATACGCGACGACCTTGATGTCCTGTGGAGGCTCAGGCATATCTCCGAGGTACAGATTGAAGAGGGCTGGCGATAGAACTCCGCCCTGAGGCACTCCACCTGCCATAGGAATACTGTTGGAGACATGGTTCTGAAACATGACTCTTGCCCGCCGACCTTTAATAAAGGCCGATATCCAGCGCTTCTGCCAAGATGGTATTGACGACTCCAGAATGTTGCTTGACAGGACTCCAAGGTTAACCGTATCAAATGCCTTGGTGAGATCCAACGCAACAGCTACAGTTCTCAATGGCTTGTTAAAGTTGAACCCGTCGATAGCATAGCTGGTAATTTCTAGCAACGCCGTAGTTGTGGAATGTAGCCTCCTGAACCCATGTTGAAACAACTGCTTCTCGTTGTGCTCCGCTAGATCCTTGACAATGAGCTTTTCGGCCACCTTGGCGAAAGGTGACATCAAGCTAATGGGACGATATCCCTTTACTGATGACTGAGGTTTGCCAGGCTTGGGCAACGGGATGACGTTGGCTGTCTTCCAGTTTTGCGGAATAGTGCAAGAGCTAAACGAAGTGTTAATCATATCAACGATGAGCGGAAGGATCTCAGTCGGGAGTTTCTTCAGTACAGCAGGACAAATGCCGTCCGGACCGACAGCTTTGGAGTTCCGCATGTCCTTTATAATCTTCTCTACTTGCGCCACAGTGAACGCATCGGCCGTGCTCATGAGCGGGAGGCGGCACAGCTCTCTTACTGTCACTCTATTTTGCGGACCTCGCCTTGTACTCGTGACAAAGAAACTTTTACGGAGAGAGTAGGCGGCTTCCTTTCCTGACTTGAAAACGTTATTACCGAACTCAATAGTGGAGATGGTGGCTGGCGAGCTCTTTCCCGATAGTTTCCGAAGAACCTTCCAAGTAGCTCCACTGTCCGTCTTGAAATTCAACTGTTCTGTGAATTTTTCCCATTGTTCTTTCTTGTGCTGGTCGAGATCTTTCTGATCTCACCATCCAGCTGAGCGACGACAGGGTCTAGATGGTCAACTGCTCTTCTGGCATCTCTAGTCCTGATTTTCTCAAGAATTTCTCTGGTGACGTTTGGATAGAACGTCTTAACTCGGCCAACAGGGATAGCCGCCTTCATGGCCCTGCGAATTGCATCAGATAAGTGATGCTCCTTCTGGTGCACATTGCCATTCCACGGGTAATCAGCCGCTAGGCGTAGCGCAACCTCACTGAACAGGCACCAGTCTGCTTGGCCTAAATTGAGATAAGAACGTTGACGAACACCAGAATAAGGAGCAAGAGAATTTGAGAGATCGATGTGCACAAAGACGGGAACATGATCACTAGACAATGTTGTTGAGGTAGACCATGAGCAAGCGTTGGAAAGGTTGGACGAGATAAGAGTTATGTCTGGGCTAGAAGATCGGCCGTTGGCAGTGAGACGAGTGGGCTGATCATCGTTTAAAATGACCAGGTCGCACTCCTCAGCCCATTCTTCGACTTCTTCTCCTCTAGCATCAGAACCAAGGGACGAGTAGAAGGTGTGGGCATTAAAGTCGCCCGCGAAAACAACTGATGATGAGAGGGAATAAGCGTTAAGTTGTTTGAGAAGAGGAATGGGATTGTAGGAGGAGGGGCATGAGGTGGTAGGGGGAATATATATGTTGAAAAGAGAAAGGGGTGTTTTAAGAGGGAGATGGATTGGAAGGTACTCGAGAGTACCATCCGTGGGGGTGTTTGGTATGAGGTGGGAGGGGAGAGAGGATAAAACAAAGGTTGAAACTCCTCCGCCAAGAGCTGACCTTGGAGCATGGAAGGCAGTGTAGCCCGGGATATTAGGATGAGGATAGGTAAGGGATGGAGAGAGCTTGGTTTCTTGAACCATGATCACGTCTGGATGGTAAGTACGTGCGAAGAGAGAGAGCTCAGAAAGTTTAGTACGAAGGCCGTTGAGATTGATATGTACAATGGAAAGGGGGCGATTTGAGGAGGAGGAATCAGAGTTGGTAGGTGAAGAGCATAAAACACAGCGAAAAGCAGAGTTATAATGCCTCACAGAACTGAGACCCGAACAGGAGAGATGCACCCACCTTTGGCATCCGAAGCACTGGACGCTGGTATGTCTCCTGGTAACATCCTTGCCGCAAGTGGCGCATAGGTACTTCTGAGCGGGTCCAGGATTCCTCTCCACGCCGGCCCTTTGCAGGAGAATCCGAAGGAGAGCTGCGGCCGGCCAGCACCTCTCCCATGACAAAAACCCTCTTCGCGGAGGGGGTGACGTCGGTTTGCATAGAGGTGATCTTCTTTCCTCCACACTGCCACGGCGTGAACGTACGACATCTCGGCAGCATTTTCAGACTTCGTTGCATGGTTATACAGCGTATAAACGAACAATAAATCAATACACATAAACACATACACGACGATTTCGCGAACTTCAGAATCGTAAATGTTTCTTTTTTGAAAAATGAAGTTTTTGAATTAAATTGAATTGATGTTCAGACTGGGAATGATACTTCTCTTAGTATAAGATTTACGGCCACCTTCTCAAGATGACACCGCACAAACTTGGGAAGCTCCTCGCGCAAGAGACGGAGTCGTTCTTGCTGTGAGTCGTGCCATCTTTGCAGGTTGACTTTGCTTTAAGCATCGGCGAATGGCTTTCTTTTTTTCTCTCTAACGGAGTTTAGCTCTCTTCAAGACGGGTGGTTTGGTTGTTTTATAATACATTGATACGGAATTGCTCGGCTTGGAGCTGACAGTGCTCCTATACTGGTAGTAAACGTGTTTCAGCATGCAGGCGCTCGACTGGGGAACTCCTTGCACATGCGAAGAGCGGCATTCGATTATATCGCAGCGTTCACTATGATCAGTAGAGATACACCTTATAAGTTGTGAGTATTGTTTCTTTGCTGCTACCCCATGAGGTACCGCTCAGGGCCCTGAGAACATTGAGCTTAGCCTTAACGACAGCCTGCTTCTGCTCGGAATTTTTGTGGAACTTGAGCAGTTTTGAAAATCGAGCAGCATTCAGACGGTATCCATCCCACCCTACAACCGGAACACGTTTCCATTCCACAGGTAATCGGCCGCTATGCATAGCGCAACTTCTCTAAACAGGCGTCAGTCTGCTAGGCTTAAATTAAGAAAAGCACGTTGACGAGCACTAGAATAGGGAGCGAGAGAATTGGAGAGATCGATGTGGATGACGACGGAATCATAGTTCTGCTTTTCTGTTCTGGCTCTGGCATACTTGGGAAGTGCACTGGAAAAAGCTATTGTGCTGTTGCGTATCTCTACTGATCATACTGAAGGCTGCGCCATAATCGACGGCAAAGTTGAATTTTTTCCTTAATTTCCAAGAAAAACCGAATACCAAGAAAAATGAAAAGTTACAGAAAAATAGAAATAACAGAGGAAAACTCACTTTTTCTGGTTATTCCTGCGTGGAGATACTTTAGGTATATTGATAATTCTTGTGTATGGGAGGAGAACTCACTGTTTTTCAACGTTCCCAATGCTTTTTCTTCAAAATTCAGAGGAAATTTACAACTTTGCTGACGATTGTCGCTTAACCTACGGTATGCTTAGTGCGAAAACGCAACCGCACAGCCACCTCTTTCCGTTCCCGCGAACGTTCCACATCTGAAGGGGGTGCTACTGGCGCCTTCCATAACATGAAAGAAGGATGTGTGAAAATGGACCTGTGTTTGCATGAAAATCCATGTGCATAACGCCCTTCGAACTCAATTCTCACACACATATCACGATCCGTATGAAGATATGTCTTATTATATGGTTATGATGAAGTGTTCTATCTTGTTATTGCAGCAAATGTACCTTGTTTTGACTGCATCAGCGACATGTATCCTGTTTTGCCACAATTCATCACTTTTGAGCGTTTGTGACCTTTTTGGAGACGGCTTTAAAAACTCTCGTTTGAAGCGCTCACCGTCTAGATTAGCGAAAAACCACACGATACCTTGATAAACGGGGAAAGCTTTATGCACAGACGCTATTAGTTCAAAAACTGGTTGCAACACATGGCAAAGAAAAGTTTGGCTATTCAGGCAGGAGTACTTGGCTCTGCGGAATTCTGCTTCATACCCAAAGTTTGCTCCAATGCAAAAGCTTCCTCCGCGGACATTTTCTCCCCCCTCGCGGACATTTTCTCTGAACGCGACGCTCGGACATTTTCTCTCCCCCCATTCGGGAATTTTCTCCGTAAAGGGTCCGCAGCCATCCATTTCCGAGTTACTCGAACTATAAAATATTAAAAACACTTCCCGAGCCTCGTTTTCAGGGTTTGTGAAGTAGCTTTGACTACAGAAAAAATAGAATTAACACAATTCTTCTATTTTTTCCACATTTCAAACTCGAAATTGTCGAAAAATGTTTCACCTAGGAGGACGTTGAAGATTTCGTATTTTTTCAAAAATATCGGTCACCAGTAGGTGGATGGGTGCAGCCTCGTCGCGGTGCGGTCTGCTTAAGTTCTACTATCGTTTATCGTTTCTACTTCCGCCCCAGCGCGGCAGCATCCAGGAGGCGGCCGCGTGCGGCGCCATTGGAAGATTTCAAGCAGAGAAACTCTAAACGCCTCGCGGCGGCGCCGCTTCATCGATATGGCCATATTGCACCTAGCCGCGCCGGAAGTTTAAGCGACCCTAGCCCTGCCTCTCTGCGTCGTGCTACCATACACAATGCATGTTTTAAGGTCCGGAGAAGAACCGGAAGAAAGTTTCAAACACCTGGAAGCCCCCGATTTTGGAATTTTTGCAGCCTCTAACACTAAGTATTAATTGTGAACGAAAATCAGGCTCGCAGCTAGCACAACTAGAGGTAATATGTCAAAAGAAACTGAAAAAGGCTTACAACATTCACGCGAGGTACAGGGGGTTCGGCGTGAACGCTCAGGATGTGACTTGCAAAACTCCGTAGACTGAACCCATTCGAGCCGCAGTACGGACACGTGAACGAGGCAATGCGACATGTTTCGTAATTCTTCGAGCTGTCACCTTCATACACGGCATCTGAAAATGAAATTGAATTCGCCGACGGTACACAGGATGTTCTAACAGCGAAAATGTTTCCGCTTGATTACTAACCTATGAAATGCATTGCATACTTAACGAAAGGGATACTGCTAGTACCAAACTTAGGGGGCCAACCTGTCCCGCGCGCGGGTCAGCGCTAAACACAGCTCGGCAGCAGGGATGAGCGGAATAAAGATACAGTTTACCGCAATGTTAAAAGGACGTGGTGCGGTTGCGGTCACACACTAAAACTACGGTGGAAGACGCCTTATTTCACTATCGATCGACAGCACAGCTGATTCTCTTGTAATAACAATTTTTCTTGTTTGTTTCGGCATAACTTTTTTTTTCAAAATTTGTTTTGAAATCGAAAAAAAAAACGCTAATTCCTCTCGCACACCAAGAAAAGCCCCTATTCGTAATATTATAAGTCAGAAACAAAAGTAATGCCAAAGCAAACAAGAAAAAAAAGAAAAACGGTAACTGACCTCGAAAATCAACTGTGCTGTCGATCGATACTGAAATTAGGCGTCTTCCACCGTAGTTTTAGTGTGTGAACGCAACCGCCCCATGTCCTTTCAACATTGCGGTAAACTGTACGAAATTTCGGGAATCGGTTTTCGGGTTTGGGAACAAAAAAAATTTTCTCGGGTTTCGGAAATCGGGCGCGAAACGCCTGAAAATGCGCGGAAATGCGGTTTTCGGAACGCGAAACGCGGAAAAATTCAGAAATCATCGAATATTTTCTTCCGTCCCAGATGAGCCGATATTTTCGCATTCCGTAGCGTTTTCTGCGGTTTTCGGAATGCGGAATGCCAAAAATGCGGGTTTGGGAACGCAAAACGCGGAACTCCGCTCATCCCTGCTCGGCAGCAACAGGGTCATGCGGGGCTTTGCGCGATTTTTTGAAATCGGAGCGACCCCTTCACTATCGAAATTTTTTCCAAAATCTTTTTTTGCTATCCCCGAGGCACGATTTATTCATGAAATCGCAGTATATGGTTTTTACTTTTGTTTACCCTATGGGGTAAGCCACTGCGTGTCGAACGCTGAAATTCCCCGGTACGGTAGCGGACAATCGCGTCGGGACCCACTCTGCATAAAATGCATGACGCGCGCAGAATTGTGTGATTGGGGCGCGCTTGCGCAAATCCAACATTGCGACTGGGTTTTATTCCGTTTGCCATGACCTTTCGGTAACAAATGGTGTACCGCCAAAATCGCAGCGTGTCCCAGTGGAAACTTGCTGGAATAAGTAATCCGTTTATATACATTCATGCGTTTTTCGGTGTTTTTGGGGATTTGGTTGCCACACAGCTTCCTGCGGGTTAGTGTTGTGCAATCAAAAGTGGTTTTTATAAAGTTTTGGTCCAAAACGCAAATTTTTACATTGATAGTGCAAGCATATTTCCACTCCTAACGTTCCTGCTTGACCAAGGTCCATTTGTTTAATTGTCCGGAAAGACCAACCATGCTGACCACAGTGGACCTATGGACGAATCCATTACTGGTCGCCCACTTTCTCAACCTATGACAGAACCCTCGACGTGGCTGCAAAGAAGAAAAAGAAGACCAAGGTCTCAATATTATGGAGGAAATCACAACAGCGAGCCCGGTATTGGGAACTGAAAGCGACGACACCTACTTGGTACAGGCTAAAAAAACGGCGAAATTCCCTTGGTTCCTACGCGTGCTGGTGTGGAGCGGAGGTTAGAGACACGGAGAGAGCGTAGGGTAGACGGAGGCCGAAGCGTCGCGCGCGCCGCTCGCGCCTTGAGTGATGTGAATTTAGACGTTTTATAGAGGGTACATAATTCTGAAAGATGAAAACGAAGTGCCTATTCTCCCCATTATAGAAAAGAAGGAAAAAATCCCATCCTTGTGGACGGTCGAAGCTATCAACTCATTGAAATTTGCGACGTGAGCAAAAATACTTATTGCAGAATATTTTTGCTTCCAGCTGACGTTTGGGAGAGATGAGCGCGACATGCAGAGAAGCTTGCATCTGTACTGGAATTTTCGGCAGCGCATTGATTTTGATAACTACAGATTGTGAATAGGGGTTCAAACAGGTTGTCCACTCTAAAAACAACGATATTATCGCAACAGTCCAAATCCTTAGCATCACCATCACTAACAATGACTTTTCATCCAGCTTTGCAATAGATGACGTGCCAAGCATTATCAATTTGGCATCAGCGCGCCCTAATCGCACAATTCTGCGCGGGTCATGCATTTGTATGCGGAGTTGGTCCCGAGGCGATTGCCCGCTACCGTACCGGGAAATTTCAGCGTTTTTTTTCAAATTTCGTTCCTTCGAAATTTTTTCGAACGAAATTTTTTCAATTTTCGTTCGTTCGAAATTTTTTCGAACGAAATTTTTTCATTTTTCGTTCGTTCGAAACGATTTCGAACGAAAAAATTTCGATTTTCGTTCGTTCGACATTTTTTTCGAAATTGTACAACTATATGCAATACCCACACAGTAGGCGATCCTGATGTACCTCGTCTCATGGAGCAGCCGACATTTCTCTATGCATGTGTCCTAGTCTCTGTTCTGTTCCAAGTGAACTCATGTTTTCGGTTATCACAGCGCGGAGCGGTAGCTTTTTCGTCCAAACCTCCTTATTGTGGTGCGCGCGAAGCGCGCACCAGATTTGGCTTTAACTCGCCCAAGCGCAACTCTGCGATTACGAAATCGGCGTTCGGAGTGACTGTGGAAATGCGGTTTTTCCTCCATCGGAAAGAGCGTAAAAAGTTGGGGTATACACAATACTTTGGTCCGAATCGAATAATATTCGAATAAATATTCGAATGCTCGAATATTCGATTTATTCGGAAAATCTAATTATTCGTTTTTTCGAATATTTGGTTTATTCGGAAAAGCAAAATATTCGTTTTTCGAATATTCGGTTCATTCGGAAAAGCAAAATATTCGTTTTTTCGAATATTCGGTTTATTCGGAGGATCAAAATATTCGTTTTTTCGAATATTCGGTTCATTCGGAAAAGCAAAGTATTCGTTTTTTCGAGTATTCGGTTTCTTCGGAGAATCAAAATATTCGTTTTTTCGAATATTCGATTCATTCGGAAAAGCTCGGAAAAGCAAAATATTCGTTTTTTCGAATATTCGAATTATTCGGAAAACGGAATATTTGCTTTTTCGAATATTCGGTTTATTCGAAAAACCAAAATATTCGTTTTTTCGAATATTCGATTCATTCGTAAAATCAAAATATTCGTTTTTTCGAATATTCGGTTCATTCGGAAAACCAAAATATTCGTTTTTTCGAATATTCGGCCGAACTTTGGTGGTAAT
Organism: Aplectana chamaeleonis; assembly: GCA_029168955.1. Classification (NCBI taxonomy): domain Eukaryota; kingdom Metazoa; phylum Nematoda; class Chromadorea; order Rhabditida; family Cosmocercidae; genus Aplectana; species Aplectana chamaeleonis. Next base: position 167,304 of record JAPDOI010001404.1, on the reverse strand, counting down.
ATTCGAATATTCGCAAGAGCGTATACTGCCATTTCGCCACGAATCATGGCTGCCGGTTGCATACCCTACGAACCGTTGAGAACACTCATTCCTCATTCAATTTTTGTGAAATCCCAAGGTGAGTTGTAAAGAGCTGGAGGTGACATCATTAACGAGATTTGCTCGAATCTTACTAAGTAAGATCCAAATAAGAAGAGTCGACCTCGCGAAGGGAAACAGAAGAAATCGACTTTGTGAACCTCGACCTTTCTTTGTACAGTCGGTCGAATGTTGCGCTCGATGTCCCATCCTAATCAAGCTGCCCACGAGGCTATAAATCTTTCTCTTCGGGTTATTTGAAGTGCTCAACACAAATCTGAGGTCCGTTTATTGAGTTTCGGCAGATCGCGGTAGATAACTGTGGGTGTACGGTAGTTCGGCGAAGTCTCAAATCCGACTCAAAATTCCTACATGGGAATTATTCAGGGTGCTGAATACGAATTTTATCGATTTTTGAAATCGCTCCAGCCGCGAAGCGGCTGGAGAGGTTTGGTTTTGCCTGGCACTTGTGATCACTTAGATTTTGGTAAAGTAGTTAATAAAACCTGTAAAACAAATTTTCTAGAGATTTCCTTCTGGATATAAGTGAGAGAGTATAGAAGACACCCGCTGACAAAATTTGAGCCAAATCGATTGAAAATTAACAAAGTTAGATCGGCGGAAGCTTAGCTAAAATTCGCGTTTTTTCTTGTAACGCGTCCCTCGTGTCCTGTTCCTCGTTCCTCGTCCCTCGTCCCTGCCACTAGCCACTGCCAGTGGTCGCAGGCTATCAGTACATAGGGCATCTGATGACGTCATCAGGATGTCATGTAAAGTACATAGGGCATCTGATGACGTCATCAGGGTGTCATGTAAAGTACATAGGGCATCTGATGACGTCATCAGGGTGTCATGTAAAGTACATAGGGCATCTGATGACGTCATCAAGGTGTCATGTAAAGAACATAGGGCATCTGATGACGTCATCAGGGTGTCATGTAAAGTACATAGGGCATCTGATGACGTCATCAGGGTGTCATGTAAAGTACATAGGGCATCTGATGACGTCATCAGGGTGTCATGTAAAGTACATAGGGCATCTGATGACGTCATCAGGGTGTCATGTAAAGTACATAGGGCATCTGATGACGTCATCAGGATGTCATGTAAAGTACATAGAGCATCTGATGACGTCATCAGGGTGTCATGTAAAGTACATAGGGCATCTGATGACGTCATCAGGGTGTCATGTAAAGTACATAGGGCATCTGATGACGTCATCAGGGTGTCATGTAAAGTACATAGGGCATCTGATGACGTCATCAGGGTGTCATGTAAAGTACATAGGGCATCTGATGACGTCATCAGGGTGTCATGTAAAGTACATAGGGCATCTGATGACGTCATCAGGGTGTCATGTAAAGTACATAGAGCATCTGATGACGTCATCAGGGTGTCATGTAAAGTACATAGGGCATCTGATGACGTCATCAGGATGTCATGTAAAGTACATAGGGCATCTGATGACGTCATCAGGGTGTCATGTAAAGTACATAGGGCATCTGATGACGTCATCAGGGTGTCATGTAAAGTACATAGGGCATCTGATGACGTCATCAGGGTGTCATGTAAAGTACATAGGGCATCTGATGACGTCATCAGGGTGTCATGTAAAGTACATAGGGCATCTGATGACGTCATCAGGGTGTCATGTAAAGTACATAGGGCATCTGATGACGTCATCAGGGTGTCATGTAAAGTACATAGGGCATCTGATGACGTCATTAGAGTGTCATGTAAAGTACATAGGGCATCTGATGACGTCATCAGGGTGTCATGTAAAGAACATAGGGCATCTGATGACGTCATCAGGGTGTCATGTAAAGTACATAGGGCATCTGATGACGTCATCAGGGTGTCACGTAAAGTACATAGGGCATCTGATGACGTCATCAGGGTGTCACGTAAAGTACATAGGGCATCTGATGACGTCATCAGGGTGTCACGTAAAGTACATAGGGCATCTGATGACGTCATCAGGGTGTCATGTAAAGTACATAGGGCATCTGGTGACGTCATCAGGGTGTCATGTAAAGTACATAGGGCATCTGATGACGTCATCAGGGTGTCATCTAAAGTACATAGGGCATCTGATGACGTCATCAGGGTGTCATGTAAAGTACATAGGGCATCTGATGACGTCATCAGGGTGTCATGTAAAGTACATAGGGCATCTGATGACGTCATCAGGGTGTCATGTAAAGTACATAGGGCATCTGATGACGTCATCAGGGTGTCATGTAAAGTACATAGGGCATCTGATGACGTCATCAGGGTGTCATGTAAAGTACATAGGGCATCTGATGACGTCATCAGGATGTCATGTAAAGTACATAGGGCATCTGATGACGTCATCAGGATGTCATGTAAAGTACATAGGGCATCTGATGACGTCATCAGGGGTCATGTAAAGTACATACGGCATCTGATGACGTCATCAGGGTGTCATGTAAAGTACATAGGGCATCTGATGACGTCATCAGGGTGTCATGTAAAGTACATAGGGCATCTGATGACGTCATCAGGATGTCATGTAAAGTACATAGGGCATCTGATGACGTCATAAGGGTGTCATGTAAAGTACATAGGGCATCTGATGACGTCATAAGGGAGTCATGTAAAGTACATAGGGCATCTGATGACGTCATCAGGGTGTCATGTAAAGTACATAGGGCATCTGATGACGTCATCAGGGTGTCATGTAAAGTACATAGGGCATCTGATGACGTCATCAGGGTGTCATGTAAAGTACATAGGGCATCTGATGACGTCATCAGGATGTCATGTAAAGTACATAGGGCATCTGATGACGTCATAAGGGTGTCATGTAAAGTACATAGGGCATCTGATGACGTCATAAGGGTGTCATGTAAAGTACATAGGGCATCTGATGACGTCATCAGGGTGTCATGTAAAGTACATAGGGCATCTGATGACGTCATCAGGGTGTCATGTAAAGTACATAGGGCATCTGATGACGTCATCAGGATGTCATGTAAAGTACATAGGGCATCTGATGACGTCATCAGGGTGTCATGTAAAGTACATAGGGCATCTGATGACGTCATCAGGGTGTCATGTAAAGTACATAGGGCATCTGATGACGTCATAAGGGTGTCACGTAAAGTACATAGGGCATCTGATGACGTCATCAGGGTGTCATGTAAAGTACATAGGGCATCTGATGACGTCATCAGGGTGTCATGTAAAGTACATAGGGCATCTGTTGACGTCATCAGGGTGTCATGTAAAGTACATAGGGCATCTGATGACGTCATCAGGGTGTCATGTAAAGTACATAGGGCATCTGATGACGTCATCAGGGTGTCATGTAAAGTACATAGGGCATCTGATGACGTCATCAGGGTGTCATGTAAAGTACATAGGGCATCTGATGACGTCATCAGGGTGTCATGTAAAGTACATAGGGCATCTGATGACGTCATCAGGGTGTCATGTAAAGTACATAGGGCATCTGATGACGTCATCAGGGTGTCATGTAAAGTACATAGGGCATCTGATGACGTCATCAGGGTGTCATGTAAAGTACATAGGGCATCTGATGACGTCATCAGGGTGTCATGTAAAGTACATAGGGCATCTGATGACGTCATCAGGATGTCATGTAAAGTACATAGAGCATCTGATGACGTCATCAGGGTGTCATGTAAAGTACATAGGGCATCTGATGACGTCATCAGGGTGTCATGTAAAGTACATAGGGCATCTGATGACGTCATCAGGGTGTCATGTAAAGTACATAGGGCATCTGATGACGTCATCAGGGTGTCATGTAAAGTACATAGGGCATCTGATGACGTCATCAGGGTGTCATGTAAAGTACATAGGGCATCTGATGACGTCATTAGGATGTCATGTAAAGTACATAGGGCATCTGATGACGTCATCAGGGTGTCATGTAAAGTACATAGGGCATCTGATGACGTCATCAGGGTGTCATGTAAAGTACATAGGGCATCTGATGACGTCATCAGGGTGTCATGTAAAGTACATAGGGCATCTGATGACGTCATCAGGGTGTCATGTAAAGTACATAGGGCATCTGATGACGTCATCAGGGTGTCATGTAAAGTACATAGGGCATCTGATGACGTCATCAGGGTGTCATGTAAAGTACATAGGGCATCTGATGACGTCATCAGGGTGTCATGTAAAGTACATAGGGCATCTGATGACGTCATTAGAGTGTCATGTAAAGTACATAGGGCATCTGATGACGTCATCAGGGTGTCATGTAAAGAACATAGGGCATCTGATGACGTCATCAGGGTGTCACGTAAAGTACATAGGGCATCTGATGACGTCATCAGGGTGTCATGTAAAGTACATAGGGCATCTGATGACGTCATCAGGGTGTCATGTAAAGTACATAGGGCATCTGATGACGTCATCAGGGTGTCATGTAAAGTACATAGGGCATCTGATGACGTCACCAGGGTGTCATGTAAAGTACATAGGGCATCTGATGACGCCATCAGGATGTCATGTAAAGTACATAGGGCATCTGATGGCGTCATCAGGGTGTCATGTAAAGTACACAGGGCATCTGATGACGTCATCAGGATGTCATGTAAAGTACATAGGGCATCTGATGACGTCATCAGGGTGTCATGTAAAGTACACAGGGCATCTGATGACGTCATCAGGATGTCATGTAAAGTACATAGGGCATCTGATGACATCATCAGGGTGTCATGTAAAGTACACAGGGCATCTGATGACGTCATCAGGGTGTCATGTAAAGTACATAGGGCCTCTGATTACGTCATCAGGGTGTCATGTAAAGTACATAGGGCATCTGATGACGTCATCAGGGTGTCATGTAAAGTACATAGGGCATCTGATGACGTCATCAGGGTGTCATGTAAAGTACATAGGGCATCTGATGACGTCATCAGGGTGTCATGTAAAGTACATAGGGCATCTGATGACGTCATCAGGGTGTCATGTAAAGTACATAGGGCATCTGATGACGTCATTAGGATGTCATGTAAAGTACATAGGGCATCTGATGACGTCATCAGGGTGTCATGTAAAGTACATAGGGCATCTGATGACGTCATCAGGTGTCATGTAAAGTACATAGGGCATCTGATGACGTCATCAGGGTGTCATGTAAGGTACATAGGAGATCTGATGACGTCATCAGGGTGTCATGTAAAGTACATAGGGCATCTGATGACGTCATCAGGGTGTCATGTAAAGTACATAGGGCATCTGATGACGTCATCAGGGTGTCATGTAAAGTACATAGGGCATCTGATGACGTCATCAGGGTGTCATGTAAAGTACATAGGGCATCTGATGACGTCATTAGAGTGTCATGTAAAGTACATAGGGCATCTGATGACGTCATCAGGGTGTCATGTAAAGAACACAGGGCATCTGATGACGTCATCAGGGTGTCACGTAAAGTACATAGGGCATCTGATGACGTCATCAGGGTGTCATGTAAAGTACATAGGGCATCTGATGACGTCATCAGGGTGTCATGTAAAGTACATAGGGCATCTGATGACGTCATCAGGGTGTCATGTAAAGTACATAGGGCATCTGATGACGTCACCAGGGTGTCATGTAAAGTACATAGGGCATCTGATGACGCCATCAGGATGTCATGTAAAGTACATAGGGCATCTGATGGCGTCATCAGGGTGTCATGTAAAGTACACAGGGCATCTGATGACGTCATCAGGATGTCATGTAAAGTACATAGGGCATCTGATGACGTCATCAGGGTGTCATGTAAAGTACACAGGGCATCTGATGACGTCATCAGGATGTCATGTAAAGTACATAGGGCATCTGATGACATCATCAGGGTGTCATGTAAGTACACAGGGCATCTGATGACGTCATCAGGGTGTCATGTAAAGTACATAGGGCCTCTGATTACGTCATCAGGGTGTCATGTGAAGTACATAGGGCCTCTGATTACGTCATCAGGGTGTCATGTGAAGTACATAGGGCATCTGATGACGTCATCAGGGTGTCATGTAAAGTACATAGGGCATCTGATGACGTCATCAGGGTGTCATGTAAAGTACATAGGGCATCTGATGACGTCATCAGGATGTCATGTAAAGTACATAGGGCATCTGATGACGTCATCAGGATGTCATGTAAAGTACATAGGGCATCTGATGACGTCATCAGGATGTCATGTAAAGTACATAGGGCATCTGATGACGTCATCAGGGTGTCATGTAAAGTACATAGGGCATCTGATGACGTCATCAGGGTGTCATGTAAAGTACATAGGGCATCTGATGACGTCATCAGGATGTCATGTAAAGTACATAGGGCATCTGATGACGTCATCAGGATGTCATGTAAAGTACATAGGGCATCTGATGACGTCATCAGGGTGTCATGTAAAGTACATAGGGCATCTGATGACGTCATCAGGGTGTCATGTAAAGTACATAGGGATCTGATGACGTCATCAGGGTGTCATGTAAAGTACATAGGGCATCTGATGACGTCATCAGGGTGTCATGTAAAGTACATAGGGCATCTGATGACGTCATCAGGATGTCATGTAAAGTACATAGGGCATCTGATGACGTCATAAGGGTGTCATGTAAAGTACATAGGGCATCTGATGACGTCATAAGGGAGTCATGTAAAGTACATAGGGCATCTGATGACGTCATCAGGGTGTCATGTAAAGTACATAGGGCATCTGATGACGTCATCAGGGTGTCATGTAAAGTACATAGGGCATCTGATGACGTCATCAGGGTGTCATGTAAAGTACATAGGGCATCTGATGACGTCATCAGGATGTCATGTAAAGTACATAGGGCATCTGATGACGTCATAAGGGTGTCATGTAAAGTACATAGGGCATCTGATGACGTCATAAGGGTGTCATGTAAAGTACATAGGGCATCTGATGACGTCATCAGGGTGTCATGTAAAGTACATAGGGCATCTGATGACGTCATCAGGGTGTCACGTAAAGTACATAGGGCATCTGATGACGTCATCAGGGTGTCATGTAAAGTACATAGGGCATCTGATGACGTCATCAGATGTCATGTAAAGTACATAGGGCATCTGATGACGTCATCAGGGTGTCATGTAAAGTACACAGGGCATCTGATGACGTCATCAGGGTGTCATGTAAAGTACATAGGGCATCTGATGACGTCATTAGGATGTCATGTAAAGTACATAGGGCATCTGATGACGTCATCAGGGTGTCATGTAAAGTACATAGGGCATCTGATGACGTCATCAGGGTGTCATGTAAAGTACATAGGGCATCTGATGACGTCATCAGGGTGTCATGTAAAAGTCCATAGGGCATCTGATGACGTCATCAGGGTGTCATGTAAAGTACATAGGGCATCTGATGACGTCATCAGGGTGTCATGTAAAGTACATAGGGCATCTGATGACGTCATCAGGGTGTCATGTAAAGTACATAGGGCATCTGATGACGTCATCAGGGTGTCATGTAAAGTACATAGGGCATCTGATGACGTCATCAGGGTGTCATGTAAAGTACATAGGGCATCTGATGACGTCATCAGGATGTCATGTAAAGTACATAGAGCATCTGATGACGTCATCAGGGTGTCATGTAAAGTACATAGGGCATCTGATGACGTCATCAGGGTGTCATGTAAAGTACATAGGGCATCTGATGACGTCATCAGGGTGTCATGTAAAGTACATAGGGCATCTGATGACGTCATCAGGGTGTCATGTAAAGTACATAGGGCATCTGATGACGTCATCAGGGTGTCATGTAAAGTACATAGGGCATCTGATGACGTCATCAGGGTGTCATGTAAAGTACATAGGGCATCTGATGACGTCATCAGGATGTCATGTAAAGTACATAGGGCATCTGATGACGTCATAAGGGTGTCATGTAAAGTACATAGGGCATCTGATGACGTCATAAGGGAGTCATGTAAAGGACATAGGGCATCTGATGACGTCATCAGGTGTCATGTAAAGTACATAGGGCATCTGATGACGTCATCAGGGTGTCATGTAAAGTACATAGGGCATCTGATGACGTCATCAGGGTGTCATGTAAAGTACATAGGGCATCTGATGACGTCATCAGGATGTCATGTAAAGTACATAGGGCATCTGATGACGTCATAAGGGTGTCATGTAAAGTACATAGGGCATCTGATGACGTCATAAGGGTGTCATGTAAAGTACATAGGGCATCTGATGACGTCATCAGGGTGTCATGTAAAGTACATAGGGCATCTGATGACGTCATCAGGGTGTCACGTAAAGTACATAGGGCATCTGATGACGTCATCAGGGTGTCATGTAAAGTACATAGGGCATCTGATGACGTCATCAGGGTGTCATGTAAAGTACATAGGGCATCTGATGACGTCATCAGGGTGTCATGTAAAGTACACAGGGCATCTGATGACGTCATCAGGGTGTCATGTAAAGTACATAGGGCATCTGATGACGTCATTAGGATGTCATGTAAAGTACATAGGGCATCTGATGACGTCATCAGGGTGTCATGTAAAGTACATAGGGCATCTGATGACGTCATCAGGGTGTCATGTAAAGTACATAGGGCATCTGATGACGTCATCAGGGTGTCATGTAAAGTACATAGGGCATCTGATGACGTCATCAGGGTGTCATGTAAAGTACATAGGGCATCTGATGACGTCATCAGGGTGTCATGTAAAGTACATAGGGCATCTGATGACGTCATCAGGGTGTCATGTAAAGTACATAGGGCATCTGATGACGTCATCAGGGTGTCATGTAAAGTACATAGGGCATCTGATGACGTCATCAGGGTGTCATGTAAAGTACATAGGGCATCTGATGACGTCATCAGGATGTCATGTAAAGTACATAGAGCATCTGATGACGTCATCAGGGTGTCATGTAAAGTACATAGGGCATCTGATGACGTCATCAGGGTGTCATGTAAAGTACATAGGGCATCTGATGACGTCATCAGGGTGTCATGTAAAGTACATAGGGCATCTGATGACGTCATCAGGGTGTCATGTAAAGTACATAGGGCATCTGATGACATCATCAGGGTGTCATGTAAAGTACATAGGGCATCTGATGACGTCATCAGGGTGTCATGTAAAGTACATAGGGCATCTGATGACGTCATCAGGGTGTCATGTAAAGTACATAGGGCATCTGATGACGTCATTAGGATGTCATGTAAAGTACATAGGGCATCTGATGACGTCATCAGGGTGTCATGTAAAGTACATAGGGCATCTGATGACGTCATCAGGGTGTCATGTAAAGTACATAGGGCATCTGATGACGTCATCAGGGTGTCATGTAAAGTACATAGGGCATCTGATGACGTCATCAGGGTGTCATGTAAAGTACATAGGGCATCTGATGACGTCATCAGGGTGTCATGTAAAGTACATAGGGCATCTGATGACGTCATCAGGGTGTCATGTAAAGTACATAGGGCATCTGATGACGTCATCAGGGTGTCATGTAAAGTACATAGGGCATCTGATGACGTCATTAGGGTGTCATGTAAAGTACATAGGGCATCTGATGACGTCATCAGGGTGTCATGTAAAGAACATAGGGCATCTGATGACGTCATCAGGGTGTCATGTAAAGTACATAGGGCATCTGATGACGTCATCAGGATGTCATGTAAAGTACATAGGGCATCTGATGACGTCATCAGGGTGTCACGTAAAGTACATAGGGCATCTGATGACGTCATCAGGGTGTCACGTAAAGTACATAGGGCATCTGATGACGTCATCAGGGTGTCATGTAAAGTACATAGGGCATCTGATGACGTCATCAGGGTGTCATGTAAAGTACATAGGGCATCTGATGACGTCATCAGGGTGTCATGTAAAGTACATAGGGCATCTGATGACGTCACCAGGGTGTCATGTAAAGTACATAGGGCATCTGATGACGCCATCAGGATGTCATGTAAAGTACATAGGGCATCTGATGACGTCATCAGGGTGTCATGTAAAGTACATAGGGCATCTGATGACGTCATCAGGGTGTCATGTAAAGTACACAGGGCATCTGATGACGTCATCAGGATGTCATGTAAAGTACATAGGGCATCTGATGACATCATCAGGGTGTCATGTAAAGTACATACACAGGGCATCTGATGACGTCATCAGGGTGTCATGTAAAGTACATAGGGCCTCTGATGACGTCATCAGGGTGTCATGTGAAGTACATAGGGCATCTGATGACGTCATCAGGGTGTCATGTAAGGTACATAGGGCATCTGATGACGTCATCAGGGTGTCATGTAAAGTACATAGGGCATATGATGACGTCATCAGGGTGTCATGTAAAGTACATAGGGCATCTGATGACGTCATCAGGATGTCATGTAAAGTACATAGGGCATCTGATGACGTCATCAGGGTGTCATGTAAAGTACATAGGGCATCTGATGACGTCATCAGGGTGTCATGTAAAGTACATAGGGCATCTGATGACGTCATCAGGGTGTCATGTAAAGTACATAGGGCATCTGATGACTTCATCAGGATGTCATGTAAAGTACATAGGGCCTCTGATTACGTCATCAGGGTGTCATGTAAAGTACATAGGGCATCTGATGGCTTCATCAGGATGTCATGTAAAGTACATAGGGCATCTGATGACGTCATCAGGATGTCATGTAAAGTACACATAGCATCTGATGACGTCATCAGAACGTCGTGCCAAGTGCATAAAGCATCTGGTGACGTCATCAGGACGTCGTGCCAAGGTGGTGCCAAGTGCATAGGGCATTTTCTGACATCATCAGGACGTCGTGGAAAGTGAGTAGCCCTTCATTTGTAGCGTGCGCAACAAGGTTGTTGCTTACTGATTATTATAGCAATCCATGCTATTCGAGAATTATTGAAGATTTTTCAGGGATATTACTTCGTAATATCAATAAAAAGTGAACAATTCTATCAAAAGGGGTCTTCCAAGCAAAAAGAGGTTTGGTTGGCGTCAGAAACGTTCCAACAAAGGGAACAATAATTAAGTTGAATGAGGAGAGTCTACAAAAAGTGAACAATATTCTATCAAAAAAGGGTTTTCCAAGCAAAAGAGGTTTGGTTGGCGTCAGAAACGTTCCAACAAAAAGGGAACAATAGGTAAGTAGAATGAGGAGAGTCTACAAAAAGTGAACAATATTTTCTGAGACTGATTTTCCTGGCCGATACTTCTTAACAGCAAAACAAACCGTTGTGGTACTTCTAGAGGAAGAGTTCAATGGTTTCCAAGAATGGACTTCTATTCGTTGACGAGAATATAAGAAAATATTCTCATTAGATGCTGCACTTTGGTTTCGCTTCTCGTAGCAGCTGGAGCTAACCGTCTGTCTGTGTTTTTGGCATCATCTTCTATTCTGATGGTAAGTATTAGGTTTACATGCACATACTTTTTAACGGTTCTCGTGTAGTCAAAACCATTTTTGGAATCACAGAGTGCTTCCGTGTAGAACACCGCAACGGTTTGTTTTTGCTGTTAAGAAGTACCGGCCAGGAAAATCAGTCTCAGAAAATATTGTTCACTTTTTGTAGACTCTCCTCATTCTACTTACCTATTGTTTCCTTTTTGTTGGAACGTATATGACGCCAACCAAACCTCTTTTGCTTGAAAACCCTTTTTGATAGAATATTGTTCACTTTTTGTAGACTCTCCTCATTCTGCTTACCTATTGTTCCCTTTTTGTTGGAACGTTTCTGACGCCAACCAAACCTCTTTTGCTTGAAAAATCCTTTTTGATAGAATATTGTTCACTTTTTGTAGACTCCTCATTCTACTTACCTATTGTTCCCTTTTTGTTGGAACGTTTCTGACGCCAACCAAACCTATTTTGCTTGGAAGACCCCTTTTTTATAGAATTGTTCACTTTTTATTGATATTACGAAGTAATATCCCTGAAAATTCTTCAATATTTTTCGAATACCATGGATTGCTATAAGCGTAAGCAACAAACTTGTTGCGCACGCTACAAATGAAGCGCTACTCACTTTCAACGACGTCCTGATGACGTCAGAAGATGCCCTATGCACTTGGCACCACCTTCTCACGACGTCCTCATGACTTCACCAGATGCTTTATGCACTTGGCACGACCTTGGCACGACGTCCTGATGACGTCATCAGATGCCCTATGTACTTGACATGACATCCTGATGAGGTCATCAGATGCCCTATTTACTTTCCATGACACCCTGATGACGTCATCAGATGCCCTTTGTACTACATGACACCCTGATGGCCCCATCAGATGTCCTATGTACTTTACATGCCATCCTGATGACGTCATCAGATGCCCTATGTACTTTACATGACACCCTGATGATGTCATCAGATGCCCTATGTACTTTAGATGACACCCTGATGACGTCATCAGATGCCCTATGTACTTTAGATGACACCCTGATGACGTCATCAGATGCTATGTACTTTACATGACACCGTGATGACGTTATCAGATGCCTATGTACTTTACATGACACCTGATGACGTTATCAGATGCCCTATGTACTTTACATGACACCTGATGACGTCATCAGATGCCCTATGTACTTTAGATGACACCCTGATGACGTCATCAGATTATCTATGTACTTTGCATGACACCTGATGACGTCATCAGATGCCTATGTACTTTACATGACACCCTGATGAAGTCATCAGATGCCCTATGTACTTTACATGACACCCTGATGACGTCATCAGATGCCCTATGTACTTTACATGACACCCTGATGACGTCATCAGATGCCCTATGTACTTTAAATGACACCCTGATGACGTCATCAGACGCCCTATGTACTTTACATGACACCCTGATGACGTCATCAGATGCCCTATGTACTCTACATGACACCCTGATGACGTCATCAGATGCCCTATGTACTTTACATGACACCCTGATGACGTCATCAGATGCCCTATGTACTTTACATGACACCCTTTCGACGTCATCAGATGCCCTATGTACTTTACATGACACCCTTATGACGTCATCAGATGCCCTATGTACTTTACATGACACCCTTATGACGTCATCAGATGCCCTATGTACTTTACATGACATCCTGATGACGTCATCAGATGCCCTATGTACTTTACATTTTCATATCCCTACTCAGATATTAACACCGGCTGAGCGGGTGGAGAAGTAGGGTCGCCGGCTGAGCGAGCAGGCTTAATTTGGAGGAGGAGCGTCCTACCGGCTGAGCCGGCGGGCATGCGTTTTACCGGCTGAGGGGCATGGCTTCACCGGGTCAGCGGGCGGACATAAATCCACGGTGGAGCATTTCACCGACTGATCGGGCAGACAGAGCATTACCGGCTGAGGGGCATGGCTTTACGGGGTGAGCGGGCAGACATTAATCAATGGCGGAGCATATCACCGGCTGATCGGGCAGACACTAAAGCGAACCACGCTCATGTAGGGCGCGGGCGAAATGGGCTTCGAGCTGATTCGAGTGATGGTATTCGAACGGGTGGTCATCCACACGATTTGGATCATTGACCCCTCACACCGTACGGTTCGTTGTGACCGTGAGGACGTGACAGCGGGTCAGTTCATGATTTTTAAAGCAAGGTAAGGCTTGCCGCCTCAGAAATGAAACGCAAGCCTCGAACTTGCTGGTGAATAGGGAGAGCCTACTAGGGGCTTTATCTACTCTTGCAGATCGATATCATTCACGTGGTAAGCAACTAATACCGGCAGAGCGAACCTCCATTTACCGGCTGAGGGGGCAGTGAGTACGGGCTGAGGGGCAGCCATTTACCGGCTGAGGGTGCAGTGAACGCGGTGTGAGGGGGCCACCACTTGCCGGCTGAGCGCTCCACCTTTTACCGGCTGAGGGGGCAGTGAATACCGGGGCTCGCCCGGGTACAGTGTTTAGTCAGCCGGTATTACCTGCCCCTCAGCCGGCGTTACTGCCTGAGTAAATAACCGCTACGGACAAGTTTTTAGCCAAATCCGTAACTTTTTTCCAAACACCTCAGACATTGCCTGATGGGTACCGTTACCCTACCGCGAAGCTCCAGAAACGCTTATTTCTGGAACCAGCAGTTCGGGACGGGATTTTGCGCATTTTTACTATGGATGCCAAAAAGATACTGACAATGCTTTGTATAGTTCCCTTGTCAGACCGTCCCCCAGGAGCTTAAGTAGATCAATGCTGGCCGTTTTCTCCCCTCCCCCACCTAGAGTGATCAAACAGTCGCGTAGTCGATATGAGTTGAGCGTTGTCGATTTACCTTATATACAACTTTTCACCATGTAAGATGGACGCTAAAGGGCACTACGGCGTATGGGCCCACACCTGGTCGCAGGTTTGATCCCGCCGCAAGCCCACATTTTCGCAGAGTATGAGTCATGAGAGTATGATATCAGACAACTGTGGAGTCCGTTTCGGCCACGATAGGCTTTCTAATCTAATACTCTCTTGAAAGGCTCTTGAACAGAAGCGTGAGCTGTTTCGAGAAGCAAGTGGTCTATTTAAAGGGACTACGTGGCGCAGAGAGGCGAAACTTTTGCAGCACCGCCGTTTCCCACGCAACAGCACGTCCTCCTATCGTAATCCCGAGGTCCTCGCCGCGGTCGACAACGAAGGAGCTTCCTTCGCTGAGAACCGAGACGGAGACCCCCTCAGCGGTTGGAATTCCTCCAGAAAGAAGCCCCAGTCTCTGTGAATTTCGATGTCATTTTTCCATTTTCGTAATATTTGTTCTAATACAGTGTCTCTCTCTATGATTATCAATGTGAACATAATTTCGGACAAGGAATAGTGAGTGCATTGCAATAAAAGAATCATGAAAAAAGAAAATGTGAAATGATAGAAATAATGAAAAAATTCATTTCATGACAGTGTTCGGGAAAATGAAAACCTCCGATTGGTCGATCGTCGTTATATAATCTACGCCAACTGTCGACTACAACACATAACAAACGAATTCGAGGCCATCTACCAACCAAATATTGTTGAAACAAACGTATTATTGCCTTCCAGGACGGATGTCTGGCATTTACGTCGCGGTGTCGTAGTGCAGTGCACGACGACACGACACACCATCCAGATGGCGCTAAACAGCGCGCACATTGTGGAAAAGTGTAGACTGGCCGCGACGCAGGCACGACACCGTCGCGTGTAGCAGCTCCTAATAGATCTGCCGCGCGCGACGACTGTAAGTGCTAGGCGCGGTCGATCACTGCGCTGGGCGCGGCGGGTTGTACTGGTTCCTACACCGCGACCCCGTCGCCGCGACGCAAGTATGCACTAGGCCTATGAGATGGGTCCCCTTATATACGTGCTGTGCGGCTGATGGGCGCCTGATCAATTGTGGAGCCATCGATCAACGTGTCCAAGCAAAAGCATGGTGGCTCATTTGTCGTCCAAATTGCATCGTAGTCAAATCGAAAGCGGGTCTCGGCCTTGTGGAACGCCTATGGCCTACTGCATATTTCTCGCGACGCGCCGCCATGACAGTGCATATCAGCAGAATCGATTTTCGGTCGATATAGATGGAAAACATTGTGTTGCGTCGCTCGTCGTGGAAAATATGCACTAGGCCTATGTGTTGCGGCACGTGCTTCTCACTTCCACGACGATTAGGCCACGTGACGCTCGAAAAGTACGGGCCGTTACGTCGTCCACAGCGCTTTGTGTATTCGAATCGAAAGCCTCTTGTGGCCGAATCGGACACCCCAATTGTCTGAGGTAGTGTCGTCCATCACGTCCTTCGCATCCTGGTGTGATCCTTCGCAAAAGAGTAACTGAATTTTGGATTCATGATCAGCGACTCGAAGAACCGTCTGAGCGGAGTTTGAAAAACGCGAAAACTACTTACAAGGGAAGTGTTTAGAGTGTCAAACGCATCTGCGAAAACGACTATTATTGTTGGTATCTCTAGCGCCCAAAACTGTTTTCAGCGCCTAAAACTACCCCCCTGAGCAAAATTTGGGTGAACGCGCATTTTCCATACTTTGTCGAGACTGACAGAGTTTTGGACTTGCAAGGATTTTCGGTTGGGCGTTTATTTATACCGATTACAGGGCTCTGGAAGCGTTTTAGAAAAATGTTCCAGATTTGAGTTGAAATTCTCCCAGGGTGGTTTTTTGGGGCGCTGATCACGAGTCTGTGGTTTATTCGTCGATTTTCCAGAGTTTTCGGCTAATTTCGTTCGAAGCTTCCCAACCGGGGAAAATTTCGAGAGAAAAACGCCACTCTCGAGATTCCCGGAGTGCTACGGTAGATATTGCTCAAATTGTTCTTTTGTGGGTTATTTGGAGTGCTGAACACGAACCTGGAGTCCGTTCATGGATTTTCTGCAAATTACGGTAGATTACGGTGGGTATACGGTAGTTTGGACAAAGTCTCAGATTTTACTCAAAATTAGTATACGGGGGTTGTTCGGGGTGGAGAATACGAATTCAACGTCCATTTGTCGATTTTCAAAATACTAAGATGGGTTTTGGCCCCTAAATGACATGTTATCTACCGTAACCTACAGTGAACCTCGAAATTTCGACAAATGGATTCCAGATTCGTGTTCACCACACGAGATTACCCCTACATGCAAGTTTTGGGCTGAACCCCAAAAACTTTTTTGAAACACCAGCAAAAAAAATGCCTCTCTTCTCTTCCCCTGCTTCCCTTGCCTTTTCGCGAAGCTTGAAAAATGCTCATAACTTGTTCGAACCTGCAGATCGGGGCGGGATACTGCGCATTTTTACTCTTGAGCCACAAGAGATACTAACGATACTGATCGTTTTCGCAGATGCGTTTACCACTCTAAACACTTCCCTTCTCGGTTATTCTGGAATGTTAGACCGACTATGAGATCCTCCTAACGATTTTCGGTAGTTCATTTCGCTAAACAAACTATATTGTTGTGAAGGAATCTACTGTTGTGGAATTTGGCATTGGAATAATCGTCGGTAATAAATGTAACAATTTATAGAACTTGTGAAGCTGCATATAGACAGATTTAAGTCTGTTTCTCAATTTTTGGTAGCTCAGATCCAAATAATCGAAGATTATTCGAATATTCGAAAAATATTCGACTTTCCGAATGAATATTTGAATATTCATTCGATCCGAATGAAGAAAACTTTTTTCGAATCATTCATTCATTCGACGTTTTTGTTAAGGTGCTATTCGAATAGTTCATTCATTCGAAATTTCCCATAGCGCAATATTCGAATTAATCATTCATTCGGAATTTCGGAAAACACAATATTCGAAAATTTCATTCATTCGGAAACCTTGAAAAACGCAATATTCGAAAAACTCATTCATTCGGAAATCCTGAGAAAACCATATTCGGAAAATTCATTCATTCGAAAATCCTGAAAAATCCATATTCGAAAAATTCATTCATTTGGAAATCTTGACAAACGCAATATTCGAAAAATTCATTCATTCGGAAATTCCAGAAAACCCATATTCGAAAAATTCATTCATTGGGAAATCTTGAAAAACGCAATTTTCGAAAAATTCATTCATTCGGAAATTTCGAAAAACACATTCGAAAAATTCATTCATTCGGAAATTTTGAAAAACGCCATATTCGAATTATTCATTCATTCGAAATTTCCGAAAATTCAATATTCGAATTATTCATTCATTCGAAAATTCCGAAAATTCAATATTCGAATTATTCATTCATTCGAAAAAAATCGTCGAATACCAAAGTATAGTATACACCCAAAGATGGTTTGGAATGGTTCCTTAGCGCTCGAGAAAAATGGAGAAAACCACGTGATTTTGGACGAAAAACTGTTAATCTCCTTTTTTTCAGACGGCGTTCACGATCTTGTTGCAGTACTTAAAATTGAGCTAGGAAGCTAATTTTTTGGCAGGAGTCTGGAAGTGGATGCAGCTAGCTCCTATTCAATTTTGGAATTGAGAGCTCAATTTTAGCGGACCCTCAAAATTGAGAGTCAAGACGGGTAAAAACATGTAAACATGTTATTGTAAAGCATCCGACGTTCACTGAGCTTTGAAAATGAACTAATGAAAATCAACACAGCTAATGATAGGCTTCCGGCCAAGATTGTTCTCTATTTGAGACGGTTGGTGTAAATAGGATTTGAGAAGTGCGCAGGACGCGTGTGCGGGCCACCAGTGGGAAAGCGTCGTAGGAAGTGTGCGGGCCACCAGTCGGAAGACGTAGGTTGTCGTAGGAAGTGTGCGGGACCCCAGTGGGAATGCGCGGGACGCCGTAGAAGGTGTGCGGTAACCCAGTGGGAGTGCGCAGGACGCCGTAGAAAGCGTGCGGGCTCCCAATGGGAGTGCGCAGGACGCCGTAGAAAATGTACGGGGCCCCAGTGGGAGAGCGCAGGACGCCGTAGAAAATGTAGAGGCCCCAGTGGGAGTGTGCAGGACGCCGTAGAAGGTGTGCGGTAACCCAGCGGGAGTGCGCAGGACGCCGTAGAAAGCGTGCGGGCTCCCAATGGGAGTGCGCAGGACGCCGTAGAAAATGTACGGGACACCAGTGGGAGAGCGCAGGACGCCGTAGAAAATGTAGAGGCCCCAGTGGGAGTGTGCAGGACGCCCTAGAAAGCGTGCGGGCTCCCAATGGGAGTGCGCAGGACTCCGTAGAAAATGTACGGGACCTCAGTGGGAGTGTGCAGGACGCCGTAGAAAGCGTGCGGCCTCCCAATGGGAGTGCGCAGGACGCCGTAGAAAATGTACGGGACCCCAGTGGGAGTGTGCAGGACGCCGTAGAAAGCGTGCGGGCTCCCAATGGGAGTGCGCAGGACGTCGTAGAAAGCGTGCGGGTTCCCAATGGGAGTACGCAGGACTCCGTAGAAAATGTACGGGACCTCAGTGGGAGTGTGCAGGACGCCGTAGAAAGCGTGCGGGCTCCCAATGGGAGTGCGCAGGACGCCGTAGAAAATGTACGGGACACCAGTGGGAGTGTGCAGGACGTCGTAGAAAGCGTGCGGGTTCCCAATGGGAGTGCGCAGGACGTCGTAGAAAGCGTGCGGGTTCCCGAGTGGGAGTGCGCAGGGCGCCGTAGAAAATGTAGAGGCCCCAGTGCGAGTGTGCAGGACGCCGTAGAAAGCGTGCGGGCTCCCAATGGGAGTGCGCAGGACGCCGTAGAAAATGTACGGGACCTCAGTGGGAGTGTGCAGGACGCCGTAGAAAGCGTGCGGGCTCCCAATGGGAGTACGCAGGACGCCGTTGAAAATGTACGGGACCCCAGTGGGAGTGTGCAGGACGTCGTAGAAAGCGTGCGGGTTCCCGAGTGGGAGTGCGCAGGACGCCGTAGAAAGCGTGCGGGCTCCCAATGGGAGTGCGCAGGACGCCGTAGAAAATGTAGAGGCCCCAGTGGGAGTGTGCAGGACGCCGTAGAAAGCGTGCGGGCTCCCAATGGGAGTGCGCAGGACGCCGTAGAAAATGTACGGAACCTCAGTGGGAGTGTGCAGGACGCCGTAGAAAGCGTGCGGGCTCCCAATGGGAGTGCGCAGAACGCCGTAGAAAATGTACGGGACCCCAGTGGGAGTGTGCAGGACGCCGTAGAAAGTGTGCGGGCTCCCAATGGGAGTGCGCAGGGCGCCGTAGAAAATGTAGAGGCCCCAGTGGGAGTGTGCAGGACGCCGTAGAAAGCGTGCGGGTTCCCAATGGGAGTGCGCAGGACGCCGTATAAAATGTAGAGGCCCCAGTGGGAGTGTGCAGGACGCCGTGGAAAGCGTGCGGGCTCCCAATGGGAGTGCGCAGGGCGCCGTAGAAAATGTAGAGGCCCTAGTGGGAGTGTGCAGGACGCCGTAGAAAGCGTGCGGGTTCCCAATGGGAGTGCGCAGGACGCCGTAGAAAATGTAGAGGCCTCAGTGGGAGTGTGCAGGACGCCGTAGAAAGCGTGCGGGCTCCCAATGGGAGTGCGCAGGGCGCCGTAGGAAATGTAGAGGCCCCCGTGGGAGTGTGCAGGACGCCGTAGAAAGCGTGCGGGTTCCCAATGGGAGTGCGCAGGACGCCGTAGAAAATGTAGAGGCCCCAGTGGGAGTGTGCAGGACGCCGTAGAAAGCGTGCGGGCTCCCAATGGAAGTGCGCAGGACGCCGTAGAAAATGTACGGGACCTCAGTGGGAGTATGCAGGACGCCGTAGAAAGCGTGCGGGCTCCCAATGGGAGTGCGCAGAACGCCGTAGAAAATGTACGGGACCCCAGTGGGAGTGTGCAGGACGCCGTAGAAAGTGTGCGGGCTCCCAATGGGAGTGCGCAGGGCGCCGTAGAAAATGTAGAGGCCCCAGTGGGAGTGTGCAGGACGCCGTAGAAAGCGTGCGGGTTCCCAATGGGAGTGCGCAGGACGCCGTAGAAAATGTAGAGGCCTCAGTGGGAGTGTGCAGGACGCCGTAGAAAGCGTGCGGGCTCCCAATGGGAGTGCGCAGGGCGCCGTAGGAAATGTAGAGGCCCCCGTGGGAGTGTGCAGGACGCCGTAGAAAGCGTGCGGGTTCCCACTGGGAGTGCGCAGGACGCCGTAGAAAATGTAGAGGCCCCAGTGGGAGTGTGCAGGACGCCGTAGAAAGCGTGCGGGCTCCCAATGGAAGTGCGCAGGACGCCGTAGAAAATGTACGGGACCTCAGTGGGAGTATGCAGGACGCCGTAGAAAGCGTGCGGGCTCCCAATGGGAGTGCGCAGAACGCCGTAGAAAATGTACGGGACCCCAGTGGGAGTGTGCAGGACGCCGTAGAAAGTGTGCGGGCTCCCAATGGGAGTGCGCAGGGCGCCGTAGAAAATGTAGAGGCCCCAGTGAGAGTGTGCAGGACGCCGTAGAAAGCGTGCGGGTTCCCAATGGGAGTGCGCAGGACGCCGTATAAAATGTAGAGGCCCCAGTGGGAGTGTGCAGGACGCCGTAGAAAGCGTGCGGGCTCCCAATGGGAGTGCGCAGGGCGCCGTAGAAAATGTAGAGGCCCTAGTGGGAGTGTGCAGGACGCCGTAGAAAGCGTGCGGGTTCCCAATGGGAGTGCGCAGGACGCCGTAGAAAATGTAGAGGCCTCAGTGGGAGTGTGCAGGACGCCGTAGAAAGCGTGCGGGCTCCCAATGGGAGTGCGCAGGGCGCCGTAGGAAATGTAAGGCCCCCGTGGGAGTGTGCAGGACGCCGTAGAAAGCGTGTGGGTTCCCAATGGGAGTGCGCAGGACGCCGTAGAAAATGTAGAGGCCCCAGTGGGAGTGTGCAGGACGCCGTAGAAAGCGTGCGGGCTCCCAATGGAAGTGCGCAGGACGCCGTAGAAAATGTACGGGACCTCAGTGGGAGTATGCAGGACGCCGTAGAAAGCGTGCGGGCTCCCAATGGGAGTGCGCTGGACGCCGTAGAAAATGTACGGGACCCCAGTGGGAGTGTGCAGGACGCCGTAGAAAGCGTGCGGGCTCCCAATGGGAGTGCGCAGGACGCCGTAGAAAATGTACGGGACCCCAGTGGTAGAAAATGTAGGGGCCCCAGTGGGACCGTAGAAAATGTAGGGGCCCCAGTGGGAGTGCGCAGGACGCCGTAGAAAATGTAGAGGCCTCAGTGGGAGTGTGCAGGACGCCGTAGAAAGCGTGCGGGCTCCCAATGGGAGTGCGCAGGGCGCCGTAGGAAATGTAGAGGCCCCCGTGGGAGTGTACAGGACGCCGCACAAAGTGTGCGGGCCTCTAGTGGGAAAGCGTAGGTTGTCGTAGGAAGTGTGTGGGACCCCAGTGGGAATGCGCGGGACGCCGTAGAAAATGTACGGGCCTCGAATGGGAATGCGCAGGACGCCGTAGAAAGCGTGAATGACCATAGTGGGAGTGCGCAGGACGCCGCAGAGAGTGTGCGACACCCCACTGGAAGTGCGCATGAAGCAGCAAAACGTGTACGGGGTCTCAGTAGGAAAGCGAGGATAGTTTTTTATGGTTGAAGGTCACAATTTTTAGGAGTTATAGTCTACAGCAATGAATGTAGGACCTGGTGAGATAGCGGACTCTTCGTAACATACTGTAGTCTGATTGTGCTATCACTCATTTTTTCGAAACAAGTGAGATTGGTCGGTGAGTTTTCATTTCTCCTCTCACATTTTCGCCTGTTTTCATTGCTTCCACCGATGTAGTCGTATCGGTGAAAACACAGACTCACCGATCTATCACCGCCATTTCGGAAAAATGAGTAATACCACTAACAAACCACCGAATGTTAGGACGAGTCCGCAACCTCACGAGGTCTTACTTCCATTGCTGTAGACTATATGGTTCTCAGACAACACCGATTGGTACCGATTTCATTATTTACGGAAGGCACAAGCTGTCATAAGAGGTTTCGCCTCTCCAAAATGGGAATCACTAAACAAAAATCAGGTCAAAGAGGGAACCTTTGGGAAAAATACATGAAATTTCTAAAAGTTTAGCTTCCTGGCAAAAGTAATGATTTGGCAATATTATAATTTCAAGAAATCAAGAAGCTGAAAAAATAAAAAAAACGTCTTGAAATATCTTTAAAAATGATTTGGCGCAAAATAAGCACAAGTAATGAAAAACTAGGAAATCTAGTGAAATGATTAAAATTGGATTTGGCAGTCAGTCGTAGGCCAACTTTTTATAAGTAATGAGAGACGAGGTATAGGATTTCACAAGCTTCTCCGTTAAACTTATCAAATCTAAATCAAGCGCGCATCGGATTTGAGCGTTACGTTTACATAGCTTGACCCACCCTGATTTCCGTATTACAGCTTCAATGAAATGTTT
Source organism: Aplectana chamaeleonis (assembly GCA_029168955.1). Lineage (NCBI taxonomy): Eukaryota > Metazoa > Nematoda > Chromadorea > Rhabditida > Cosmocercidae > Aplectana > Aplectana chamaeleonis. The sequence continues at coordinate 144,502 of JAPDOI010001404.1, read as the reverse complement.
TACGGTTTCCGTTGCGCGCTTGATTTAGATTTGATAAGTTTAACGGAGAAGCTTGTGAAATCCTATACCTCGTCTCTCATTACTTATAAAAAGTTGGCCTCCGACTGACTGCCAAATCCAATTTTAATCATTTCACTAGATTTCCTAGTTTTTCATTACTTGTGCTTATTTTGCGCCAAATCATTTTTAAAGATATTTCAAGATGTTTTTTTTTTATTTTTTCAGCTTCTTGATTTCTTGAAATTATAATATTGCCAAATCATTACTTTTGCCAGGAAGCTAAACTTTTAGAAATCACTAATTGTATTTCAGCGAGGCCCACCGCTCCGCTGCTGGTGGTAGTCAAAATCAACAGGTCACTACGGATGTACCAGAGCTTACATGCATAGGTTTTTTTTTTGAAGCAGCTCGTAGAATTTTCCAAATATTGTAGACCCTAAGTTGGTCGTAGCTCCGCAGACATAATGGTACACGTTGACCCATATATGATCTCGTTCCGCAATCGCGTCCAGTCCGCAAAGTCTCATTATCACAATCCTAGAAGCGAAGCGGTTGTTTTGAGAATGATTCTAATTGATTTTTTTTTCAAAGACAAGCGCTACGCTTCCACGATTGTGATAATGAGGACTGAACGCGATTGCGGAACTGAACTATACGTCCACAAAAAACAGCAAAATGAAGCAGAGCAGCGCTAAGTACCCCAAAAATCGTGTCCTATCGTGTGATAGGGGTAGTACTCGGCTCGAGTATGTGGAATTATTAAGGAATCAGGTTTGTTCCACACATTTCGCTCACAAATTTCCCTTCGAGATAACGAGATAACCCCCCACTATTACGAAAAAGTAAAAATGTCTATGCTATCAAAATAATGGTAAAAATGTAGAAATTAAAAAAAAAGATTACGAGTTGTGCGTAAAAACCACATAAAAATAGACTCACCAAAATCCCTGTGAGTCATTATCATCTGAACGGGATGTTCTTCGGTATGGGTGGTATCATTCCCCTCTGGTCGAAACCGGTTGCTGAGATAACACGCCTGGCACAAGTCGAAGTCGTAGCACCGCAGGCATTTATACCTATTTCCAGAGAAATTTCCACTGAGACATCCATCACATGAAACTCCTTAAAACAAATCTGGATTCAGATCATTTCGAAATCCTGAGGAATCCAAACACCAGCCAAGATATTTTGTTCATATGAATCACACAAATTTTCTACATACCCCAGCAAGACTTAGACTTAGTTCGTATGACTGCACAAAACTACTTCCATAGAACCAGCGTACCTTCATGATAGGATGGTGAAAGCGCCATGATGCCAGATCATGCACCCAGCAAAAAGAAGTATCACGATTTACAAGCTGAAAATTGAAGATTAAAGCCTTTCTCCCATACTTAAGTGAGCCCAGAGTTGGTCGATAAACCTCCATGACCTGGCGTGGCCGACGCGGTCGTTATGTATGAAATACGTGGAATGAAATCAGTGCTATCATTCACATCAGTCGGCTCGGCCACACCGATTTTTTTTTCATCCCTCTTCATTCATATCTTTCATGATTATCGAACGGGCTGGCTACAGTCTATCGGCCAACTATGACCTAGGCCGCAGGACCGAGTAGGTAGCAGAACGGTACCAGCTGCTTTCATTATCAGTAGCTAAAAGTAATGAGCAGCCAGCACGCCCAGTCATTTTGCCGTGACCACTACCTTTGTTGGAGAATGTCACCTCTGGTCATGGCAAAACACCGACCGCTCCGCTCCTCATTCCACACAACTTGAAATAAGGGAGGAAGGATTCATTCAATAGAGATAGACTTATTCAAGCATGAAATTTCTAATACGAAGCAAACGCAACCTCACACGCTTTTCATACATTTGAAGCGGCAGGAAACGCCGCTTTCTGAGCTACGGTGAAAGCAGTGCTTGGGATTGCGAAGAAATTAGGTGAGGTTTGACAACTGACTCCATGCACATGAGAATGCTCATAGAATGCCCAGATCGGCACTGAATTCCCGACCGAAACTGGTACATATAGAAGGCGGCAAAAACCGCTAAGGCGCCAATAATGATCAAGACATTATTGGCGCCATAGCGGCATCTGCCGCGTTTTCCCGTATCGGCACCAGTTTCGTTCAGAAATCCATTACCCCTCTGAGCACTCTACAAGCCTTCTCGTGCAAAGGAATCGCTTGTCAAATACCACTTAAATTCTTAGCATTCCCAAGCACTGGTTTCGTCGTAGCTAAAAAAGCGGCATTTGAAGCCGACGCAAAAGTATGAAAAGTGAGCAAGGAAATAAAACTGGCTTATTTGATCCCTTGGCAGCTCTGCAGAGGAAACTTGCCTAACTTACCCTTGTCTAATTTACCGAAAGGTGCACACCTAAGGCTCCGTCCATACGTGGCGAGAGCGGGCGATTACGCAAAATCGATGATCATCGTGGGCACACGATTCGCTAGCCGCTCACAGGCGCTCCTTCTCGCGCACCCTCGCCCGCTCGCTCTCGCGCGCTTGCGCCAGCACCACGAATCAAGCAGCAAGTTTCAAGCTTACTGCCCTATCACTAAAGCAGGTGGCATTAAACCTGTATCAAAACCACTCCCCTTGTTTTTCATAATCCCATCACGGACGTTGAAAACCGTGGGAAATCATCAGCCGTTGCGACGATTTGAGCGACTGATCACCCGATCAAACATTTTCAATCGAATCAACACGAGGCAGGGGTGTTTGCCTGTGTTAATTTGCAGGCAGCCTTGAGGAGCGTCGAGAGGCGCACAACAGCGGGAGCGCCCGCTCTCGCCACGCATGGACGCTGCCTAAAAACGGAGTGCAAGAAGTCGGTTGGAGATCGATGCGCTTGAAATTTAATATACATCCGCAAAAATGAACGGGAGGCCGCATTTTAATCAGTTTTTTGCCTAGTAATTTCCAATCGACCCCTTCTCCCTTACTCTGCCGCGCCGTAGTGCGAGGAAGGTTAGGCTGGCTATGCAATTCCGCGGTTACCTTCTGTCCTCTATCACTAATAGGTTAGCTGCTCAATAGCTAAAGGATCAGATTCGCAACACACAAGATCAATAGGGAAGTGATGCTTACGAAGATCATTCGGCTCCTGGCAATGAGCCAGTACTGGGTTAGGGTAGTTGCCGCTGTGGGGCCTAAGGTCGTCCATCGCCGACGCATTTTCGGCCCTCGCGGTTCAGAATTCCAGAATCTTCAAGGATTCATTCCTCGGGTACTGGTAGCCTTTTGTTTGAGGCTTTTTCTGATCTAAAGCCTGTCCAATAACAAGTTCATGTATTGAAAATCCCTGAGTAGAGGGATGCCGCGAAGCTCCTATGAAAGCTTTATCATAAAAGTCGATCAAGTTTGTGAGAAAGCACAATGGCAGAAAAGGAGAAACAACCGCTAAGCTCCCAATATAGTGTGATAATAGCTGCATCGCGGTTTCCTAGAGATAGAATACAAACCATAAACTGACTCGCCCTCTGTTCAGGGTTACGGTAACTTTCTTAGTGAAACCGACAAAAGTTCTTGAATATAGATAGTCACTATGACTCGAAGGAAAGTATAGTTGAGTCCACCAACAGTGTCTCATTTACTTATCAACGAGAAGCGGTCGATTGGAGAACGATGAACATTAAACTCCTTGCAGCACAACCGCTCTCGCTCAATCGGTATCGAGCGTGCTGGTATGGGATTCATGCACATTGATCCCCAGCCGACCGTTTCTTATTGAAAAGTAAATGAGACACTCTTGGTGGGCTCCACTATATACGATCAGACTCGAAGGAACCATGGCGGCGGGTTAACATGGAAAATTGGGCTTCGGTCCCTCTTTAAAGCCGGGAAAGTTTCCACACCCCCATGGAAGACTCGCAGCTAGCCGTCACGGCGGCTGCGGGGTGTAACTCGTCCATTTGTTCAGGGTGTTCATGGATTTCGTGGAAAGGTATTTAAACCTCCGGGAGGGTGAAGTTTGCATGTGCGTGTGGGAGCCTTGACTACTTTAGAAGAAAAGGGAATCCAATTTTTGGTTGCATATCCGTGTTGTAGAATGGACGCGGAGGACGAGTTTTTCGTTACCTCTTAAAAACACAACACAATCGATTGCCTTTAGAAAGAACCCAAGTCATTCCCTCTGTTTTCAGGAAATGTAAGGCTAAATCCAGAACACATTTGCGCATCTGGTCGGATTCAGGTGCACACAAATGAGGACGAATATGAATCACACCCCCTGCAGCCACCGTGATGATTAGCTTCGAGTCCATGGAAGCTCCATCTACCCACACGCTTCAAACACCTCCCTAGAATCCAGAGGCACCACGCGCATTTCGGAAAGCCACCATGAGGGTTAGCTGCGAGTTACCCAGAGCGATCAGCGTTAAAAGGCTAAGCATAGAGCTTGAAGAATGTCGTAACATAACCCATTTCAAAAACGCATTGCCAGGACCAGAATGGTCAAGCTCCGTAAGCTGAACACACGGCACAGTGCGGGGAATAATGCTAACCACTCAGGCACTCGAGGGGGGCAAGCCTCGTTCATTTTCGCACAAGGGGGTCAGCCTTGAACTGTATTTGTGGGCGGAGACTTGAGAGGGACGGCGCTCAGACCACCGTTGAGCCTGCCCTCTGCACCGCGACGCGACCGTTGGGATTCGAGCAGGTTTTCAACGGTGGAGCACACAATCTCAACCCTCGTTTTCGTCATTTGTTTCACCACTTCATTCTTCTTCTTCTGCTTTCACAACTCGAATCAAAATTCCGTTTTTTCCTCTCAGTAGATTTGTTGAACCATTCATTTGCATTGTCTTCAGGGCACTATTCCACCTTCCGATATGCTTTTGTTTGTTGGATCTCCGTCGTCTTGCCGAGATGAAAGAAGGCCACTCCTCCAGAAACGATCCAACGTAGCTACGTGGAAGACGGATTCGTGGAGCCATCAGCTCATCAATAGGTATTTTTGTACCTTTCCTTCACAGCCCTTAGCCACCACTTGAAACTTTGATTTTCAGGAACGATGTGCGCGATTACAAGTGCGCCGTCGTTAATAGTGGCTGTGACTAGACAGCTCAGAAGGTAGTTTCCTTTGCAGTGAGGTTTCTTATGCAGTCTTTCTGATGAAGATAGTCTTATTGCAGGACTACGGAGGTAACTTCGGGACGACACGAGGAACTACTGGAATGGGAAGGCAGTGTTGAACCCGCGGAACTTCGGCATACACTCGCATCGTAATGCTCTACATGTTGTTTTTCCTTTTTCGTAGATCTGCTACATTCCTATTATTCCTTTGTGTTGACATCTGAACCGTGGATGTTGCGATTTTTGTTTTTTTTACGTGGGCTGGTTTCCACAGATTATTGATTCATCGGATTTAACGATTTTCATAAACATAGACTCAATGTGTGTTATTAAAGGTTACTTTTCAGTGAAATGGAAACTAAGAAGATTGTGGAAGCCGCCTCACTTTGTACGACTGTGAATATTTGTGTAAACTACCATTAAAGTGAAGAGTATTCCGATAATTGTAATAAATATCAGTATTTCTCAAGGAGTTTACTAGTGTAATCAGGGTGGAAGTCGTCCTGAACGGCGAGGAAGCGATGAGAACGAAGCTAATTCTAGGGCGCCTAAATATTGGCTTTGGGCTGACCCGCGTAACCACTGCGGGTGAGAACCGCGGTGGGACGGTCCCGCCGCGAAGAGATGATAGGGGCGCCAGCCTCGTTCCACTGGCACGCCAGCCTTGTCATGGAAGGAAGGCTGGCGTCCTGGTGGAAGTAGGGCTTGCCCCCCTCGAGTATCTGAGATCCCACTTGGCGCGACGTGATTACGGACCCCGCACACAATCTCACGCCTAGTGGTATTTTTGGCACTGGGCGAGGTGGTAATGCAGTTTTCGTCGTTGCGAAGGATTTAAGGGTTATTCATCTCAGTCTGGGAAGATTTCGAAATATAAAAATTGGAAACTCTCGAATTGACAAAAACATTCACGTTCATATACTTTTTTCTATTTCTACTATTGTAAATTTATTGATTTCTCTACGAGCTGAGCGAATAGTAGCACAATACGTAACAGTCTATGAAAATAAGCCAAATGAACGATGGATTACGTTTCCTACGTAAGAAATGAATAAACTGACTAGGGAAGCGTTTAGAGTAGTAAACGAATCCGCGGAAACGACTAGTATCCTTAATATCTCTTCTGGCTCAATAGTAAAAATGCGCAGTATCCCGCCCCGAGCTGCATGTTCGAAAAAGTTATAAGCATTTTTCAAGCTTCGCGAAAAGGCATCAAGCATTTTTTTGGGAGTTTCAAAAAATTTTCTCGGATTTAGCCCAAAACTTGTATATAGGGTAATCTAGGGTGGTGAACATGAATCTGGAGTCCATTTGTCGAAGTCCCGAGGTTTACTGCAGGTTACGGTAGGTAACATGTCATTTAGGGGGCGAAACCCACCTTAGTATTTTGAAAATCGACAAACAGACGTCAAATTCGTATTCCGCACCCCGAATAACCCTCCGTATACGAATTTTGAGTAAAATCTGAGATTTTGACCAAACTACCGTATGACTTACTTGACTTAATCGGTTGGCTTTCGCCTGACGCGGTCATTCCGCATCTTCACCGAGGTGTGCCGTCCTAGTAGTCAGCCGTGTCCATTTTTCACGGTCTTCAGCCACAATTTGAACACATTCCATCCAGCTGTCACTATTCCATTTCCTGCGAAACGAAACATCGCGCCTGAACTGTCTTTCGATGCCGAGTGACTTTAAATCCTCTTTAACCACATCCGTCCAGAACTTTCGCCTACGCCCAGGTGGCCGTTTCCAGACAGGATTTGGAAGCATTTTTAAAGCGTGTTGTACGAGACGATCCGGCGTTCTTCTTAGTATATGCCCGAGCAGTCGAAGTCGACTTTCCATTGCTGCTTGAGATGGCGTTAGGAGATGCTGGCACCTCCCTCGTGTAAAGCGTTGATGTACTGCGTCGATTTCCTTGTAAAGGTCTTCGTTATGGCATACACGCGGCCAGAAATATCCAAGCAAACGCCTCAAAAGCTTCCTCTCCGTGCAATCCAACCCTTCCATCCGCGTTTTCGGTGCTGCCCACGTCTCCGATCCGTACATCATGATAGGGCGAATAGCGGATAGGTAGACGCGCAACTTGACTTCCTTCGCGATGGTGGTAGACCACAAACACTTGGTTAGAGAATTGAATGCAGACGTAGCTTTCGCACATCGTTGTCGAATATCCGCTGCATAACTACCATCGTTCTTCAGCAAACAGCCCAAATAACAGAAATCGTCCACCAGTTCGATACGTTGTCCGTCCACACAAACTCCAGTTGAAGGCCTCTGAGAGACCCACATCTGCTTGCATTTGTCGGGACGAAGACGAAGTCCATAGGCTGCGGCATACTTCGAAACGAGGTTCACAATCCTTTGCAGTTTTGCGTTGTTTTCAGCGAATAACACAATGTCGTCGGCGTACTCCAGGTCGACAAGGGAGCGTCCTGATGGTGTTAGGATCACATCCGCAGGAAACTGTTCTGCAACTCTACGCATGATGTCATCAACGGCGAAGTTGAAAAGAAAAGGTCCTGCAACGGCTCCTTGCCTTACTCCTGTTTTCACCTCGAAAGCTGACGTAAATCCGACAGGTGTACGAACTGCTGCTGTTGTTCCTTTGTTCATGTCCTCGATTAACCGAACATACTTTTCCGGGACTCCATCTGCTCGCAGAGCATTGAGCAATCGATCACGATGAAGAGAGTCGAACGCGGCTCCAAAGTCTAAAAAAGCAAGCTGTAACGGCTTCGAATACCGCTGCCACGATTCAATTACTCTCCTCACGACGAACACTTGGTCGATGGTCGATCTTCCAGGTCGAAAACCGGCTTGCTCATCTCTGGTCGTTCCTTCACGATGTTTGATAAGTCGCTCGAGAATGATACGTTCTGAAACCTTGTACATGACACGAAGTAGAGAGATTCCTCTGTAGTTCTTAGGATCCGTGACGGATAGCTTCTTGTGAAGAGGTACGATGATCGCATGTCTCCACGAATCGGGTATCCTTTCGCTCATCCATATGGCACGGATGGTGTTGGTCATTTCACGAATCCCAGACGGAGGAAGAGCTTTCAGCATTTCAGCAGTGATGTTGTCATCTCCACCTGCCTTTCCATTCTTCATTTTCCGGACACAATCCAAAACTTCAGACTCAGTCGGCGGTTCCTCACTGACATCGTAATGTGCTCTCTGAACATGCGGGAGCTCAGGTACTGATGGCGCTGGACGATTCAGTAGTGAACTGAAGTAATCCTTCCATATTGGCAGCGTCGCATCACCAACTGCAACTCCATTGGTAGTGTTCAAGACAGGAGAACATCTCTTCATCTTCCCGCTATACTGTCGCAGCAACGTGTAGGCTTTCTTCGGATTCTTCTCCTCCCAAGCCTTCTCGAACTCCTTAGCTCTACACGTCCACTCTCGTTCGCGGTCACTTTGAAGCTGCCGACGCAACTTCCTCCTCAGACGCTTCTCCTCCACGAAGTTTCCTGCAGTTCGGAGAGCACATACTCTGTTGTAGGTAGATGTTGTTTCTTCTGAGACGTAGGCGAACTTCTTCTTAGGCTGTACAACCGGGAGTGCCTCTTTCGAAGCGTCCTGGATGCACTTGACAAAAGAATCCGCGTCGCAAAGTTTCTTCTTAGTCCGTACTCCGATGTGAATAGAAACGCGTTGTCGGAAATTCCTTCTGCACTCTTCATCTCTGAGACTTGTCATGTCAATCCTCTGGAGAGGCTGAGCCCCTCGCTTCCTCTTATGAATCCTCGCAGTGAAGTTCAACAGAACAGGACGGTGATCCGAATCGAATGCGACATCCCACACAGCTCTAGATCTTCGAATGTCCGATACTGGAATATTCCTCGTCAGGACATAGTCAAGCTGTAGTTTCAAAGTTGTCATCTTCCGCTTCCGCTGCTCTTCTGGAGATAGCCGGGTTGGTCCCTGCCACGTAAACTGATGGCGGCGATGATTCCTCTTGAATGTCGATGCAATAATCAGACCACTGCGTTCACAAAAGTAGACAAGGCGGTAGCCATTGTCCGATGTTTGCTCCACTGGGTAGAACCATTTACCGAGTACTTCGGATTCCTGATCAAGTCCCATCTTCGCATTTGCGTCAATCCCCTCGACAACAGCATGTTGACAAGGTATCCTGGCCAGCAACGTATTGAGTTCCTCATAAAACGCATCCTTCGAATTGTCTTCGGCGGTTTCAGTGGGCGCATGAGCACTCACTATCCACAGATTGAATCCTCTGTGATCCCGCAGTCGTACGAATGCATTCCGACACGACGTTGAGCCGAACTCCTTGACCATACCATTGAAATCCTTCCTTACAGCTATTGCACAGCCTCCCACTCTCCTATCGTCAGCGTTACCGCAGTAGATGGTGTACTCTCCGACGCTGATGACGGGTCTATCCTTGAGGCGGGTTTCCTGCAAAGCAGCAAACGGTGCATGGAAATAGCTCAGAAGTCTGATAGCGCAGTTTTTTGGATATCACTCGACAGCGATCGACAGTTCAGGGTGGCGAAATTGTGGCTTGTGGCCAAAGACTCCATGACTCCCTAGGTACGGATCCTAAGGTGTTATGGACCAGAGGCCTTAGTGTGCCGGACGGCGACACCTTTATGCAATGTGCGGGACACTTTCGCGATATAGTTGTGCACGCTATATCGCTCGAACGTTCCCTGTGTACACTCAAACGTCTGCTGGGTTCAGTAGAAGCAGGGGCACCAACGAGCAGGTACCAACAGACTTGTATACACACCCCCCAACTACCGTATACCCATCGTAATCTACTGTAATTTGCAGAAAATCGATAAACGGACTCCAGATGCGTGTTCAGCACTCCAAATTACTCCAGAGAAACAATTTGAGCAATATCTACCGTAGCACTCCGAGAATCTCGAAAGTGGCGTTTTTTCCTCGAAATTTTCCCCGGTTGGGGAGCTCTGAACGGAATTAGCCAAAAACTTTGGAAAACCGACTAGTAAACCACAGATTCGTGATCAGAGCCCCAAAAAAACCCCTGTAGGAGTTTTAAGTCAAATCGGGAACAATTTTCTAAAACGCTTCCAAAGCCCTCTACTCGGTATAAATATGCGCCCAACCGAAAATCCGTACAAGTCCAAAACGCTTTCAGTCTGGACAAAGTATGGAAAATGCGCCCTCACCCAAATTTTGATCAGGGGGTAGTTTTGGGCGCTGAACACATTTATAAAGTTCGTTTCCGAATTTTCGAAAGAATAATGTCCTTTTGGAGGGTTAAAAAAGCACAAAAAAACGACCTTTTTAGGCTTGTAACTTCTTGGAACCTGCGGCTCGGGGCGGGATACTCTGCAGCCACTAGAGATAATAACGATGCTGCCGAGATGTCGTACGTTCGTGCCGTGGCAGTGTGGAGGAAAGAAGATCATCTCCGTGCAAACCGACGTCTTCCCCTCCACGAAGAGGGTTTTTGTCATGGGAGAGGTGCTGGCCGGCCGCAGCTCTCCTTCGGATTCTCCTGCAAAGGGCCGGCGTGGAGAGGAATCCTGGACCCGCTCAGAAGTACCTATGCGCCGCGTGCGGCAAGGATGTTACCAGGAGACATACCAGCGTCCAGTGCTTCGGATGCCAAAGGTGGGTGCATCTCTCCTGTTCGGGTCTCTGTTCTGTGAGGCATCATAACTCTTCTTTTCGATGTGTTTTGTGCTCCTCACCTACCAACTCTGATTCCTCAAACTCCAATCGCCCCCTTTCCATTGTACATATAAATCTCAACGGCCTTCGTGGCAAGCTTTCTGAGCTATCTCTCTTTGCACGTACTTACCATCCAGACGTGATCATGGTTCAGAAACCAAGCTCTCTCCATCCCCTACAAATCCTCATCCCAATATCCCGGGCTATACTTCTTACCATGCTCCAAGGTCAAATCTTGGCGGAGAGTTTCCACTTTTTGTATTATCTACTCTTCCTCACACCTCATACCTAACACTCCCACGGACGGTACTGAGTACCTCCCGGTCCATCTCCCTCAAAACTCCCCTTTCTCTCTTCAACATCTATATTCCCCCTACCACATCATGCCCTCCATCCTATGATCCTATTCTACTCCTCAGGCAGCTTTACGACTGCTCCCTCTCATCTTCGTCTATATTTGCAGGCGATTTTAATGCTCATACATTTTGCTCGTCTCTTGGCTCTGATGCTAGAGGAAGTGACGTCGAGGAATGGGCGGAGGAGTGCGACCTGGTCATACTAAACGATGATCAGCCCACTCGCCTCCCTGCCAACGGCCGATCTTCTAGCCCAGACATAACTCTTGTCTCTTCCAACCTTTCAAACACCTGCTCATGGTCTACCTCGACTACATTGTCTAGTGATCATATTCCTGTCTTTGTGCACATCGATCTCTCAAATTCTCTTGCTCCTTATTCTGGTGTTCGACAACGTTCTTATCTCAATTTAGGCCAAGCAGACTGGTGCCTGTTCAGCGAGGTTGCGCTCCGCCTAGCGGCTGACTATCCGTGGAATGGCAATGTGCATCAAAAAGAGCACCACCTGTCTGATGTAATCCGCCGGGCCATGAAGGCGGCTATTCCTGTTGGCCGCGTTAAGACGTTCTATCCAAACGTCACCAGAGAAATTCTCCAAAAGATTAGGACTAGAGATGCCAGGAGAGCAGCCGACCATCTAGACCCTGTCGTTGCTCAACTCGATGACGAGATCAGAAAAGATCTGGACAGGCACAAGAAAGAAGAATGGGAAAAGTTCACGGGACAGTTGGATTTCAAGGCGGACAGTGCAACTACGTGGAAGGTACTACGGAAGCTATCTGGAAAGAGCTCGCCAGCTACCGTATCCACCATTGAATTTGATAATAACGTTTTCAAGACGGGTAAGGAAGCCGCCTACTCTCTTGGAAAAAGCTTCTTTGTCACAAGTACACGGCGTGGTCCGCAGAATAGAGTGACAGTTAGAGAGCTGTCCCGCCTCCCGCTCATGAGCACGGCCGATGCGTACACTGTGGCGCACGTAGAGAAGACCATAAAGGACATGCGGAACTCCAAAGCTGTCGGTCCCGACGGCATTTGTCCTGCTGTACTGAAGAAGCTCCCGACTGAGATCCTCCCACTCGTCGTTGATGTGATTAACACTTCATTCAGCTCGTGCATTATTCCCCAAAACTGGAAGACAGCCAACGTCATCCCGTTGCCGAAGCCAGGCAAACCTCAGTCGTCAGTAAAGGGTTATCGACCCATTAGCTTGATGTCACCTTTCGCTAAGGTAGCCGAAAAGCTCATTGTGGAGAATTTAGCAGAGCATAACGAGAAACAATTGTTTCAACACGGGTTCAAAAGGCTGCATTCTACAACTACTGCGTTGCTAGAAATTACTAGCTATGCAATCGACGGGTTCAACGCTTTGAAGCCATTGAGAACTGTTGCTGTCGCGTTGGATCTCACCAAGGCTTTCGATACGGTTAACCTAGGAATCTTGTCAAGAAACGTTTTGGAGTCGTCGATACCACCGTGGCAAAGCGCTGGATATCGGCCTTTATCAAAGGTCGACGGGCAAGAGTCATGTTCCAGAACCATGTCTCCAACAGTATTCCTATGGCAGCTGGAGTCCCCAGGGCGGTGTTTTATCACCAGCTCTCTTCAGTCTGTATCTAGAAGATAAGCCTGAACCACCACAGGATATCAAGACTGTCGCCTACGCCGATGATATAACAATCATGTGTCGAGACCGGGATATAAAGGTAGCCGCCACCAAGATCAACGAGTACCTGAAGACGCTGAAGAGGTTCTTCGACGACAAGATGCTAAAGATCTCCGCATCGAAATCATCAGTATCCGTCCTCACAACGGACCCATCCGAGCACAGAGCTCATCCGGAGGTAGAGTGGGATGGAGACCATCTGCCTGTTGCTCGGTTTCCGTAGGTGCTCGGTCGTGCTCGATCCGTCGCTCAAGTTTCATAAAAATACCGAGCAGAAGCAGGCAGGCTGTCGTTCAAGCTAAACTCAATGTTCTCAGGACCCTAGGCGGTACCTCATGGGGTAGCAGCAAGGAAACGATACTCGCGACGTATAAGGCGATCCTTCAGCCTGCCATGGAATACGCCGCTCCGGTTTGGCAGCATCTAGTTTCAGAATCTTCCTGGTTTAAGATGCAACGCGTACAAAATGCCGCTCTTCGCATTGCCACCGGATGTGCAAAGAGTTCCCCAGTCGAGCATCTGCATGCCGAAGCCCGTCTATTGCCTGTGAAGGAGCACTGTCAGCTGCAAGCCCAACAATTACGAATCAATATTATTACAACCAAACCACCCGTCCTGGAGAGTGCTTAACCCCGTTAGAGAGAGAGCCAAAAGAATGCCATTTGCCGATGCTCCATGCAAAGTCAACTTGCAGAGATGGCACGACTCACAGCAAGAACGACTCCGTCTTTGCGCGAGGAGCACACCAAGTTCGTACGGTGTCATCTTGAGAAGGCGGCGGTGAATCCTATACTAGGAGAAGTACCGCCCCCAGTCTGCGAATCCGAGACTCAACTCGGAAGAAGGGCTAGATGCACACTGGCATCGTTGCGCTGCGGTCACTCGTCAATGCTCATGTCCTACATACGTCAGCAAAATCGACAGCAGCAAATCTGATGTCTGTCCGGACTGCGGTACTATCGGCCATGATACAGCACATTTATTTCGCTGTCCGGTGAGACCTACCACGCTGACCATAATGGATCTATGGACGAATCCACTACTGGTCGCCCAGTTTCTTCACCTATGACAAAACCCTCGATGTGGCTGCAAAGAAGAAGAAGAAGAATAATAACGATACTAGTCGTTTTGGCAGATGCGTTTACCGCTCTAAAAACCTCCCTTGTGAGCCATAGCAAAAAAAAGTGTATAGGCGTGAATGTTTTCTGTCAATGTTTCCAATTCTCATATTTTAAAATCTTCTTCCCAGATTGAGAAGAATAACCCTAAAATCCTTCGCAACGACGAAAGCTGCATTACCACCTCGCCCAGTGCCAAAAATACCACTCGGCATGAGATTGTCTGCGGGGTCCATAATCACGTCGCGCCAAGTGGGTGTCTAGTTAGCATTATTCCAGTGCGGGGCGCCTGGGGCACACCATTCTCGTGAGGGTTCCACATATTTTCACCATTCTAAATCGCTACTCTTCCAGATTATTGAAAATTCGGGAGAAAAACACTGACTGCACGCTTTCAAAGGCCGCCTCCATACTATAAAAACGAGATATAGAAAAATTACAAAAGCAGATACCCTCTTTGCAGCAACCAAGCCGGGGAAATTCAGCTCTCATTCCAATTCCCATTACGAACATATGAATCGTAGAATAACAAAGCCCGAAAACTTCATAAAAACCGCACAAATAACTTTTGAGAGGGTCAAACCCACGAAATCATTATAACAGGTTAGCTACCGTACCTATAAGACCTGCGCATCGAAAATCTGCCCTGGAGCACGAAATCCATCAGTGGGTGACCAAACATGAAAGCAATATTTGTGTATATTATGACACATAAAAATGGCAGTGTTAGGTCATAGATGGATTCATAAAAAGGCTTGGATGTGTGTTCCACCAAGGACAGGCCAAGTAAATCTCTGGTTGATAGGAACAAACTGGGATGAACTCTTTTGCACGTGCCGCAATATAAACGAGGTGTATGAAGCCTTCATTTCCTATGTCCACCTTGTAATAGAGAAATGTGTTCCACTTCGGAAACATGGCCCTAGGACCAAAAACCTTCCACCGCACCTGCAACGCTTGGCCGCTAAAAAGCACTTCCTCTGGCGTGACCGCTTTCAGCCTGGTGGGCGCGTTGCCTTCAGCAAAGGTGCTAGGGATTTCGAAAAAGAATGCAAACGATTTTACAAGAACTGCGAAAAGCGCCTCATTAGCTCGGGAAATCGAAAAAAGTTTTTCAAGTACATGAATGCAAAGATGAAAACGCGTAAGGGTATCACATCTCTAAAAGATGAAGAGGGCGAAGTCATTATCGATGATCAGCAAAAATGCGAAATGTTCGCGGAATATTTCTCTAAGGTATTTACTCATGACAACGGTGCGACCCCACTATTCTCCTCCCGATGTTCCCAGAAATTGTGCTCCGTCCCTATCAGCTGCGAGGTTGTAATGGGTGCTATAAAAAAGCTCAATGACAAGATTTCGCTCACCCCCGACTCGGTGCCCTCGTACTTCATCAAAAGGGCTGCTAACGGCTTATGTTACCCTCTCTCGTGCATATTCAAACATAGTCTTGCTTCTTCTTCTTCTTCTTCTTTGCAGCCACATAGAGGGTTTTGTCATAGGCGGAGGAACTGGGCGACCAGTAGTGGATTCGTCCATAGGTCCATTGGTGTCAGCGTGGTAGGTCTCTCCGGACAGTTGAAAAAATGTGCGGTATCATGGCCGACGATACCGCAGTCCGGGCACACATCAGATTTGCTGCTGTCAATCTTGCTGACATAAGACATTAGCATTGTAGAGTGACCACAGCGTAATGATGCGAGCGTGCATCTCGCCCTTCTTCCGAGTTGAGACTCTGAGGTGCAGACGGGGGGCGGTATATCTCCTAGTATAGGATTTATGGCCACCTTCACAAGATGACACCGTACGAACTTGGTGTGCTCCTCGCGCGAAAGACGGAGTCGTTCTTGCTGTGAGTCGTGCCATCTTTGCAAATTGACTTTGTTTGGAGCATCGGCGAATGGCTTTCTTATACTTCTCTCTCTCACGGGGTTCAGCACTCTCCACGACGGGTGATTTGGTTGCTTTATAATGTTAATGCGGAATTGCTGGGCCTGGAGCTGACAGTGCTCCTTCACTGGTAATAGACGGGTCTCAGCATGCAGGTGCTCGATTGGGGAACTCCTTGCACATCCGGTGGCGATATGGAGAGCAGCATTTTGTACTAGTTGCATCTTTGTCTAGGAGGATTCTGAGACGAGATGCTGCCAAACCGGTGCGGCGTACTCCAGGGCGGGCTGAAGAATTGTCTTATACGCTGTGAGTATAGTCTCCTTGCTGCTACCCCACGAAGTGCCGCCCAGGGCCCTGAGAACGTTGAGCTTAGCTTTAACGACTGCCTGCTTCTGCTCGGTATTCTTATGAAACTTGAGTGACGGATCGAGCACAAGACCGAGCAGCTTTGGAAAGCGAGCAGCAGGCAAACGGTCTCCATTCCACACGACATCCGGATGAGCGCTGTGCTCGGATGGGTCCGTCGTGAGAACGGACACTGACGACTTGGCTGCAGAGATACTTAGCATCTTGCGGTCGAAAAAGCTCTTCGGTGTGATCAGGTACTCGTTGATCTTATTGGCGGCCACCTGTAAGTCCCGATCTCGACACATGATTGTTATGTCATCGGCATACGCGACGACCTTGATGTCCTGTGGAGGCTCAGGCATATCTTCGAGGTACAGATTGAAGAGGGCTGGCGATAGAACTCCGCCCTGAGGGACTCCATCTGCCATAGGAATACTGTTGGAGACATGGTTTTGAAACATGACTCTTGCCCGCCGACCTTTAAAGGCAGTGTTCAAGATGATTCTCGTTTTCAAGTTTTCCACTCAAAACAATGCCTTGACTACCAAGTGTCACCAAAATCACGAAGAAACGGCGAGAAATGCACTATTTCGTCTTATTTCAGTGACATTATTCTATGGGCTGGACTAGTTGTCCGACTAGATGAACATGTTCACGGTGGTTGTCACCGGTAAAAAATGGGACTAATCGAAAATGGAAGAATATTTTGGGCTAAACAATTTTAGTTAGGGTCCGATGGAAAGGACGGAGCAACACTGAATAGAGAATTGCAAAATACGGGTCCACAAAAGATTTCATTGTCACAACGAACAGTTCCATTGATACTTAAGAGGCGGGCTGATACTTGAGGATTTTGTGCCCTTCTGGTGCGTTTTTCTCGGTTTCTTCGTCATTTCAGTTCTACTCGGGGGCCAAACAATCGATTTAGCGATTAATCTCAAAATCGAAGATTGTCGTGAACCCTGCCTTTAATAAAGGCCGATATCCAGCGCTTCTGCCAAAATGGTATTGACGACTCCAGAATGTTGCCTGACAGGACTCCAAGGCTAACCGTATCAAGTGCCTTGGTGAGATCCAGCGCAACAGCTACAGTTCTCAATGGCTTGTTAAAGTTGAACCCGTCGATAGCATAGCTGGTAATTTCTAGCAACGCCGTAGTTGTGGAATGTAGCCTCCTGAACCCATGTTGAAACAACTGCTTCTCGTTGTGCTCCGCTAGATCCTTGACAATGAGCTTTTCGGCCACCTTGGCGAAAGGTGACATCAAGCTAATGGGACGATATCCCTTTACTGATGACTGAGGTTTGCCAGGCTTGGGCAACGGGATGACGTTGGCTGTCTTCCAGTTTTGCGGAATAGTGCAAGAGCTAAACGAAGTGTTAATCATATCAACGATGAGCGGAAGGATCTCAGTCGGGAGTTTCTTCAGTACAGCAGGACAAATGCCGTCCGGACCGACAGCTTTGGAGTTCCGCATGTCGCTTTATAATCTTCTCTACTTGCGCCACAGTGAACGCATCGGCCGTGCTCATGAGCGGGAGGCGGCACAGCTCTCTTACTGTCACTCTATTTTGCGGACCTCGCCTTGTACTCGTGACAAAGAAACTTACCGAGAGAGTAGGCGGCTTCCTTTCCTGACTTGAAAACGTTATTACCGAACTCAATAGTGGAGATGGTGGCTGGCGAGCTCTTTCCCGATAGTTTCCGAAGAACCTTCCAAGTAGCTCCACTGTCCGTCTTGAAATTCAACTGTTCTGTGAATTTTTCCCACTGTTCTTTCTTGTGCTGGTCGAGATCTTTTCTGATCTCACCATCCAGCTGAGCGACGACAGGGTCTAGATGGTCAACTGCTCTTCTGGCATCTCTAGTCCTGATTTTCTCAAGAATTTCTCTGGTGACGTTTGGATAGAACGTCTTAACTCGGCCAACAGGGATAGCCGCCTTCATGGCCCTGCGAATTGCATCAGATAAGTGATGCTCCTTCTGGTGCACATTGCCATTCCACGGGTAATCAGCCGCTAGGCGTAGCGCAACCTCACTGAACAGGCACCAGTCTGCTTGGCCTAAATTGAGATAAGAACGTTGACGAACACCAGAATAAGGAGCAAGAGAATTTGAGAGATCGATGTGCACAAAGACGGGAACATGATCACTAGACAATGTTGTTGAGGTAGACCATGAGCAAGCGTTGGAAAGGTTGGACGAGATAAGAGTTATGTCTGGGCTAGAAGATCGGCCGTTGGCAGGGAGACGAGTGGGCTGATCATCGTTTAAGATGACCAGGTCGCACTCCTCAGCCCATTCTTCGACTTCTTCTCCTCTAGCATCAGAACCAAGGGACGAGTAGAAGGTGTGGGCATTAAAGTCGCCCGCGAAAACAACTGATGATGAGAGGGAATAATCGTTGAGTTGTTTGAGAAGAGGAATGGGATTGTAGGAGGAGGGGCATGAGGTGGTAGGGGGAATATATATGTTGAAAAGAGAAAGGGGTGTTTTAAGAGGGAGATGGATTGGAAGGTACTCGAGAGTACCATCCGTGGGGTGTTTGGTATGATGTGGGAGGGGAGAGAGGATAAAACAAAGGTTGAAACTCCTCCGCCAAGAGCTGACCTTGGAGCATGGAAGGCAGTGTAGCCCGGGATATTAGGATGAGGATAGGTAGGGGATGGAGAGAGCTTGGTTTCTTGAACCATGATCACGTCTGGATGGTAAGTACGTGCGAAGAGAGAGAGCTCCGAAAGTTTAGTACGAAGGCCGTTGAGATTGATATGTACAATGGAAAGGGGGCGATTTGAGGAGGAGGAATCAGAGTTGGTAGGTGAAGAGCATAAAACACAGCGAAAAGCAGAGTTATAATGCCTCACAGAACTGAGACCCGAACAGGAGAGATGCACCCACCTTTGGCATCCGAAGCACTGGACGCTGGTATGTCTCCTGGTAACATCCTTGCCGCAAGTGGCGCATAGGTACTTCTGAGCGGGTCCAGGATTCCTCTCCACGCCGGCCCTTTGCAGGAGAATCCGAAGGAGAGCTGCGGCCGGCCAGCACCTCTCCCATGACAAAAACCCTCTTCGCGGAGGGGGTGACGTCGGTTTGCATAGAGGTGATCTTCTTTCCTCCACACTGCCACGGCGTGAACGTACGACATCTCGGCAGCATAGTCTTGCTCTTGGAACGCTTCCGTCCGCATGGAATACTGCGATTGTAACCCCGCTTCTGAAAAAGGCACCAGCTGTTCAGGTCTCGAACTATCGGCCCATCAGTTTAACCTCATCAGTATGCAGAGTTCTCGAAATCATTATCAAAGATTGTGTTCTATCCCATCTCGCGTCGAATGACCTCCTCAGCCCGGCTCAATATGGTTTTCTGCCTGGCAGATCAACGCTATCTCAGCTGGTATCCTCTTTCCACGACTGGTGTTCGGCTGTGAACGAAAGCTACCAAACTGATGTTGTGTACATAGACTATGCTAAAGCTTTTGATACAGTCAGTCATCCAAAGCTACTTCTGAAACTTGAAGACTACGGCATTTCTGGTGACATTTTAAAATGGTTGAATTCCTTTCTAACAGCTCGTGACTTCATAGTCAAAATTGGCGACTTTTGTTCTCATCCTTGCCCAATCGTCAGCGGTGTTCCCCAGGGTAGCGTTGTGGGTCCTTTGCTTTCCCTCATTTATGTGAACGACATTTCTGACGGATTGTCGAGCACATGCAAGCTTTTTGCTGATGATCTGAAGATATATCGTCCCCTTCGCAACCCCGCCATCGATTTTCACGAGCTTCAGTGTGACCTGAACCGGCTTTCTAATTGGTCCAAGCTATGGCAGCTAAAAATATCTGAAGAAAAATGCAGCTTGTTCCATATTAATTTCCAACATGAGTGCTTTTTACGCCTAAACGATGTTGCGCTTTCCGTACGCGACACTGTCAGTGATCTTGGTGTGCTCATTAGCACCAACCTTAAGTGGGAATCCCACTGCAAGGAAATCTCTAAGAAAGCTTCTCCTGTGGCAAATTGCATCCTGAGATCTCTGCAACACCCATGTCTCGAACATTACAGGAAAGCATACATTGTCTACTGCCGACCGCTCTTGGAATACTGTACGCAGGTCTGGTCACCATCTTCTGTCGAAGATGATGAGGTAATTGAAAACGTGCAAAGGCGGTACTCAAAACGCGTTTTTGTCAAAGTATTTCCTACGCGAGAAGTACCAGACTATACGACAAGGCTTGAAATGTTGGGGATCAAAACCCTACGATATCGGCGAACCGAGTTCGATTTACACTTATGTTATAAAATCGTTAACGGTCTTTGCGACATCCCATTTGAGAGTGTTTTCGTGTTCACCAGCCGCTGTACTCGCTCCCGCCAGCACGCTTTTCAGCTCTCACGTAGATTTACGTCGAAGTCCAACGTGCTTCATTCCTTTGCATTTAGAGTCATCCCAACTTGGAACAAATTACCTTCAGACATCGTTGAGGCCGCGCATTTTCCGATTTTCAAAAGCAGGCAATCCCACTTCAACCTCAGGTCATTGCATGGGGTCGATGGCCGTGCTTTCTGCTAAAGCTTTAAATTCAGGGTGCTCTTATTCGTACGAGTGTTTTCTTTGCCTACAATTTTGTTTGCCTGCATGTCCAGGCTGTCTTGTTTAAACCTATCTCACGTACATTTTGTATGTTTCTTTGTCGCCAGATAAAGCTATTGAATGGAATTGAATTGAACCGGGTAAACCGCCTTTTTCACTATAGCACCAACCCGTCATTGTGGACTTTGCATCTCTCATCCTCTCTCTCTCATCCCGTTAGCTGGTGTCTGGCGGAGCGGGTGACCTCTCAGCCAATACACTGCTGTGGGTGCCATGGGAGCTCGAGCGGCCTGAACATACGCTTCCATTCAGAACGTTGTCTCTTCAGATCATCCTCGATTTGTTTCAGCCATGTCTTTTTAGGGGCCGTTCGCTGGATCTTCCACTGCACTGGCCGTTTCCTCCATAGCATGCTGTACGGTAATCGGCTCGCGTCCATCCTGCAAACGTGTCCAAACCATCGCAATCGTCTGGTCTGGACTTGGTCCTCGATCGTGGGCTGGTGGTCACATTGCTCCCTGATGATTTCGTTGCGTATGCTGTCACAAAGGGTAATCCCGAGGATTTGGCGCAAGCATCGCATCTGGAAGGACTCGAGTTTCACCAGGTCCGACTTGAGCAGCGTCCACGTTTCCGAGCCGTAGAGTAGTATAGGTATTATCAATGCTCGGAACAGCCGAATCTTCGTCTTCATCGACACGTTGGCTTTCTTCCACGGACACCATCCATGCGGAGCAAAAATAGTAGTAGCATTCCCGATTCTGCTGTGGATCTCCGCCGTTGCTGCCACTTTCTTCTCCTGCACTACTGATCAAAGGTACTTGAAGTCCTTCACTTGCTGGAGTTCAGCTCCTTCGAAGTGCACAGAGGCGTGCGATCCGTCTGATGTCATGGCTTTCGTCTTATCTTTATTGATTCGCAAGCCATATGAGTTCGCAATCAACGCTATGTTCCCAATTAAATACGCCGCCTCAGCATCGGTATCCGCGAACACAGCACTATCATCCGCAAACATCAAGTCCGTGACATAATCATTGGTACCGTACTGGGCGCCTCTTCTGTTTTCAAAGGCCTTTCTCATGATGGCATCGATCACGGTTTTGAAAAGTAGCGGTGAAATGACATCCCCCTGACGAACACCAGCGTTGATCGTAAATTCTTCAGACAGCCTATCTCCGATGCGAATGCAGCTAGTTGATCCATTGTATGTTTCCTGAAGGAGCTTCACTATCTTCTTCGGAATGTGCTCGCATTCCAGTGGTCTCCATAAAGCCGGCCAGTAAACGCAATCGAATGTTGACTTGAAGTCAATAAACACGATGACAACGCATTTACCACAACGAATCCTTTCTTCTAAGAGCTGACGCAGAGCGAAAATTTGTTCACTGCAGCTACGACCCGGCCGAAATCCTGCTTGTTCCTGCACGGCTGATTTGTTCTCGATGCCGCTGAAGTCTGCTTAGAATGATCCTGTTGCTGCTTTTCCAACAATCGATAAGAGACTTATTCCGCGATAGTTATGACAGTCCCTCGCGTCACCCTTTTTGTGGATAGGCACGATGATACCACGCTTCCAAGTGACTGGTATGTACTCAGACTGCCAAATGAGCTTAATCAGCTTATGAAGTTGACCCAACAGAATGTCTCCGCCAGCTTTGATTGCCTCAGCTGTTATGTCGTCCACGCCCGACGCCCTACCGTTCTTCAGAGACTTGACAGCCCGTCTCAATTCTTCTACAGAAGGTTCTGAGTCCAAAGCAGCATCCTGCGGAACCTCTTCTAGAGGCGACTCGATAACCGGTCCCTGTGGTGCGTCGTGATTGTAAAGGTCATCAAAGAACTGTCTCCAACGCTGTAGGCGTTCGTCCGCAGTGCGCACGAACGTTCCGTCTGAGTTTCTGATGCTATCGCTAACGGACTTACAAGGGAAGTATAAGAAGCGTAGGTCTGAACGGTAGAAATCTAATGTCATAAGGGAATCTTCACGCATTACATGGTGAAATAGTGTTGGGTACCCGCCGCGAAAGATAGATCTGAAGGAGGTATGAGCTCCGAAAGTTTCCGGCCATCGACCTCCTCCTAGTCTATGAATTGTTAAGCGTTCAAGCTAACAGCATCGACGGCGCAAAGGGAGGAAGGGCAAAGGTGGGCATGTGATCAGGGTTCGAATCCCCCCCAAAGCTGCTTTTTTTGCAAATTCACGGAACTTTCATATTTTGATCAAAAATTATATCACAGATGTCATTTTATCCTTTCGCTGCGCGACATAGCAATATCGAAAGTAAAATAGACTCGGGTACAAAGGATTTAGGGTTTTGTTCTCCATCAAAGATTTCCATTGTTTTAGAGAACTTATATGATTTTGAGGTATTAACATCACATATTTTTAACAACCTTATCACTTTATGGGACGCAAAATACATAACCATTTCTTTCACCAATGGTAAATAGGCACATAATGCATCACACATAAGCAAATTCAGCAAAAGAGACAGCGAATGAACGCAATAGGCCCCTGGCAACCTATATCTTCACAGGGGCCGAGCGCTCCTGGGAATTTGAGATCAGTTGGGGTTTCGAAAGGACCCGGACGGATAAGAACGTAGCCGGCCTTAAAGGCATCGTCCACGCCGAAAACCATATAATATTTTAAACGACCTTAAAATTCAAATTTTCGAAGATCAATAGTAGAGTGAAATCGCTTGAGCAGTGCTTTCGAATAGCTGAAAAACCCGATGTCTGCCAGCTGAGCCAACCTTGTTACGCCAGGCGTATTAGTCAAAATCTGCAAGTTTTTCCCCGCCGGCACAAGAGCCTGTATCGCGCTTTGATTGGGAAAATCACTCCTTCAGTCGAGAAAGAGAACACAAGTCTCCGGCATTTGCTGGATGAAAACATTCTCGAAAAATGCAAGTGTTGTTAACGTCGTCATGATATGGGATGTTCCGCTGACGATGTAAACTTTCTTCGTCTTGAATATACCCTTCAATGGGAAGCGACCACCCGGCTCTGGTAATTGGACAAAGAGCAATTCTCCGGCCTTGCCTGATGGGAAAATGAGGGGCATGACGGTCAGTTTACGGGTGGTCGCAGAAGCCGGCTGCACCAAGCGCACCGTCTTGTGTTACTTATTTGTTCTCGTAACTTGTTCAAAATATGTGGGGTAATACTTCCCAGTTATATAAGTTCCTCCAAAACAATGGGAAAGCTTTGATGGGAAACAAAACATTGAATCCCTTGTACCCGAGTCTATTTCACTGTCGATATGGCTATATCGCGCAGCAAAAGGATAAGATGACATTAGTGATACAATTTTTGATCGAAATATGAAAATTCCGTGAGTTTGCAAAAAAAAACTTCTCGGGGGAGACTCGAACCCTGGTCACATGCCCACCACTACCCCTTCCTCCCTTTGAGCCGTCGATGCTGTTGACTCGACCGCTTAACAATTCATAGACTAGGAGGAGGTCGATGGTCGGAAACTTTCGGGGCTTATAACTCCTTCAGATCTATCTTTCGCGGCGGGTATCCAACACTATTTCACCATGTAATGCGTGAACATTCCCACATGACAATAGATTTCTACCGTTCAGACCTACGCATCTTATACTTCCCTTGTTAGTCTTCTTCCCGAAGCGGTTCAATGTACGGTAGAGTGAGCGATAGTTATGCTTAACAGCAGGCTCCTCCATTTCGTCGGCTATTCTGGTCCAACACGACTCTCGTTCCGCCTTCAACCTGTGTCGAAGTTCTTTACACAGCTCCCGATACCGATTGAAATTAGACAGTTTCGCTTCTTCTTCTTCTTCTTTGCAGCCACATAGAGGGTTTTGTCATAGGCGGAGGAACTGGGCGACCAGTAGTGGATTCGTCCATAGGTCCATTGGTGTCAGCGTGGTAGGTCTCTCCGGACAGTTAAATAAATGTGCCGTATCATGGCCGACGGTACCGCAGTCCGGACACACATCAGATTTGCTGCTGTCAATCTTGCTGACATAAGACATTAGCATTGTAGAGTGACCACAGCGTAATGATGCGAGCGTGCATCTCGCCCTTCTTCCGAGTTGAGACTCTGAGGTGCAGATGGGGGGCGGTATATCTCCTAGTATAGGCTGCCGAGATGTCGTACGTTCACGCCGTGGCACTGTGGAGGAAAGAAGATCACCTCTATGCAAACCGACGTCACCCCCTCCGCGAAGAGGGTTTTTGTCATGGGAGAGGTGCTGGTCGGCCGCGTCTCTCCTTCGGATTCTCCTGCTAAGGGCCGGCGGGGAGAGGAATCCTGGACCCGCTCACAGTTTCGCTTGCTTTCATCTATGAGGCGGATAGACTCGTCCGATATCCATGGTTGCGTCCGCTGGCGAGTGACAGGGCAAAGTGGCTCGGCGCATTCCAGGATGGCGTCCGTTGTCTGCCTCTCTTGTTCATCCACAGAATCAGTTTCAGTTAACAAAGCAAACAGGTTGGACAGTGCTAATTGAAACGCCTCCTTCGTATTGGGTGCCATTAGCTGCGACCAATCAAGTATTCTTCTGGGAGGCTCCACACGCCTCGCTCGCTGCAGCCGAAGCTTCACCTATGCACGCAGGAGATAGTGGTCTGAACCGCGGTCAGCGCCTCTCATAGCGAGCACGTCGTGTAATGACGACCTGAAACGTGAATTTATCAGCGCGTGGTCAAGAGTGGCCACGTCTTTTCCATTTGGGTTCCTCCACGTCAACTGATGTTTCCTGCGGTGTTGAAAGCCGAGTGTTCCCAATGAGAAGTCCATTGAACGCAGCGAAAGAGAGCAGACGCAAACCATTGTCATTCAATTCACCAACTCCAAATCTGCCCATGACCTCTTCCCATCCTGATCTATCCCTGCCGACACGAGCGTCGAAATCACCTGCGACCATGATGAGATCAGTCCTTGGAATAGAATTTAGCGCATCTTGAAGTTGAGCGTAGAACGCATCCTTTTCGGCATCACAGCTCGGTTCCGCAGGCGCATAGACGGCCACGATGTGTGTCTTGACCGTTCCGCTTAGTGTGAGAACAGCGACCCTGCTAAAAATCGGCCCGAACGCAACAACACTTCCAGCTTCACGATTGCTCAGCATGAACCCAACGCCTTGGTGGTCTCCGTCGCTACCGGAGTAGTACAACGTCATCTTCTCGTTACTGTCTGGCACTTGGGCGTTCCGTCTGACAATTCTCTTGCGATGATCTCCTTTTGCCCAACGCGGTGCGCCGTTCGTACGTCCCATGCCCCAATTTGAACCTCCTTCGGTGCCACAAATCGTCTTCTCTTCTGGCCAGTAGCATTCTTCTCACCAGCACCCTGGTACCCCAGTGCTGGCGCATCGGCTGCCCCGGATGCGGTAGCTTTATCGCGATATCCTGATAGACTCTCCATGGTCCTACCTGAGGTTTTCCAGCCCGTCGGTAGAAAGGGCCAACCCTCCTCCTTTCACATCCGGGCTTGGGAGCGGCAACGGCGGAGCTACTTTCCATCTAGTGTTTTTACCGAATATCGATCATTATTTGAGCCAGTGTCTGTGCTCGTTCAGCAACATTTCAGCCGCATTTATAATATATACATGAGATCCACTAGCACCGAATTTCTATTCCTCCATCTCATAAGTGTTTGACCATAATCCAATCGTTCATTCAAAAGCTTTATTTTGCAATAAAGAAACATACGGAATGTATGTGAAGAAAAGTTTTTTTTTGTGAAGAAATCGTGCCGTGAGGGTTTGTTGAAACAAGTTGTAGTTTGTTGCCAAGAGGACTAAACCTTTACTATCATGGAGTAAGCTCTACTTTCATGATTTCCCACTTCATAGACAGTCAACTCGCGAAGGAATTTTTGGAAACTGCCCACGGTGCAAGTTCGTTCTCTTGATTTAGCCTTGCCAAACAGCTTCCAGAATCCGTACCCTTTGCGATTACCCATGCATACGTTTAGAGCCGTCCGGAACGTATCGACTACCCATACATTTTGCATAGTATTTAGTGGTAAGAGTTGCGACAGCGTTGCATGAGCACAATAGTTGTACACGAACGAAAATTTCGAAAGATTTTTCGGGATTTTTTTTCGAAGGAACATTTTTCAAATTTCGTTCGTTCGACATTTCTTGTTTAGACCTGTCTCACATACATTTTGTATGTTTCTTTGTCGCCAGATAAAGCCATTGAATTGAATTGACATTTTTTTCGAAATTGTACATCTATAATGAGCACGAAAACTCCGAAATCTCCTTCACGCTCGTGCAACCCGCAGCAATAAGCTGCTCAACTGCCTCTTTCCGGACCAATCGATTGCGGTCCTGTGCCGATTTCTCGAGCGGTCCTTTAATAAGCACAACAATTCATTATTAACGTCACTTACTTACAACAAGGTTTCATTCATTATTTATTTAGTGTTTTTCTCTCTTCTACCCACTAGAGGAGCACCGGTGAGATTGGGCCTCATTGGGGCCATGCGGAATGTAAGTACGACAGCACTTCTTTGTCAATAGGGCGGGGTCTAAATTCAATAAACTACTTCGGTCAGGTTTGGTCTCAGGCAGAAAATGGTCACTCAACCTGTCAGTTTTTGGGTGCATTTCGGTGCAAATCATAGTGACCGGTTGTGTCCCCGACACGTTTTGGGGGTGGAGCTCGGTTTTCACCACCCGGTCAGCCTTGTGACCCGGGCAACCACTAGCCATGGCACGTTGAATCCTCAACCAAACCTATACGGCGCACAATCTTGCATAGAGTGACCGCGCCGCCGGCTGGAGTGATCAAGTGGACTTGCACTCGCTCAAGTCCTTGGATCATGAAAGCGAGGGGTTCCCATGTCGATCGATAGGGCATGGAAGGAACATACGCTTGATCTCTACCCATAGCTCAATTTTTGTGAGAGGACCCACACTCTTTCCGGGTGATGGGCCCGAATTAGACTCTAGGTAATCTATAGAGCGGATCCAAGTAGAGGAGGGGGCAGAACCGGGCGCGTTGACACGTCGTCACTGGTCTAAGCACCCTTGCACCTCGGCGTCACTGACCCCCGCTTATATGCTATTGGTGAGTGACTTTTACATTGCCCAGTTGGGTTCCCATTTCTGCCTAAGGTAGTGCGGAAACTCAGTGAATTCAAAAAGACATTTGAGAGTTATCTGTTGTCCCAGGAGTAATGTTTGTAAGATCTCTTTTCTTCACTAGACGAAAAATACCGTGCGGGACAAATTGCCACGATACTCATTGTCAGACACGCTCACGGTTGTTTAGAGGGGAAAAAGGCTTTTCGGTGCAACGGCGGGGCGGAAGCGAAAACGGGGAGGAGTCGAATTGTCGGTTGCACCGCAGATACAGAGAATTTCAAAACACCGGGACGGTTATTTGGCGGTAGAAAACGGGCTGACGGTACAACGGCGGGGACGTGCTCTACCGTCAAATATGTGACATGTTCCGTAACTCAGATAAAAAGACGGGTGCCGCCATCAACATGTTTTGACGAAAGTATTAACAATGATACGGGTATAAAAGGCTCTTAATCTCACAGTGCCCCTCAGTCGGCTCTTTGGAGCCGGACCTGGAAGGTGGCCTCGAGTCAACTTCCAGAAGATCCACCGTAAGGCGGAGGATAATTTTTGTCGCCGAGAGGAGGGGGTTCCTCACGGCTTGGGGGGTGTGTGCACCCCACTAAAGAGGTGCTCCCGCCGCAGCGGTGACCGTGTGGGTGGGAGCACGTCTTTTGTGGGGACCCCGTTAGGGATGCCCCAGGGGTCCCCTCTGCGGACTCGGGAATACCCAGGGGTGCGTTCCAAGAACATTCCCATGGCAAAACGCCTCTATGGAATCGTAGCCACTGCCACGTGGGAGCAATTTTCAGTTATAATTCGCATCCATGGAAAGCAAATTTGTCCATGGGAAGGTTGTTTCTACTCCCACGGCGTCGTGGGAACGTTATTGGAACGCACCCCAGGGGTGCGTTCCTAGAAGATTTCCATGGGAAGAAAATGGGTCTGATAAGATATAACGAATGATAATCTAACAGATAGGCTCATTTCATGCGGTCTCTCAATCTATCATTGGTCGGCTCTTATCAGAGGCTCATTTCATGCGGTCTCTCAATCTATCATTGGTCGGCTCTTACCAGATTCATTTTTCCTCCCGTGGAAATCTTCTTGGAACGCACCCCAGGATGTATTGATAAACGCGTGATCAGCAATCTGGTTCGGTTGTACTGCGGTGTCAGATCGGTTGCTCCGCAGGTGCTCCAGCTGGAGCAACCGACGTTCCCCCGCCGAATAACCGCCCACGTGTCTGTGCGGTTGTACGGAGGATGAGTATCGGTTATACGCTGGATGACCAGGGAGGGGCAACCGACATTGCCCCGCCAAATAACCGCCCCCTTGTCTGAGTAGCCGTAAAATATAGCGTATAGTGCAATTACACAACTTACACCGAAAATCACGCCTGTAATACCAGTGCACTCCGACCTAGAAATTCCCTAACTGGATCCTCTGTTGGCAGCCTTGTGAGAGATAACTGATGAGCTCAGGTGTTCAGCCTAGGAAATACGGAAGAGGAATGTCTCACAATAAGAAGTCATCTAAAGTAATAGAAGAGAGTGATGACTGTTAGAAACCAGAAACCATTAACATAATGACGATCCTTCATTTTGCCAGACATTTAACACCCGTGCTCCATCACTGAAGTAAGAACCATTGTTGATTGCCAATAATGACTTTGTAGACGGTAGTCTTCATGCCTGAACACCTGTGCATTGTTGTCTGTCATGTTTTTCTTCATCCCATCCGGGTTAAAACAGATAACCCTATGGAAAAGCTTTGGCGACGTATAAGCGTGCTCTAATTGCAACGCCGCGACGCGACCGCGGCGCGTAGTGAGCCACAGCTCAAGGCCAGGTAGTATTCTTCATCGGCTCCGACACTGGCAGCGGACTCCTACAGGAGTTCGCTGGGAGTCCTAGTCTCCCCTGCAACAGGAGTCCTGGTTTCCTCCTGTAGGAGTCCTGTGATTCTCTTTTAGAAGCTTGGAGGGAATTTCAAATAACGTTTGCTGGAATCAAGCCTAAACCGCCTCGTTTTCGAATTCTTTAAAATCGAAGCATGATTATCACACTTCCCCGATGACAACTTTGTCAACGGCAAAATTTACTATAGGGGATGAAGCCCCAATAGCATTCTTCCCCCATTTCCCAAGAAATGTGGAACTCCGGCCCCAAAGCACCCCAATCAATCAATGAAGGGGGCGCCTGTGTGAACCTGCATGGGCGAATCGGCTCTCCACCCCATGCACACGCGTATCGTACACCGCGCGGGTTCGATCAATACTTCAACGTGCGCGTTCCAGGTCACCTACCGGAGCTGTTTAGTCCTGTAGGAGACCCAGTGGAAGCGATGGGGCAGCATGTCCTGCTCCGACACTGGCAGCGGAGTCCTACGGGAGAAAACGACGATCGCGGTCTCCTACAGGAGCTGTTTTGTCCTGTGGGAGACCGAACTAGAGCGAAGCGATCTCCTACAGGACATGCTGCCGCATCGCTTCCACTGGGTCTCCTACAGGACAAAACAGCTCCGGTAGTTGACCTGGAACGCGCACGTTGAACCATTGATCGAACCCGCGCAGTGTACGATACGCGTGTGCATGGGGTGGGGAGCCGATTCGTCCATTCAGGCTCACAGAGGCGTCCCCCTCATTGATTGATTGGGATGCTCAGGAGCCGAATTCCCTCCTTCATGATAAGTGAGTGAGGAATTATAATGGGGCTTCACGCCCTACACTGATTTTTGTAGTTGACAAAATTGCCAACGAGGAAGTGTGAAATTCATGCTTCGATAATAAACAAACCGAAAACTAGGCGATTTTTGCTGGATTCCTGCAAACGTGATTTGAAATTCCCTCCAAACTACCGTACAAGATCCGGTCTCCTACAGGAGAATAGTAGGACTCCTGCAGGAGACTAACAGGACTCCGTCAGGAGAAAACCAGGACTCCTGTTGCAGGAGAGACTAGGACTCCCAGCGGACTCCCGTAGGACTCCGCTGCCAGTGTCGGAGTGTAGGAGACCGCTTCGTTCTAGTTCGGTCTCCTACAGGACAAAATAGCTCCTGTGGGAGACCGCGATCGTCGTTTTCTCCTGTAGGAGTCCGCTGCCAGTGTCGGAGGGTACCGCACGGTATTTGGAGTTTACTCTTTTCTTCACGGTGCCGGTGTATGCCTAATAGTCAGTTGATCCATTTGTTTATTGTTGTTCGACTGATTTTAGTGCTTTTAGTCTCTTAATTGCCGTTTGGGTATTTATTTCTGTTGTTGTCTTTGACACGGTTCTACCGTGTCATAAATCAATCAATCTTGCGCTATTTAAGGTGCAAAGGCAAGCTGTGTTACGTATCGATCGAAATCAATGCGAAAATATAAAAACTCTATCGCGAAGCGGTCATTTTTCAGTAAAGCGATGCGAAAAATTCCGGCGGTCGCGAAGGAAGCGTCTTCGGTCAGGCATCTTTCATAGTCCTCACCGCAAGCGTGGCGCGCGGGAGGGGCGGGGGACTATGAAAGTTCTTACCGCGCGAGACGCGCGGTAAGAACTTTCATAGTCCATCAGCACCGCCATAGCGGCGCCGCCCAAACCGCCGTGGCGGTTTTACCGTTTCAATCAATAATTGCTTCTCGATTTGAGTCCACTCCAACATAAATAATTCTGGGACTATCCTGCGCCACCACATACGCAAATGCAAGCCAGGAAATCCTGTACAAGTCCCAGTTGAGGCCCGACTTTTACCCGCACCGCCATGGCGGTGCCGCTGGAGATTTCACAGTGGATTTCCGCTCGTCCCGCGCGTGCCGCGCGGTAAAAAGTTTCATAGTCCACCGCTCGTCCCGCGCTTCACGCGCGTGCCGCGCTTGCGGTGAGGACTATGAAAGATGCCTCACTTACCACCCCACGACGGCGCGGCAGCCCTCGTCTCCTCTGACATTCTGACAGCGCGGCGCTGGGGCGCAAACAGCGCGAGGCGGCGCCCCCATCCTAGCCTGGCGCTGTTCGCGCCCCAGCGCAAGGCTAGAATTCTTCAACGGCGCCGCGCTGGGCCATTTTGCAGAATTGCGCGGGGCCAGCCACCTCCACACCGTCGATTGTATCCTCTTCGATTCATTATTTTCATCACTATCATGTCAACACATTAACAATATATTATCACTGTTATGACACAATCATTATCAATATTTTATCGTCATCTTCAATCGTTATACAAGAAAAATAACATGTTTTCATGCAATAACAATAATAAAAAAAGAAGTATATAGTTTGTTTCCATATATAGTTCTTCATTCACTAGGAATCACTACCTAAATTGAATACACGTACTTAATTACACGTAAGCATTTTGGAATACTTCTTCTTCTTCTTATCAGCCACATTGGAGTTTCTTCTCATAGGCGCAGAAAGGCGGCAACATCACTCGGCTTGTTCCACATATCTCGAGCAGACAGAGGAGTAGGTCTGGCAGAGCATGAAAATAGATGTAGTGAATCATGACCAGTATTTTGACAGTCAGGACATTTATCCGGGACCGATTCATCGATCCTATGTACGTAGGCTTTGAGGTACGAAGAATGACCGCAACGTAGACCCGCTAGAGTGACGCGGGAGCGTCTGGGCAGAGTCTTCTCACTGTCATCGACCGTAGGAGGCACACTACCAAGGACTGGATTAGGAGGGGCACAGGACATGTATTCAGATACGAATCTGGTGTGTTCGATTTGCTGCAGCCTCTTCCTTGTGAGCTCCGAGGTGGCCCATCTTTGACGATCCACTGTAGAAATGGCAGCGTGCAGCGGTGTGCGAATATTACGAGGATGGGGTCTGATGACAAGAGGGGGTAGTTGGGATGTGTGGCATTCTTGACTATGCCGATGTGGAACTGTTGTGACTGCAGTTGGCAGTGCTGCTTGACAGGAAGTAGGGCACATTCTTGGTGAAGATGGGATATAGGTGTTGATTTTGGGCAGCCAGTGATGACACGAAGTGCAGTGTTTTGTACACGTTGTAGCTTGCTCCAAGAGGCGTCCGACAGGTGTCTAGTCCATATCGGGGCTCCATACTCCAGAGTAGGCTGTATCATGGCCTTATATGTCGTGCGTAAGACTTCCTTTGTGCTACCCCAGGTAGTACCCGCCAGAGCACGGAGGATGTTATTTCGCGTGGTGGCAGTTGCAGCTCGGATGCGCGTGTTTCATTAAAGCGCAGTGAAGGATCCAGAAAGATTCCAAGTAGCCGAGGGTGCTTGGAGAGAGGCAACTGGTTACCTTCCCAGAGAACCCTGGGATGTAGCTGATGCTCAGCCGTTGCAGTAGTGCACAGAGTGACGCTAGACTTTGAAGGAGAGACCTTTAGCTGCTTCAATTCGAGAAATTTGGCCAGGCTGCAGAGGTATTTGTTCATCTCCGTAGTGGCACGATCGATAACAGAGTCAGTGCATACAATTGTGATATCATCTGCATACAGACATAAGTGAATGTTGGGCGGCGGCTTCGGAATATCGGATAGATATAAGGAGAATAGGCTTGGTGATAATACTCCACCTTGAGGAACGCCCGCCTTCAAGGGAACCGACTTCGACAGGTGTCCGTCAAATTTCACACGTATGGAGCGATCTTTGACGAAGTTGTCAGTCCATCGTTTGCACCAGTCGGGCATGTCACAGTCCAGAATCGATTTTGATAGCAAGGAAGTGCTGACATTGTCAAAAGCGGCAGTCAGATCAATTGCGACGATTAGACTTCACCGGCGGGAGCATTTCTATTGAAACCAGCAATGATGTGTTCAGATATTGACGTTAATGCGGTGATGGTGGAGTGAGCCTTTTTGAAGCCATGCTGATGGACGTTCAGCTGTAGTGCGCCCTGGAGATGCGGGTTTATGATTTTCTCCGCCAACTTAGCGATAGGGGATAATAGGGATATGGGACGGTGTGACGTTGCTTTATCTTCTGGTTAGCCAGGCTTGGGAACTGGGAGAACAGTCGCTTGTTTCCAACGAGCAGGAATAATACCAGTGGTAAACGACGAATAAATAAGATCACTGAGTACCTCTGCGTACTGTTCCGGCAGATGCTTCAGATGAACGGCTGAGATGCCGTCTGGTCCTTCTGCCCTCGAATTCTTCATCGACTTGATGATGGTAGAGACGGTAGAAGCAGTTATGGCAGGTACGTCATGTCGACTGAGTTTTCTGATCGCACGTAAAGTACATCTGTGCTCTTTGTTGCGGCGAGATGAAGCAGAAGCATAGAGTTTACCAAGTTGACAGGCAGCCTTGTATCCGAATTCAATTCTGCCCGAGGGGAACTCAAGCGTATTGCGCGCAGGTGCCATCTTCTTCCCAGATAGTCGCTTCAGAATGGTCCACGCTTGTTTGCTATCAGTCGCAAAATTGATGGATTCGGTGTACTCCCTCCAGCGTTTCTGCTTGTAGTCGTTCAGCATTTTAGAGATCTCATCTGACAGTAGTGAAATGCACGGATCGGAAGGATCAGTTCTGCGTCTGTCGTCCCGTTGTGTGATTAGCTCCAGTGCTTCCTTTGGTACGTTAGGGTGGAACGTTCTTACACGACCGGTCGGAATGGCTATTCTGGAGGCTTCTGCATATGGTGTCGACGACGAACTTCTCTTTGTCATGAACAGAGCCAGCTAGCGGATAGTTGGCTACCCGGCTGAGCAGCACCTCCTTAAACAGGACCCAGTTAGTCTTACTGTAGTTAATGTAACATTTGCTACGGAGCCAGAAAAAGGTGCGAGATGGCTATTAAAAGACAGATCCAATGTTGTGCTGATGGGTACATGATCACTGGCCATGGCCACAGATGTGAACCAGTTACAAGACATGGCAAGAGAAGAGGAAACGAACGTGACATCAGGTGAGGAGGGCCTGCCCGTCGATGGGAGACGAGTAGGAGAATCTTCGTTTATAGGAATTAGGTCACAATCATCCGCAAAGCTCAAGTAGTTCTCCTCTGTCATCAGGATCTAAGGAGGAGAACCAGGAAGGGGGATGAGCATTAATGTCACCAGCCATGACAACAGATGAAGATGAGAGGATTGAAAATACATCATGTAAGTATGGTGTGGGATCAAATGCGTTGGGACAAGAGGTGGATGGGGGAATGTAAACATTGACAATATCCAGAGGACAGCTTTGCAATACTATATGAACTCCTATACATTCAACAACATTGTCATTGGGGAGGTCAATAAGGTGAGATGGAATTGAAGATTTAACAAAAGTTGACACGCCACCGCCATGTGATGTACGGGGAATATGATAGGATGCATAGCCGGGAAGGCGGGGCTGAGAAGGAGGACACGCTAAGTTTGGTCTCCTGTAGGAGGATGACATCAGGTTGTGAGCGTTCAATGTACAATGTAAGTTCCATAAGTTTGGCACGCAAGCCATTAATATTGAGTTGAAAAATGTTGAGTCTATGAAGAGGAACCGTAGAAGGTGAATTAATACAAGACATACAACAATAGGCATCAGTGTAGTCACTGTAACTAGTTAACCCTGAACATTTGAGGTGTACTCCAGCCAAGGCAACCACTGCACTGGATGCTCGCATGTTGTGCCGACAATCCACAATGACGGCATGGATATCGCGGAGTCTTGTTTCGCGGTCCAGGATTCTTCTCAATGCCAGCTCGTAACAGTAGAATACCAAGGAGTGTAGCAGCCAGCCATTTACACTCCCACACAGAAAAAACTCCTCGTGGAGTTGTTGACGCTCGTTTGATGAGTCTTCTTGATCTTGGTAGTCGACTCCACAGATCCACCACGCGTAGGTTGAGCATCTCGGATCCTTGGAATACTTCTAGTTGAAAATACCAATCTATTCATACCTATTGAGGAATACAAAATAGACAAAAGTAGGATCGAATGATAAAAATCTTAGTGTTCAGAAATCTAAAGCTAACATGTAAAAAGATAGAAACCGGGAAATAGACGTTCCTAAGTATTTCAGAATGCTTATAATTGATAACACACATATTCATATCTATTCAGGAATGAAAAAAGGCAAACAAAAAGATTGAAACGTAGGAATTTAGAGTTCAGAAATCCAAATTGAACATACAAAAAGGTAGAAACCAGAGAATTTGTTCATCTAAAGAAAAACAACTCCTAGTAATTCTAGTGGGACACATTTTCTACCAATTCAAGTTCAAAGAGTTACTACGAAAAAACATTTCATTGAAATACGGTCACGTTGCTCCGATTCGGTCCTCGTTCCACAGGACATGTTACGTGAAGACACCTCTAGTCGCCGTCGCACGGCGCGGCTAGGGCCTCATCACGATGCGACTAGCGGTAAATGTGTACTGTGAAGAGCGCGCTCCATCGCAACGCGACGTCCCAGCCACGCCGCGCGACGGCGACTAGAGGTATCTTTACGTAACATCTCCACAGGATACTTCATGCCTTCAATCAAGCGACTTCATCCGGATCGCCACTGATTTGATTTCCATCATCGTGCTTCACATTCCGTGACTGCGCGCAATGCTGAAAAAGTGTTTAAGCATTTGTACCACTGAACACAGTTTATGCGAAAATAAACCAAATTGCGGCGCAAATATGTTCACAAACTTACATTTCTTGGAGTCCACCTCTGAGAGCCGCCTTCCTCAACAAATTTAGCGCCTCGAACGTCTTGTCTGAAAATGAAATGATTGGAAACAAGGCGTATCATCTAGCGTTTTTCAACTTAGTGCTTTCTGCAAAGCTGTAAACGTTTCTTTGCGCCATGCGATTCGCTGATGAACCATGCTGTCGAATTTGACCGTCCTCTCTTGATGACTGCTCCCAGGCGACTGGTAGAATCTGAAATACAATTTCCGTTTCAAGTGTAATGCTCTGTGAGATGAATCTCTTACGTGGATTGATGCCTGTTAATCAAGACTGCGGCTTTGAGTTCGTCATTCCATTCGTCGTTCCCATCCAGATGTCAAATGGGATGGTGACCTGATAACAACCTACAGAGCAATACTTCAGCCGGCTCTGGAATATGCGGCACCAGTGTGGCAGCACCTGGTGTCTGACAGCTCCTGGAATAAGCTGCAGCGTGTACAGAATGCTGCGCTTAGAATTGCTACCGGTTAGCAAGGAGCTCCCCGATGGAGCATCTTCACGCGGAGGCCTGCATATTGCCGGTCAAGGAGCATTGTGAACTCCAGGCACAGCAGATGTATATTAATGTTCTGAGACAGCCGAATCATCCGTCAAAGAGAATCATGAAGCCCATAAGAGAGAGGTCGATTAGGACGCCGTCCGCCGATGCTCCTCGTAAAGTTGATGTACAGAGATGGGCCGACTCCAACATGGAAAGGCTTCGTCTTCTGCGTGAGGAGCACACCCAGTTTGTTCGAGGATATCTAGCGAAGGCGGCTGTGAACCCTATCTTGGGAACAGTGCCGCCTCGGGTTTGCGAGTCCGAGTCTCAACTCGGCAGGCGAGCCAGATGTGCTCTTGCATCGCTGCGCTGTGGTCACTCTATTCTGCTCATGTCTTACGTCAACAAGATCGACAGCAGCCGACCAGACGCATGCCCGCATGTGCCCGAAGAGACCTACCTCCAAAAACCACTTTGAGGCTGCAGAAGAAGAAGAAGAGTTCGTCATGTCCGAATCCTCTGAGATCGTCACCAAAATCTGAAAAGTATACATTTCATTAACAACTTTATGAAGTGACAGGTATGCGTTACCTATACCTGTCAAAAAAAAGCACGACATACGACAAGTTTCATCGATTTGATCTACCAATCGATAATTTCGATTGATTTAATAATCAATAAGTAACCAACCCAATGGCAAGTCCCCCTATCCCATTCCATCCAAAAATACCGCAGCCTACAACAAGTCCAAGTGATTTGATCTACAAATCAATAACTTCGACTAAATTTATAATCAGTAAGTATTGTGCCCAACTTCTTAATCACTTTCCTGCCCCATTTCATTTAAAAAAACAGCCTCCGTGCTGTAGCGATTTGACATACAGGTAGATAATATCGACTCACACGATAACAGGAAATCACAAATTCGTAAACCTAATGAAGATATGCTACTGGCACACAATGATGACAAAAATGGTTTGGCCTATAGGAATAAATGAGAATCTCAGGTTTGCTTCAGCGCTCTAATCGAAATCAGAACGGAGCGCGAGGCTGGGCCATGAATTATTACCCCAGCGCGGCGCTGGTTCAACTATTTCAGCAGGTCTCGCATGGAACACGCCGTCTCGCAAAGATTCCGCGGAGAGGCTGTCGCTGGCCTCGCGCTGAGGGGTGCTCCGCCCACCAATCGCGCCCCAGCCTCGCGCTGAATGCCGAAAATGCCCCAGCGCCGCGCTGTCCGAATGTCGGAGTCGCGCGATGGGTGCTGCGTCCGAGAAAGAGAGTCAGCGCGCAGAGACGGAGTGTGGCCAGCAGCTCGCCTGCCGAACGAGCCTGCCGCCAGCAGCTGGTCGGCGCTATGCCTGCATTACGAGGATTCTCCAGAGAGCGGTAGAGGATTTCGTAAATGGTATGACTTTCACGTGAGCAGTTGACGTCAGTTGCTCTCATCGATTGGTCAATGTAGTGACCGGTACCTCACATCATTTCTCAATAAAAATCTCGAACGTTTTTTGAGGTGGAGCTCCGCTTTGTTCTACAAAAGGGTGTCGCTTTTTGAACACTTTATGTAGGCTCTAAAATATTTATTGCAAAAGAGCGAAAATGAAACTTCAAAGGTTCCAAACGAGTGAAACCAAGGAACTACTGTAACAACTTTATGTAGGTTGAATAGGTCTTGCTCATCTGCCCTTCATAGTTTTGATCTCAAGGGATGCTCTTGATGCTCTATTCTAGTTGCGAGTTTACCGCGTTTCCTGGGAAGTATTTTAGATGAGTTCTCTCCTTATAGTACGACTTGAGAGAAACTTCTCCTTTTGTACGAAACTCGAAGATTAAAATATTCGAATTGATTTATTCATTTAATCAGCGATCGATTTTGAATCATCGTTGAACATGCAGTCTTCATGCTTATTTACTTAACGAAATATACAATTAGAGGGAAAATCAAGAAAAGAGAACATGAGAGAAAAATAGTGGGAACAAAAAGACAAAAAATGAGCAGGACAGAGAAGAAGAAGAGAGAAAAGAAGAAGAGGATGGAGAAGAAGGTTTAAGGAAGAGAAAAAAAGCGAAAAAAGATGGATATGGAGAACAACAAACCAAATCAGAAAGGGAAAGAAGAAAAATTGAATAGGCTCAAGAAATGGAGACGTAGGGGAAAAGAAGATGTTGAAGAAGATAAATAAGAACAAAAAAGCGAAAGGAAAATATAGAGAAAAGGAAGAGAAAATTCAATATGGAGGAAAAATGATTGAAGAAATTGATGATGATATTACAACAAAAAGTTGGGTCAAAATCGAAAAATTCTAGTATTTAGGTGTAAATGCAAACCAGTAAACATAGTAAATGGTGATCGCATTCGACTTCAGTGCGTTGAAGCAAGATAAGAACACGAAAAACATCTAAGTTCAACCAAAGTTTCATGACACCTAACTGTCTACTCAAATACTTCTCCCTAAAGGTTATATAGCATTCTGCTTCCTTTCATTTGTTCCTTGTTTTCCCTTTTTTCTTCCTTTTTTCTTGTAATCACTTTCTTCTTATTATTCTTTCTCTTCTTTTTCCTTATTTCCTTTTATGCTTCCTTCCTTCCTTTCTCTCTTTCATTCTTTTTTCCTTCCTTCCTTCCTACCTTCCTTCCCTCCCTCCCTCCCTCCCTCCCTCCCTCCCTCCCTCCCTCCGAAAAAAGAATAAGGAATGGAAGAAAAGGATGGAGATGAATGGAGATTGAGAGGAAGGAGGACAAGAGAAGCAGAGAATAGTGGAAGAAGAAGTAGAAACAAGATGATGGTAAACTTAATGCAAAAAACAGATGCAAACACCTCATTACGTATCATGTTTAGTGCTTATTCAGGTTTTTTTCTTCTGAAGATCTGTTGTAGAATGGTTTGCGTAGTTTGTGTTTTTTTCATGTTTGCCTTATGCACTCGTAATAAACTTATACTTATTAAGAGAGCACGTAATCCGAAGAGAGAATGATGACAGGAAGAGAGAAGGAGTGACAAGAAGCACAATAAGTGAAGCAAACAGAAGTTATAAAATAATGCTGAACAAAAGGAAGTTGACGACAAGGCGTCATGGAAGTTTCATTTGACTCAAATGTTCATGTTCGTAGCTTAACAGCGATCACCATTTCTTGCGAATACTGAATTTGAAAATGAATCTAGTAAATTTTCTCAAACTTTCCAAAAATTCCTTTTGATAAAATTTGAATACTGTCATCAAAACAGTTGTTTAATAAAGCTGTGCAATTCTTCGCAGTCATTTTCGGATGCATATTTTAGCATTATCATGGATGGATGCCTCACAACTTCAAATCATTATTATCTTGCTCCTTCCCAATTATTTCTTCAAATTAGGGGTGTTCTATTTTGTTTTACTGTTCTCTTCAAAGTCGCGTTTAATTCCATAACTTTCGTCGATATCTGCAGCTTTAAGAAAAGCACAAACCAAAATTTTCAGCAGTTTTTTCGTCCTCCGGTGAAAAAGGAAATGTAACGATAGTGCCTAAAAAGTGTTAGCGGTTGTCTGCCTCTTCTGCAGATGGCCAGTGTCCATTTCCTCGAGCAATTTTCGGATCTTCTCGAGACCGTACCGTGAGCCGTCTTATTTGAATCCAGATAGAACATATCGAATGCGTCTGGGTAACAGTAGCAGAAAAGCATTTTTAATTCAGTTGAATTTAGATGGGAAATCCGAAATTATTACATATTTTTCAATTTCGCGTGCAATAACCTGGGATAAAACCGAAATTTTAAACACTTAACGATAAATTTGTTTCAAAATTGGTATCGTACGAATGCTACAACGGGTCTCAACTAAAAACCAATATTTTGTTATTATATTTAGTAACATAAAACTGATTGGAAGCGGTCTTTGCAGTAATCCTAAGACTTTAGTGTGGGATGTATAATGATCAAGTGCAAGAGTTTTGACGCTTAGTCTTTGGAAGACCTGTCTCTTGAACAGCTCCTATAAGAGATTAATTTTTCTTTCTCTAGAATAATCTTTCAGTTTCCTCTGAGTTTATCGCGCTAACATTTTTTTCTAACTGCTAAACAAAGTAAACAGAGCCTGAGTCCGTAGAAATTCAAAAACAACAAAATCCGTTATAATTCGAAGTTTTTCTTATAATTACTGCTTTATTCACTTCCCTTCATTGTATTCCCCTTGTCAATAACTCTTTAACTCAAGAAGTGTCATTTGACAACCTTCCTCACAGTTCCAGTCATCATTAGAGCTTCCCCCGTGCGGTATGACGAAACAGAGCCGCCGCCGCCCGCAGCTAGCAGCCTGTCACTCTATCTATGCAGAGACGCTAGACGACGAAGGCGCCAGCCGTGCTCGATACCGTTTCGCAGCAGCCGCCGCTCGGTCGGGTGGTAAGTGCACCGTAATCCGAAGGAAGCCAAGCGAGGCGAGGGGTGACCGTGGAGCGCGCGTTTTGTACTGAATTTCCACGTCATCTTCCCTTCGACTTCCCGGAGGGTTGATGGCGAATACGATCCCTGATTTCTCATTTTGGAATGGTATATCAGGGGCCGTATGCATATCTCTCCCCGGCGGGGATCCGTCCCCCAGCATCCTCGCAAGGGGACGATCCCCGCGTGAGGACCCTCGGGGACGGGCCATATGCACATCTCGTGCTCGTCCCCCGGGGATGAACTCGCTACTATATTTCCAATCCTCGGGCCGCTCAGGGGTGCGTTCCAAGAACGTTTCCACGACGCTGTCGGAGGAAAAGCAACCTCACCATGGACGATTTTGCTTTCTATGGATGCGAATTTGTTGTGATGTGGACGCGATCAGAGACCATGATTTATTAGCAGGAACAATGAACAACAATAAGGTGATAGGCGGCCTTTTATAGGCCTCAAAGTACAAAGTACACAATATCACTTCCGGTGGCGCGATGGGGTGATTGCAGGCGGTGAGTGGTCGAGAGGCCAAAGGTCGTCGATCATCGTCGTGGTCTACTGCCCGCAACACCTTCCTTTCCTCAGTTAGATACGGTACGTCTTCTGGCCCGGATCGATGTTGAGCTGACGCGGCGCTCGGCGGCTGCGTGAAGAACGTCGAGGTGGTGCCGTTGACGGGATGGTGGCATTTGTCCTCGATTTGTCATCGATTGTGATTTCTACGTCGGTAGCTGGTGAATCTTCAGCGACGGCGGCATCTCCAGACTGGTATAACGGTAGGTCGAAGATG
Organism: Aplectana chamaeleonis; assembly: GCA_029168955.1. Taxonomy (NCBI): domain Eukaryota; kingdom Metazoa; phylum Nematoda; class Chromadorea; order Rhabditida; family Cosmocercidae; genus Aplectana; species Aplectana chamaeleonis. The sequence continues at coordinate 102,409 of JAPDOI010001404.1, read as the reverse complement.
TCGAGAAACTCGCTGATTGTTGATTGGTTATGGCGAGGCTTCAGTTGATTAACGTGCCGAGTCCATAGGAGGTCCTTGCATCGAACGAGGTAAGTCACTTTCCCGATACGTCGAACTACAGTATCGGGAGTCCATGTGCTTTTCGATAATCGGTAGTCTCTCGCAAAGACGTTGTCGTTGACTTCGAAATAGCGTGGGCGGGTTCCGTGATGTCGGTTGAATTGGGTTTCCATTTTAACATCGCGTGGTCCCATAATAGTTTCAGTAGATGGCATCATGAGGTCCAGCGTATTTCGAAGACGGCGTCCGAGAAAGTTCTCGGCTGGTGAAAGGTAGTTTGGTCCTGATGGGCAGGGTGTGGAACGGTAGGCCATCAGAAATGTCTGTAGAGCGTCTGTCGTTGGTTCCTCTCCTTTCAGCTTAACTAGGGCTCGTTTGAACGTGTCGACAAAGCGTTCGGCTTGCCCATTGCTCTGCGGATGAAAAGGTGGGGTACGAACGTGCGTTATTCCTTTGGAACGGCAGAATTCAGCGAAGTTTGCTGAGGTAAATTGTGTTCCGTTATCCGTGATTAGTGTCGTTGGATTTCCGAACTGTGCAAAAACTTTCTTCATTGCATCTATCGTAGCGGTTGAAGTAATGGAGCTCATCTGGACGATTTCAGGCCATTTTGAGAAAGCATCCACGATTATCAGGTAGTAGACTCCATCGAGTGGTCCGGCGAAATCAGCGTGTATGCGTGTCCATGGGGAGGTTGACTTTGGCCAGGAGTGTAAGTCGGACTTGATAGGGTTCTTGGCTGCTAGCGCGCACTTACTGCAGGTCCTGACGAGGCTCTCGATATCGGCATCAAGCGTAGGCCAGTAAACGCAGCTTCGAGCTAGCATTTTCATCCGTGTCTGTCCGGGATGAGCCTTGTGTAGTGAACTGAGGACACGATGTTGATGGCATTTTGGAATCACCAGGCGATTGGCAGTCAGCAGGCAACCATCGATCGTTGATAGCGAATCACGGCGGTTGTAGAAATGCCATAATGGTGAGTTCTTATTGATTCTTGGCCATTTTCCCTTTTGGTTGTAGTTGATCACATCTGTAAGTATAGGATCTGAGGCAGTTGCATCGCGAATTACCTTTGATGAGGGCGGAAGTTGGCGGAGATTGTCCATGACTTCAGCAGCAATATCAGCGTCCACGACAGCAATTACGCGATCCTCGGGTTCTGGTGAACGTGACCCAATGAGACGTGATAACGCATCGGCTTGTCCGAAATCCTTCGTATTGACGTATTCGATGGTAAAATTGTAATTCAGCAAAATTGTGGCCCATCTCTGGAGACGGTTGGCGCTGTAGACAGGCACGCCCTTTTTGCTTCCGAAAATTGCAATAAGGGGTTTGTGATCCGTTCTCAGTGTGAAATGGCGTCCATGGAGGAATCGGTGGAACTTTTGCACAGCAAAGATCAAAGCTAGACCTTCCTTTTCGATCTGACTGTAATTCCTTTGTGGGGACGTCAGAGCGCGGCTTGCGTGGTAGACCGCTTTTTCGGTTCCATTCGGGAAGAGGTGCGTCAATACTGCTCCGATTCCGTAATTTGAGGCATCTGCGGCGACTATGATCGGCAGGCTTGGATCAAAATGTGTCAGGAGAAGATCCGAGTTGAGTGTTTTCTTGATCTAATCGAATGAAGCTTTGCATTCTGGACTTCAAATGTAGGCAGTATCCTTGGTCAAAGCATCTAATGGAGCACGTAGATCGTGTAGATTATTGACAAATGTTCCATAGAAGTTCACCAGTCCTAGAAACGCACGGAGTTGACTTACATCTTTAGGAGGTGGTAATTTTCAGTATTGCCTCGATTTTCGCGGTATCTGGTCTGCGTCCTTCAGCATTAATGACGAATCCAAGGTATTTGATCTCAGTCTGCAAAAAAGCGCATTTTTCCAAGCGAACACGGAGTCCGTAGTTGTGTATTCGTTGAAGTAAGGCTTCGAGGCGTGTGTTGTGCTCGTCGACGGTCTTGCCCGTCACAATGAGATCGTCGAGGTAAGCGGCTACACCGTCCAATCCGGCGATAAGAGAGTCCATTTGTTGCTGGAAAATACCAGGAGCAGCCTTAACCCCGAAAGGTAAGCGATTGAAACGGTAGAGTCCTCGATGTGTGTTGATCGTCAGTAGTGCTCGTGAATCTTCATCCATTTCTAGCTGAAGATAGGCTTCGGCAAGATCGATTTGTGAAAAATATCGTCCGCCGTTCAGTTTAGCGAATATATCGTCGGGCGTTGGAAGGGGGTGCTGGTGCTGTTCGAGTGCGTCGTTCAGTCCAGTGGAGTAGTCTGCACATAGACGAATTGTTCCATTTTTCTTCTGAACGACGACTACGGGAGCGGCCCATTCAGAGTGATCGACGGGCGAGAGAACATCCGCAGCAACCAGTCTCTCGATTTCGTGTGGAATCCTCGGGGTAGCGGCGTATGGAACAGGTCGTGCCTTCATGAAGATGGGTTTGCTGTTCGGTTTCAGTTTGAGCATTGCCTTCGATTTTGTGCAGCATCCCAGCCCTGGTGCGAAAGCGGAGGTAAACTGTTTCTGGAGCTTCGTGGTAAGTAATAATCGTTGACTGCTTAACGTTGAATTGGTGACAGCATCGCAGGTGACGTTTTCAGCAAGATTCCGGGCGAGTATTCCATGCTGTGCGATCCAATCGAGGCCCAGCAATGAGTTTGTGTCCGCAATGTGGCAGCTTCCGTTTCCTTTATGACCATCGAGAATAAAGTTGCATTTCGTCCGCTTACATTTATTCTCTTGTTGTTTGCTGACTTCAGTGTGACGTAGGGCGGCAACAGTGGGGGACGACCGATTGCGATCCAGTCCTTGTAACTGAGTAGAGTAACATCAGCACCAGTGTCGAGTCGCATTCTCACATCAGATCCCTTGATCGTTACGGTTCGGTAGATGCGGTCGACAGTTGCCATTTCCGAAGCTGTGGATGCCATGACAACGACATTGTTGGCTTGTCTGCGTCTCATCTTTGGCTTCGGCTTCCGTTTTGTGAAGTTGCGGCAGAATCCTTTCTTGTGACCAACCATTTTGCAGTCGTGGCATGTTTTGTTGATGAAATCGCAATCCTTGGACCAGTGACTGCCTCCGCAACGAAAACAGGGTGAAGGCGGATCCTTCTGTTGAGTTGTTTTGGCATTGGCAGCGTTGATGTGGCTTCGAGGTGGAATTTGTTGCTGAATTCCGAGTAGCCGGGCATCTTGTCGAATGTCCATGAATTGCTGGATTTCGGCGCTGAGTTCCTTCAGCGTGGTTTGCGGCTTGTCTTTCATCTTTCGGAGTGCTCGAGTACGTAAGTCGGCATCCTCGGGGGCAACCAATCCACAAATCCAAACCAGGCATTTCATCTGTTCAGGTGTCACTTCGTTGAATTCAGCCATTTCGTGACGTCGATTTACCATTCCAGTGTAATCGCGAAGAGCTTCACCATTGTGTTGTGTCTTCAGGTAAGCATAGCGTCTAGCGAATATTGATGTATTGTGTCCAAGCAGCTCCTTGAGAGTCTTAACTGTGTTTTCCAGAGTGATCTCGGAGGTTTTCTGGGGCAGAATGTGACTGGCGAATCGTGCATACGTTGTGGAGTCGAGTTTCGAGACGATCAATCGTGCTCTCGCGGCTTCGTCCAGTGTTGAACCATCGCTCGAAATGACATCCTCGTATCGATTGTACCATACATCGAATGTTCCGCCATTTTCCGGATCGTAGTTGAACTCCGGGAGGCGTGTGGACAGCGAGTTCGTGACGAATTCCGCTGTAGTTGCTGGAGCGGAAGGAGTACTGGAACCGATTGTCGACATCAGGCGTTCCATTTGTTCCATCATAGTCTTCTGTTGTTGTGCGGCCTGGCTCAGAACTGCATTCAGTGTCCTCTGCTGGCGTTCCTCAGACTGGCTCATAATAGCATCCAGGACGGCTTGTAGGGCAGCAGAATCCATTGCAGTTGTCGAATAGGGAGGCAGGGAGTAAGTAGATGTAGATGCTTGATCGCCACTTGTTGTGATGTGGACGCGATCAGAGACGATGATTTATTAGCAGGAACAATGAACAACAATAAGGTGATAGGCAGCCTTTTATAGGCCTCAAAGTACACAATATCACTTCCGGTGGCGCGATGGGGTGATTGCAGGCGGTGAGTGGTCGAGAGGCCAAAGGTCGTCGATCATCGTCGTGGTCTACTGTCCGCCACAGAATTATAACTGAAAATTGCTCCCACGTGGCCGTGGCTACGATTCCATGGACGCGTTTTGCCATGGGAATGTTCTTGGAACGCACCCCAGAACATTGGACCGCGCTTCCCGATCACCAAATACCGGGCCACCAATCGCTGCTTGTCCGGGTCGCCCGGAATGGTGAATCGGGTCGGCCGGAATTTTGAAACTCTGGCGACCCGCATCATGATTTTTGGCGACCCGGAGCATCTCCCCGGGTCGCCGAAATTTATGAACCGGGTCGCCCGCAAGTCTGGGGAATTTCAGCGACCCGGTGCGAGATTCTCGGTCACCCGCAGGCTCTCCGCCGCTCACCGAAAACGGCTGTAGGACATATGGCGCGGCCCTTCGTGTGGCAGCCGAACGCGGCGCGCTATTGCCACCCGGACGCTACCGTATGCTCGGCGCGCCATCGGGCTGCGACCGGTCACGCGAAACCGTGCGGAGTGGTCCATCAAGTGACATTGGAGCGAGTTCTGTGGTGGAAAGGCTGACCAATCAATAATGAAGGATGCACGATAATCGATCTCTCTAATCATCTTCCAGTACGGACACTCTCTAGTTGGCAAGGTGCCATCTCGTGAGCTTCGCGTCAGAAAAGAACGCGAAACGTGTTTCTGGGATATTTTTGGTTTAGAGTTGATTTAACTGAGTCGGATTGCACCCAAAACTTCTCTATATACAGAAAATTGAATTGAGAAAGTTTGTCTTAGTTTTTCATGTGGTACTGTAATAATTTCGTTTTTCATTCTCTGTTATTCGAATAGAGGGAAAGTTCAAATCTTCATTATCTTTACTATCATTGTTGACTTATTAGTTATTAGTATTAGTACAATTATTATAGTCAATTAGTGTTATTATGTGAGCACTGCATTACATTATTGTTATGAAGTGCAGGAATACTTTAAAAAATAATTTCTATATAGTGTTCTATACTACCTAAAAACTATATATTGCTATTTCACGCTACCCTATCCTTTATCGTAGTATACTAATCTATGCTATATTATCCTTCCATATAATTATATTATACTGTTCTATACCAATTTATCCTCTAATACAGTAGCGGTCATAAATCTATTGACATGGCTTTTTCGCCAATAATGTTTTTATACAAATCTTGGGCTGGTCTTGTCGAAACTTGCTGAAACCTTAAAATGCTATGAGGCATCACAACTCTTGATTTACACATACACGGGATTAAGTTTGAGGGTGCAATTTTTAAATTAAGAATTTAGTTATCATTTTTTGGTATGATTTCATGTTAGCACTATTCCCACAAAACATGGCTATTTCAATTCCAAACACGTTACAGTTATTCACCATTTGAAGACCCTCTACATCCGTTGTAAAACCTTGTAAAAGATTAATTTCTATAAGTTTTTTTTAATAATTTTAAAATGAATTTATGCGATATTGCACCTATTAAATATCCTTCGTTGAAGTTATCGATAATGATAAATAAATTCCATATTCGAAAACTGCACTATCAAAAGTTCATCTTGTGTATGTGTGAAGCAAGAGTTGTGATGCCTCTTAGCATACTAAAGTTGGACCAAGCCAAGATATGTATAAAAACGTTATTAGCGAAAAGGCCATGTCAATAGATTTATGACCCCTACAGTATGAACAACTAGATATATGTACACAAACACTCAATATTATGTATTTTCAAACAAAATATTCCAATGCAACTATGTACAAACAATTATTATTATTAGTCTTGGCATCACTAATACAATCACCAGTTACTGAGCATCACGAAAGTGCAATCAAATAGTAGTTCCAGTTACATTTCTCGACATGTACATATACACAATACATCTATATTCTTCTTTGACGATCGCGCACACGGAGATGTCTCTTCTCGTTCGGGTTCTGAAATGGATCTGGGGAGGGCCAGATTTTGAAAAGAATGGCAGAAGGGAAGCAAAGCCGAAAACGAACTGCAGAGAATAATTAATCATGATTCCTAGAGATCATGATAAGCCTTCTCTCAGCACGCTGATGGCTACTGATCTGGGTGGGAGGAGTAGCGATAAGGAAGGATAGAGAAGGCAGACTAAGAAAAACAATCCTAAAACCCACAAAACCTCTATGAATCCAACTTACCTGTGTTCCTTATTATGTAGTAGTGGTTTATCGGAGCGAATAGCGCAGTAATAGAGGGAAACTAGAAAATGCGGAAGAGATGGTCAAATTTCAATCAAGTGGAGGCGAAATCCGCAGGAAATGGGCAAAACAGGTGTAGAACAGCCCTGACTGAGAATATCTGACGACGAATAAGCGGCAAAATATGGAGGAAAAAGACGATTTTAGGAGCGAAACGGTCGAATTTCAGAATATGACGTTGGAAAGGCGATATACAGCTGAATATACGGAGGGATTAGAGAATACGAGAGATAGCAGAATATTTGGAGGGGAGAGACGTTGTATAGCGTCCCCTAGTCCGCCCTCCAACTTGGACGCCTGCGGACAACTCGTCCACCTGAGTACCGCGCTGCGGCGGCGCGGCGTGTTACTGTAGCCATCGGGTGGCTATAGCGATGCGCTCTCCGGCTGTCACACGAAGGGTCGCGCCATTCGACCGCCATCCACCGAAAACCATCTAGCGGGTGGTCGTGCTTTTTCCACCGGGTAACCCGCTTGAATTCATTATATATATATATATATATATATATATATATATATATATATATATATATATATATATATATATATATATATATATATATATATATATATATATATATATATATATATACAATGATTCATTATTAATTCACATATCAACATTCATTCACAGTACTTCAATCAATCTAAGTAACAGCATAAGAGAACAATTCATGAGGGTGACAGTCTCTCACGAGAAGTTCTGTTTACCAGTTGTGTGAGCGAAACTAGTGAACAACACAACAGATTTCACCGGTTCAACACATAGCAAAAGGAAAAAGATAGAAAATTTTCAGAGCCTAACTGATAAAGAGATCAAAATTGTTACATATGAAATGATGAAATCATAGTACAAGCAAATGAATCATAGAACATGGCGACGGCTAAGAAGTGTCTTAAAAGTTTTTCGCACTAGCATGGACAAAACGCCTTTCAATTATGTGCTAGTCCACCATGGTAATACTTTGTACGTTACTTGGCCCGAACTGATGATATCGGATTCATAAGCTCAAAATCACAGCCTACGGTGGTTGAATGTGGCCTAGTCAGCCCAAGTTACCTGCAAAAAGTGCAGAAATCCTCTAAAAGTTGAAAAGAAGCATCACATCTATGTGCAACGCTCAAGAGAGGTTTTTTTGCAAGCGTAGTTCAGCTTAATGGCCCCCTTTTAGGGACCGTAAACTATGGTTTCGGACTTATTACTCCATCGTACCGGCAGATCGCGTCGAGTTACATACTCAATAAGATCGTGGGGAACCAGTACGTAATTGAATGTCATTTCGTTTTCGCCTATGCGAAAAAAAAAACCTTTAAGACCTCTTTTAAACAGGCAACAAAGCCAATTTCATACAGTCGGGGATCAATTCAGCGGCCACTGCATTCTTCGAAACCCTTCATCGCTCACGATTCCATATCGGTCCTTGCTTTTCTCTGAAATTGACGATGAAAGTTGGTGAGCGAATCCAGTTGTGTACCCAGTAATAATAGTGCATTCTTAAGTATTTCATGATTTTGCAGATTTCCGTCAGAACTAAGCGTAGGCTCTTGAATACTACGTTACCTAAGCGGGAGACCACCTACTGCACCTCCACCTTTGAATCTAAGATGTTTTTTCTAACCCTTTACCTTAGCTCAAAAAGTGGATGTGCAGTTGAGAAGGGCGGAAATCGGCATTTCACGTTCCAGAGGCGCAGTTTTAACACTTGTGGACATTCCACGTCCTGTTTTTCGAAAAACGCACCCTATTTCGCGGTACGCGGAAGCTTCGGTTTTATCGATAAGGAGACAGCTAATCAACAATTTCCGAAGTCATGCGAGCTTAGGCTTTTCTCCTGTCAGAGTTGGCGCTATTTGCATCTGTAACCCACCGACATCCCCCCCCCTCCCCCAACACCCACCCGGTCGATACGTATGAATAAAAAGATGTAGTGAGGTTGAGAAAATCACTCGGTGTATCCGACTAGAGCCCACCGGAAGTGATGACGATGATTACGTGGCCAACAGGACACCTGTTCAGAGAAATAGTGAAGGAGAGTATAGTGAAGAAAAGGAGGTAGCCGGGAGGATAGCTTTCTAGTGATACGCAGTTTTATCATTGGCCCGCCTATCCGGCGTTTTTCTCATCCCTCGTCATCCACGTATTGCATGAATATCGACCGCGTCGGATACACCGAGTGATTTTCTCAACCTCACTCCATCATTTTAATCATACGTCTCGACCGGGCTGGTGTTGGTGGGTGTGTCGGAGGAATAAATCGGGGATTTTCGCATCCCATTTTCAATGCTTTCTGTGTGTATCGACTGGGCAGGATACGTTGGCTCATCCAACTATGACCGAGGCCTTAAGCGGGTGGGGCACCGGCTAGCGCCGATAGAATAACCCAAAAGATCGACTGATCGCTCTTCACCCAAGAGCAATTAAGCGTTCTATCAATCCGGGGTAGGTAAATTGGCACTAGACTTCTGGGTGGATAACAACACTGACCTGAACATCGGCTGGCCCCCGCAATTCATTGCACAAGCCCAACACACATTCAAGATCCTCTCCAATTCCAAATGGAAGTCGGATGTACATTGCATCCCCCGGAGGATTGAGTTGCGGCGTAAACTTTACCCTAAGCGCGTTTCAAAAAATATAACTGCGGAAATTCTCGACCGTTCGCCACCAGATTACCGTAACCCAAAAGAAAAATTCCGTCTCGAAACATGTAACCCGTTTCCCGATATCTCATGAAATTACTCTGCTACTCCCTGGTGTGGACGCTAGTTGAGCTGTAACGAAAAGTAAAAAAATCAAGCTAACGTACCGCGCTCGGCATCCATTCGAAATGTCCTAGCTCGTCACGTCGGAAGGTGTAACAGCGGACATCTCTGCTGAAAATTAATGACTTAATGTAAGCATTTTTATTTTTTTTTTAATTTCATTTTGGAGAACACTGCTTGAACTTGTCAAATAATTATTTCAAATGATATTTATTATTTTTATCTGACATGAATATTTAATTTTAAATTGATTGAACGGTTATTTCATTTTATTCCCTGAAATTCTGTATTATTTTATGCCATTCCTCTCAGTAACTGTTTGAAAAACTGCAAAAAACAGAATTTTTTCATGGCACTCCGCAGACAATAGTTTAGCATAGCGAATCATTCTTTCCTGAGTTACTGTTGAATTTCACGGCGTATTTCCAAGAGCCAGCGTGCAACTGCTCCTTCCATTCTAAACATTTTCTCCCTCCTTTTTTCCTTTTCCTCTCTTTATGTCACACGCAGTTTCCGATTCTTTATCATTGAGACACTGGTGAATTCAATGTGTACTCTTTGATAAAGTCTCGGTATATGCCGACAAGATTTGCACCCCCCCCCCTCACTTCTTTCTTTCTTGTTGTTGCTGCGGTCATCGTCATGCTACACTGATGAGTAGAACAGGGAAACTAATCGCAAGGAAGACTCTGCGGATCTGAAAGCGTAAGTCGTTTTTTATCATTTCTTTCAAGTTAGGGCTACCTCTCGTTACCGAAGTGTGGATTTCGGTGGATCTGGAATTAGAGGCTGATTTTCTTCTTCTTTGTAGCCATACTGCACGGCCTTTCATCTAGTTTTACTGGTTCGGGGTCGAATCTCGCCCTTCCATAAAAAATTTCTCTGCGAAGAGCCGCGGCTTGGCAATTATATCGTTATCATGGACGCAGAGCGGTTCTTTGGTGAAAAAATGCTCGAAATGGAGAAGTAAATGCTGTTTGCTGCGGAGTGCCCATCCAAGAGCCGCAGGCTATTGTGCCCCCGATTGTCGGAAATCGAGTCGTCTCTGATTGGACCTTGGGCCAAATTGTTCAATAACGTACAAGGCTTGCATCCCTTGCCGGGATAGAATAGCATACGGCCCGCGACATTTTTGCGGCGACGCAACCAAATGCTTGCGCTGCGGGCCGACCCGGAACACGCTCCACTCCGCCGAGGCCTTAACTTTCTTACCATTATCCTATCCTCTGTTTCCGAGTGAAATTTATTTGCGTACATTGGGTGCGTCTGCGAGTGTACGCTGCATCTCCTCCTCCCCACAGTTTCTCGCTGTCTCTACCATCGCTCCGCACAAGCGCGCGAGGAAACAGAGTAAATTTGCTGCTGAACCAGAGAATAGGTGGTGTCTAGCGGAGCGAATCGACTCCTCATAAAATACCTATCCCGCCGTGAGTGTCGCAGGAGTTTTGATGAAGGAAGTCGAAATGCGTCCTGTACGCACAATCGGCGTTCCCTCAACGCAACACATGGAGAGGAGGGCCAAGAAACACCCGGCACAGTGCTAGATTAGATTGAGTCGGCAAAGCTCGGCCTCGGCACTCAGCATCGTACCGGGTGTTTCTTGGCCCTGATCGACAGCTACGGCTGCTCTCAGCGAAGTCGCTGTGTTCTGCGGCCGCGATAGGCCTTTCGTTGGATATAAAAATGGCCTATGATGTCAGTATATAGATACCTTGAGAGCGAAGCATTAATTTTTTTTTTCAATTCTAGCATATTTTTATCACAAAACAATTGCTCGGCGTCCATGGTAACGATATAATGACCGAGCCGCTGCTCTCTGCAAAGAATCCGCGTTGGAAGCACAAGAAGCGCAAGATTCAGCACTGAACAGTAGAACTGGATGAAATTCGGTCTCAAATTCCAATTCCACCGGCTTCCACACACCGCACAAGGGAGATGACACTAACGTGAAGAATGGATTCCGAAAAAACGACACGCTTTGAGATTTGCAGCGTTTTCCTTGCGATTGAAGTTTACCAGCAGTACTGATCCGTGTGGCATGACGATGTCCACAGCAAGGCAGGAAGAAGTGGTGAGAGCTCTTATGGAGGATCGCCTACTCGTTTGGCAGTAGCGTACGCGGAAGAAGAAGTCGTCTACAATGGCCGTCATCCTTCCGAAGTCAAAGATCCTCAACTATACCTCCCAGATTCCACTCTTTCACGAGTTCTGGAGCCAGTTTTTCCGGTTGCGGGTCAGCATAAACCGGCGCTGCTGATCCGTTGTCTACTCATCCGTGCCGGAATCGAAGCAAACCCTGGACCCCCTCGCCGGATTCGATGGCCCTGCACCCAGTGTGGTACCTCAGCCGCGTGCAGGGAGCGTTTAATGTAGCAAATGCAGGAAATGGACTCATGTGAAGAAATGTTCCGGTCTCAAGTCCTTCAAGGATGCGGACAGCTCATACGTGTGCCCTAACTGCATCTCCGTACCGACATATCAACCTCAGCTTTCAAGTGCTGACTCTCGAAGGTAATCCAGTGGAATATAAATGGTTTTTGCAACAAATCAGCGGAACTAGAAACTCTCGCACACCGCATGGGAGCTGACATTGTGGGACTTCAAGAGACTAAACTGGATCCCAATCAAGGATCACCGGTGGTTCGAGGCCACACATGCCTGAGAAATGACCGAACGAGTTCCGGAGGAGGTGTGGCCTTTCTGGTCAGAAACAACTTACAGTGCAGTGTGATCATTCCTGGAACCAGAGATGGTACGACGGAATGCATCTCCTTAGCTGTGGAAACGAAGGCTGGATCTGTGGACATTCACAATCTCTACTCTCCGCCTATGTCCTCATGCCCACCCGCATACGAGCTGTCTATCGCCCAATTCCTGACATGCGGGAAACCCACAATCGTCATGGGAGATGTCAACGCGCACAGTCCTCTATGGTCAGAGGGTGAAGAGGACCAACGTAGACAGGACCTCGAGGAGGAGATAGCGCAGTCGAGTTTTGTGATTCTCAATGATGCCCCTCACCCTACTAGGAAGCCGACGTATGGAAGACCCTCGTCACCGGACCTCTCGCTGTGTTCACAGGACCTAGCGTCGTCAGCAGTTTGGGACACTGTTAACACAGGCGCAAGTGACCATCTTCCTATCCTGATGGAGTTCAGAAGCGAGGCACTTATATCTTCCTCACCGAGGAACACTTTTGTGAACTTCACAAAGGCGGATTGGCCCAAATTTCTGTCAGTGCTGGAACAACAATCGGCGGATTTCGACTTCCGGGCCACTCCACTGGAAATGGATCGATTTCTCGCATCGGCCGTAAGGACAGCAACATCACAATCTATCCCTAAGGGCAGACGTAAGGCTTTTATGCCGGGACTGTCGGACACCGGTAAGGACCTCATATGTGAAAGAGACTCGATCAGAAGAACGGACCCGACCAGCACCAGAATCCCTGAGCTGAACAGAGAAATCGCTGATGAAGTGAGGAAGGACCGACAGCAGGCATGGAGAATTTTCGTGGAAAGCATTGATCATCGTACAAACTCTTCGAAGCTATGGGCAACTATGAAGGCTCTGGATGGCCGTTCAGTGAAACACAATCCCATCCAAATTTTGCATAGGGGCAAACCGTTGAAAAACAAGAATGCTGCCAACCTTTTATGCAAGCAGTTCAGTTCGCCATGCCCTCATAAAAGCATGAAGTCGTCACGGAGGACCTTCCGATGGATCAAAAACTTTCCGAGAGAAGACGTTCCCATCATTTCGACAGCCCTCATCGACGCCGCCTTGAAGAAATGCAAGCCGTCTAAAGCGTTGGATACAAGTGGTGTGGCCCCTGTAATGCTCAAGCATTCAGGACCAATTTTTCGGGAGTGCCTTAGAGCCCTTTTCAACAGAACCCTGTCAACTGGACTGATCCCGGCGTCGTGGAAGGAGGCGAGAATTTTCTCACTCCTGAAGCCTGGTAAACCTGCAGAAGATCTGAACAGCTACAGGCCCATCTCGATCATTTCATCTATGGCACGCACTTTTAAAAGAACCATTCTTCCTACACTGGAGATGCACCTGCAAATCCCTGGATGGAAGAATGGTTTTCGGAAAGGTTTCTCCACAACCTCAGCGTTGGTCGAATTGACCGGATTCATCACGGATGGGTTAAATGAGAAGAGACCGCCTAGCCGCTCAATTATGGTTGCACTCGACTTAAAGAAAGCATATGACACTGTGGTTATCTCCATCCTTTGTCAAAGGCTTGCCGAGTCATCCCTACCGAGAGGTTTAGCCCGATGGATTTCTAGCTACCTGAAAGGCAGAACAATACGGACAGAGTTTAGAGGCCAGATGTCGAAAGTAAGATTGGTGCGCTCCGGGGTACCGCAAGGTGCAGTTCTATCTCCGCTCCTGTTCTCATTCTACATAGCAGATCTCCCGGCACCCCCTCCGGAAACACGTCTAGTCGGATATGCGGATGACCTAACACTGGTGGCGTCACATCCAGATATTGAAACTTGCGAAAAGCGTCTGAACGAATATCTCCCGAAGCTAACAAAGGCTCTGGAAGATCTACATCTTCAACTGTCGTTGCAGAAGACCACCGTCTCTCTTCTAACAACACATTCTGCTCAAGCGAGATATGTACCGAAAGTGTTCATAAATGGGATGCAGATCACACACGAAAGAAATCCGACAATTCTCGGCTACCATTTCGACAGTATGATGACGGGTCGACTAGATGCGGAAGATGTTCGCAAGAAGACGGCTAAAAGAGCGAATCTCTCGAAAGCGTTGGCAGGAAGAAACTGGGGACAAAGCAAAGAGCTGCGCACACTGACCTACCGCGCCACCGGACAATCCGTGATGTCCTACGCTGCTCCAGCCTGGAGCCCGCTTATTGCGTCGACTCACTGGGATCGGTTACAAGCGTGTCAAAATGCAGCCTTGAGGACCGCGACGGGAAGCCTGGCGATGGCTGGCACTACCCACCTCAGCAATGAGACGGGAATCATGCCAGTCAAAGCTCATAACGAGATGTTGACGCTTCAATATCGAACGGTTGCGGCACTTGATCCAGAACATCCCTCACACGACATGATGAAGAAATCGGAACCACCAAGACAGATCAGAAAGCATGTCAGAACGATCAAGCCAATATTGGTCAGGCCAGGAAACGCGGAAAGCATTCGCAAAGAAGTGCACAAAGAGTTTGTTAAGGAGTTCCTGGTTACCATGAACTCCCCCTTGCTAAGTGGACCGCCGCCGAAGATTGCTAAGGAGGAGGAGACTTTGCCAAGACCAAGTCGGGCAGCCCTATCTCAGCTCCGGAGTGGTTTCTATTCGATACGCAATGGTATCTACATAAGATAGGAGCAGCAGATAATCCACTTTGTCCAGACTGCGGGCTTGAGGAACACACAGTACCTCACATGTTCTCTTGCTCTGGAAGGCCAACGCACCTCCCAATAGAAGATCTCTGGCTCAAACCAGTGGAAGTAGCCCATTTCCTGTCACTTTAAGTATGCAGTACTGTATTTGAAATGTTAAAAAAAACGAAAAAAAAGATTAAATAAAAAAAGAGGGTGTAAAAACGCCCCACTCAGGGATCCTCCAAAGAAGAGGATCCCAAAAAATGCTGCTTCGATGACGTCAATATGCCGGAAATTGGATCCAGGATCAGTGTGTATGGTGGATGATGGGCAACAACAACAACAACAACAAGTGGTGGGGGAAGCATATCTTTGTCGGCATACACCGAGACTGTATCAAAGAGTACACTTTGTGTTAACCAGTGTCTCAATGATACAGAATCGGAAACTGCGTCAGATACAAAGAGAGGAAAGAAAAAAAAAGAGAAAAGTAGGGGAAAATGCATGGGAAAGGAATGGGCAATTGCATGCAGCGACTGGCTCCTGAAAATGACAAGTTTAATTCGACAGAAGCCTACCGAAAAAAGCTATTCTAAAAATCCCTTGCAGAAAATCATGCAAAATGATCTAGTTTCACAAAAGTTATGTATAGAAAAAGTGGAACGATCACCAGAGCAAAAACTATAAAGTATAGTGAATAATACTATTATATCAGGTGAATATCTGTAAGAAGACGAATAAACAGTATAAATCAGGATCCAAATAAATCGTCGACGGTAGGGGAGGGCGAAATAGACTTAATATTGCAGCAGAGTACTGCACCAGCACAGTAGGACCAGCATATATCGATGAAAGTGCAGCAGAATACGTTAGACGGGCCGCAAAACTGAATAAAGACGTCGAATCGGGCCAAGTCCAGAGAAAACAGCTGATTCGGGCGCGAGCGGCATTGATTAAAGGGCGAGCAGCAGCTACTGTAATGGCGTTGGGTCCCGATAGGAATGGACGAGTTTATACGCCCCTGCCACGCCCATGACAACTCGGCCCGAGGATTGGAAATATAGTCGCGAGTCGGGGATGACAGAGTGGCAGGGACGCGCGGTGAAAATGAGGAGGGTGCAGGCTGTGAGACGGTCGTTACTGGAGCGCGGTAGTGTACAACTCGTTTCCGTTACTTGCATATATTCATTAGTGAGATAGGCATGGCCAGCGAAACCTAGGAGATTCTAAAATGTGGTAAAATGAGTACTTTCAGCTCTTCTACGGCCCCTTTATTTATGATTGTGGTATAGTACTGGTAAGACTGATTCTATAGG
The DNA here is from genome assembly GCA_029168955.1 of Aplectana chamaeleonis. Lineage (NCBI taxonomy): Eukaryota > Metazoa > Nematoda > Chromadorea > Rhabditida > Cosmocercidae > Aplectana > Aplectana chamaeleonis. Next base: position 86,533 of record JAPDOI010001404.1, on the reverse strand, counting down.
AGTCGGCATAGTGGAAAGTCTGCGAGCGAATAGGGGCAGGGTTGAGCACCATTGTGACTCGGCACAACGGGGGGTCGTAAAACTTTTGCAGAAAAATGCGGTTTTTCTCCAAATCACTTGGTGAGATAATTTGCCACTCAAAAAAAAGCTGAATCATTTTTCCGTCCCACGGAGGGGGTCGCCAAGAATTGGGAACTTTTTTCTAAATTTCGGTCAACAGGAGTGGGGGTCGTATCTCCGCCGAAATTCGGCACAAACAAAACGTTTTTTAGCAGCCGGGATTCTGTGTTACCGTAACCACATTCGCCGTGGAGCGCGTTATGATATCATCGAGCGCCAGCGTCACACCTAAGTGGTATTTTAGACTGAGATCAGCCACGGGGAGTGGTTTTGTTTTGAAACTGAGGGTATTTATCATCTACATTGTATTCTTAGGTATTTAGAGCGCATTACAGTGTTTTCCTTGCTTGTATCCCTTCACTTAAAAAGCTGTGTTCTTTTGAATTGCTGCATATGCCTTTCTCTTATTATTTCTATCTGAATCGTTCCATTTCTTGAATCCACGGTTCAACATCACAATTTTCACATCAGTCGAGGTCTTTATATGTGTCGCTCAGACGGGGAATTCGATCGCAACTTCACTCCTTCGGTACACTATTCAATGACCAGTATTTGCTTATTTAGAGAGATGGCCGAATGCTTCCTTTGCGGTCTGGAAGTGAAGAGGCTATACGACCATTTATTCAGTAAGCACGGATACATTAAAAGTGAGGTGCAGAAATTGAAAGAAAGCAGAGCTTGTATTCGAAGGAGAGGCGAAGCTAATCCTACCGACGTGTTTCGATGTAATGGCTGCCAGCGAGAATTTTCCTTGAGGAATTCACACATACGACATAAAAGACTGCTAGAGGAGTACGCCCCAGAACGTGTTGAAGTTTGCGGATTCTCTTTCCGCGAAAGCCCCGCCGATAATGGCACAATAATCTACTGGCTGGAGTGCTCTAATTGTGATGTTCGAGCACATATGGATCATTGTGGGGAACTAGATGAATTATGTTCTGTATGTAAGATCGGTTCGTTGCAATATAGCGAAAGTTGACAGGTCTTTCGAATGATCTCCCAATAATAATGAGTTAAGCTGATCTCCTGGAATGATAACGAATACTGATACTCGCCCCGTTTTGTCAACTTGCTCGCCTACATCGCCAGCAAGGCCAAGTGTTTGACGCGCTCACCGTTTGCGCTCTCAATAAAATAGAGTTTTCTTTTGTGTATGACTGTTACCTCAAGTTGTGATGTCGATTGCTTTCCAATTTGCTCTGTTTCTCACAATATCTATGTGCTATATCTAGGTGCACCTTAATAAACACATATGGCTGATACCTTCTTTCATGTAAACGCAGTTGTTTTCAACATGTCAATGCTGCAGTGATTTTTTCCGCTACCTCTAGTCACTACTTTTCACTCTTCGTGACTGAAAAAGAACTGCATCATGACAGAGAAGTCGTACATAGCTACGTTTACTACGATTACCCCATTCACGACTGCATATCTCATCACAAGAACGTGCTTTCCGAATGTCGAGTTCTCACCACAATAAGGAATGCCCGGACATATGCTTGATCGGAATGTTCTCCTCCCTACATTTGCTTACAAGTTTCGTGGTTCGGGTGCAGCTGCGCTTTAACACCATATCTGAACCTTTGTTTGATAAAAAAGTTTGGTCTGCAATAGAAACCATGGCTGTGAGATTTTCAGCGAGCTCGTATTTCTAGTGCTGCGCGCATTCACATTTTTGGTAAGGTAAGAATCGTTTGAATTAGTCCGGTATCGTGCCTACCGTTACTGCTAAGCAATATCAATTTTTCATCTCAACATCCACACCTGTCATTTATCTTGGGCCCAACAATCAGTTGCTGACGAGATGGACCCCTAGAAAAAAAGAAACGATGGGCCAGCAAGCAAATTGAAAGAACACAGCTTTTTAAGTGAAGGGATACAAGCAAGGAAAACACTGTAATGCGCTCTAAATACCTAAGAATACAATGTAGATGATAAATACCCTCAGTTTCAAAACAAAACCACTCCCTGTGGCTGGTCTCAGTCTAAAATACCACTTAGGTGTGACGCTGGCGCTCGATGATATCATAACGCGCTCCACGGCGAATGGGGTTACGGTAACACAGAATCCCGGCTGCTAAAAAACGTTTTGTTCGGCACAACGGCCTGCTCAACCCTGAATAGGGGCGTGTTCTTGAAAAGTTTGCGGCGGAGTCGCAGGCATCCCCGCAGAGTGTGATTTCGATTAGAGCGCGGATGCGATTTAAAGACTTTTGTTTCATTAGTTTGATGAGATTTGATCCGGAATCTGTTGTTTCCACTATTTGTCTGTTGGCTTTTCTAATTTTCTATTCCCTGGACGTAACCGGGAGTGACACAAACCATCTTCGTTGTGCATATTTATTCTTTTTAACCTAATGACAGCAAAAATTAAATTAGTACGTACAACTGATGGTGTTTGCATCATTCACGTCTGAACACTAGTGTTCTTGTATAAAAACAGATGCAGGAAATGCCGAATAGTTGGAAAACTGCTAGCAAAATAAACAAAATAGCTCTCAAAACTTCGAATGATGGTGCTGGCACAGTTGGAATGCTGAATACTATGAGGATTGATTAGTATCGTGAATTGATCGCAAAGATTAGTAAAGAAACTGCAAATCGCTAGTAACTCGCAAAATCGCTTGAAAATCACAATCGTCTCGCTCATTTCGCAGCGAGCTTCGCCGCGAAATCGCGATTTCCGCGACGGGCAAGACCTTCTGCACACTATACTTGTTCCGAATCGAATAATCGGACGAATATCCGACTGTTTCAGTCGGATAAAAAAGTCGACTTTTTATTCGAAAAGTCGAATATTCGAAAAAGTGCGATATCCGACTACAGTCGAAAAGTCGAATATTCGAAAAAGTGCGATATCCGACTACAGTCGAAAAGTCGAATATTCGAAAAAGGGCGATATCCGACTACAGTCGAAAAGTCGAATATTCGAAAAAGGGTGATATCCGACTACAGTCGAAAAGTCGAATATTCGAAAAGGTGTGATATCTGACTACAGTTGAAAAGTCGAATATTCGAAAATGTGCAATATCCGACTATAGTCGAAAAGTCGGATATTCGAAATAAATTCCATCTGGAACAAGTATACTGCACACCCCCCTCCGTCGCAGCCGGACGGGAGACCTTGAGTACACCTGCTAGCGGCTGTCGGCAAGCCGACTGTTAGTAATACTGTAGGATACTGTAGTTTGTGTTATTGACACCCGAGATGGTATCGTATCCCCTCTCCTTCCAAGCCAGTGACCCAAACGGGGTCACATGGCTGTGCTATCCGCATTATCGACCAAAATTGAATCGTGACGCCCTCTCTTGGCTCACTGTCAATTCTACCAATATGGGCTAGAATTTCATCGGAGGTATGAAGCTGGGGTAGTTTTTCAAGCTTAATCTATCTGTAATGGTTTTAAAACTCAAGCGAGGTTCTGTTTCAACGCACTTTAATTTCAATCAGGTATTCTAGGGCTCTACCTGGGTGAAAGTTAAATTGCAGAAGTTTAAGTATTTATTACATGGAATTTATAACATTTTTACATGCAAATTATTACATTATTACATGCAGATTATTTCATTATTACATGCGAATTATTACATTATTACATTTCAAAAAATCCATTTCATGAATTATCAGTTTTATCAGTTTCTAGTTATTAGAATTAATTTCAAGAAATTTCATGAATTCACGAAAAAAATGGATAAAATGGTAAAAGAATGAGTTCCGTCGAAAACGATTCCGTCGTATATTCGGGGAGAAAAGAACAGCGCAAATTTATGTTGACTAACTAACCTGTCTCCTGTTGAGCTAACAATAAGTTTGGCTGCACATAGAAGTCCATAGGTATGTTTTTCAAAAAGTTAAGGTGATACGGATACTGGCTGTAAAACGGCGAAATTCACATGGTTCCTACGCGCGCTGGTGCGGAGCGGAGGTTAGAGACAGTGAGAGAGCGGGGGCAGACGGAGGCAGAGGCGTCGCGCGCGCCGCTCGCGCCTCGAATGAAGTGAATTACGACGTTTCATAGAGGGTACATGATTGATGATGAGCAATCCTTTCCCATTGGGTATATTTACGCATACTTCCTTTACTTTTCAGTCGGTTTGGTTACACATTCCATCCTCATAAGAACGCTTTTGAATTTTTAAAAGTTAATTTCGAAGCGTTCGCCAGTGTAAAATCGTTCCATGTTACATGGGACTTTACATTTTTGTTACTTTACATTCAATCAAACTCAGCGCAATGAATTTGTTTGGATCTCTTTTGGATAAGATTTTTGTCGAAATTTAATTTTTTTGAAAATTTCTCTCTTCAGTTTCGGAATGAATTTGGAATTTTCACGCTTCAAGAATCATTTCATTGAACTCAGCACATTTCATTTGCTATAACTCGTTTTTGGAGCGACTTTTTTGCGTGTTTTCAAAAATTTGAAAATTTTTAAAAATTTAAAAATTGTTCCAGTAATCGTTAATGAGAGAATTCATCTAGTGTTGCTGAGCAATCGATGACAAGATGGCCAGATCCTGTGTGAGAGTAATCTCGAGGGTCATGAGCTGTCAATATGTAATCTGGGGTCATGAGTTGTCAGTAATATGGGATATGGTATAGCTACCGTAACCCGTGTACTCAAGGTATACCACCCGTCGCAGCCTATGCGGTGGCGTGCGCGGTCAAACTGCGTAGTGCTCCCCACCCTTCATCATTTCTCGCTCGCTCGCTCACAGATTTCCCACTATGCCGAGGCCTTAATGCGTTTGTCGCCGTTTCTTGGTAATTTTGATAACACTTGGAGGCAAATGCATTCTTTTATTTTGAAAACTCAGGCACGAAAATCATCGTTAACATTGCCTTCAAAGGCCAAGTCCAACCTCAGAGGTAATTTTTTACCCAACCTCATTCCAAAACAGCAGCATGGCTTTAGAGCGAAAAAATCTACTGAAACTCTGATGTTATCAACTTTGGATGACTGGACAAAAGCTATAGACCATGATAATTGTGTAGACGTAATTTATTTTGATTTTATGAAGGCTTTCGATAAGGTATCTTTTATTGAGCTTGTTTCCAAGCTCAGAACAGTAGGCATACATCATCGAATCGTCAAGTGGATCGAAAACTTTATCACAAATAGATCTTTCCAAGTCAAAGTGAACGATACATTCTCCCCTGTTTTTCCAGTAACCAGTGGTGTACCGCAGGGTGGAGTTCTATCTCCTATTCTTTTTATTATTTACACCTCTGAAATTCCGGACCTGGTTAACAACTTTGGTGTATCATGTCAAATGTTTGCTGATGATATAAAGATCTATCGGAACATCTCCAAACATGAGGACAACTTGGCTATTCAGTCAGCTATCACTGCTATTGCTGAGTGGTCTGTCAAATGGAAACTTCCGCTATCGGCACCAAAAACTAAATGTTTACGCCTTGGTAAAATTGATTGCGCACCTAGGTACAATTATCTCCTTGGTCAGGTGCAAATAGAAGCCGTCAACTCTTTGCGCGATCTGGGTTTCATCATTGATGGAAAGCTTGACTTCACAGAACATTGCGAATCCATTGCTAAAAGATCTGAAAGGGTGGTTCACAACATTTTTAGGTCTCTCTCCACTAAATCGGAAACACATCTGTTGACCGCCTATAAATCATATGTTCGTCCCATACTTGAATACGGTACAACGGTTTTTAGCCCTCATTTGCAATACAGCATAAAAAGAATTGAGTCAGTGCAGAACAGTTTCACCAGAAAACTTTGGATTCGACTGCATGGTTATGACTACACCACAATCCCTTCAGCTTCTGATCGCAATACTATTTTTAAGTTGTCTTCTCTCGCCCTGCGCAGAAGGCGCTGCGATCTCATCATGATTTATAAAATGTTTACGGGGGAAGTTTGTCTTTCTCCTAGCGATTTCTTACACAATTCTGGCTTCGAATACGAGAGGTTGCCCAATCAAAATACTTTATCCAAGAGCGAAATCCACTGCACGGGCCTCCTTCTTTACACAGAGAGCGGGCTCCGACTTTTCAAGATTTTCCAAAGCCCAAGCCTTGCCAAAATCATTGTTCATGTACAAAAGGCTCATCGACAGGTACCTGAGCGAGGATCTTTGCAGTTTACCACATTCCTGATTTATACTGACTTTCTTGTTGCTTCTTCGGTTTTCTTTATCGATGTTGTGTTTTTTGATACCGCGTGTGATGCATATCCACGTAAGTAATAAATAATAAATAAATAAATTTTTGATATTTTGGTCCGGTCGCCGTCTATAGCAACCCTGTGAAGCGCGGACTCTCAATTCGCTCAAAGAAGCGAGAAAAAGCTAGGAAAAAGTCGACCACGCCCCCTTGAAAGAAAAAATGGGCAACGCCCACTGGCAGGTTTCCGACCTCAATAGGGAAGAGACGCGCCAATGACTTTATTCGAAATCTATGTTCTTCCTTTTGTTTTTGGTCTGGCTTAATATTGTGACCTGCTTCAGAATGATTGCTGCGAATAACGAGAAAATACAGGCTCGAGGCAACTCGTCCGCGGACGTCTACCAGTTCAAATTCAAAATTTTGAGTAGCCGTAACTCAGTTTGTAGTGAGTTCTGAGCGATTCTGGAGACACCATTGTGATCAGCGTGAAATTTGCTCCAAAATAGGCATGAAAACGAAAAATCGATTCTGAGTTTGGACTCTGGCTTTAAGTGGAACTGCTTGTGGGGACGAAGGAATTCTTTCAAAAACTTCACAACTCTGTTGCTCCATTCTAACCTCTGGATCCTACCTAATGTTGTTTTGCATAATATAGTCCTTCACCTTCAGCGGTCGCGACCGCCGAGAACTCATTCATCCTACCGGACAACTAGTCCAGGCCAGGCAATTCTTTCACTGAAATGAGGCGTTTTAATGAGTTTTTCGTCGTTTTCATTCAACGACTTTATTGTGGAAATAAAGAAACATACATATACACGTATGTGAATGAGATTCTTTGTTAAAGTAAAAAAAAAGATGCATAACAATGGCAGAAGTGAGAAGGGGACAAAATATGATTTTTTTTTTGCAGAGGAAATTTTTCTTTCTACAATTCGAATGACATCTTGTCTCAAGATACTTGAGGCCACCGCTTCTGGGACAAAGAAAAGCACAACAAGCTGGAAAAACCCGTCACATTAGATTATTAGTAATACCCTTTTAATCAGAGTGGACGCTCACTCGTTCCTTGTAATGACCTGAGATCGTACTTGGATAATCTACTTCGAAAGATAGAAAAGTTTCCGGATTCAGCGATTTCTGCAGGCAAATTGTTCCAAGTTCTGACAACCCTGAACGCAAAGGAATTCAATATGCTGCCTTTAAGAGGTGAATTTCCGTTCAAGTTGGGATCCATGTTTGCGAGAACGGACATGGTGGCGAGTAAACACGAAAAAGGCTGTCAAAGGGAATGTCGCAAAAACCATGCACGATCTTATAACACAGATGTAAATCAAATTCAGCTCTGCGATATCGTAGGGTATTTAACCTAGCATATCCAAACGAGCTGCATAATCTGGAACTTCTCTGTTTGGGAATACTTTGGTGAACACACGTCTAGAGTATCGTTTTTGCACATTTTCAATGATCTCATCATCTTCCACTGTGGAAGGTGACCTAACCTGAGTACAGTACTCAGTAGGGGTCGGCAGTAAACGGTGAATGCTTTCTTGTAGTGAACAAGACAGGAATGTTTCAGGGATCTCAAAATAAAGTTAGCCACCGAGGCAGCTCTTTTGCAGATTTCTCTGCAATGGGAGTTCCAGCTAAGATTCGGACTAATGAGAACACCTAGGCTCCTGATAACCTCGTGCACAGGAAGCTTCACACCGTTTAAACGTAGGGGCATTCATGACGAAACTTACTATGCACCAGGCTGCATTTTTCTTCTGATAATTGTAGCTGCCACACTTTCGACCACTCGGCTAGTCGATCGAGGTCACATTGAAGCTCATAAAAGTCAACTGCAGGCTCATTAAGAGGCCGATAGATCTTGAGGTCGTCCGCATAGAGCTTACAAGAACTTGATAGACTATCTGGAGCGTCGTTTATGTAGATAAGAAACAATAATGGACCCAGAATACTACCCTGAGGAACACCACTGGTGATCGGGTATGGACGCCACTGGTGGTCGGGTATGGACGCTTCGTGGTTCCTGCCACACTTGTCAGCCAGCCCTTTTTTGTCGAGTGGGAAACTCGGAATCGAAATTCATCGTGTTTTTAGGCACAACGCAGCATGAAAAATGTACAGTTAGTTCGAATGAGTCCGTCCGCTCACGCGGTCGGTGTAGGTGTTAAGCGATCGTCGCGAAGGCTTTTGGAAGAGCCTTCCTACGGCTGCAAACAGCTAACTGGAATTTTATTCCCTATCTGTCTAAAATTTCCTATAATCGATTAACACGTCCGAAAAAATGTCTTCGCGCCCACTGCTCATCATGCAGGCTGACTGAGTGGGCGAACTGTATCATTGGCACATACTATAATCAGCGAGAGATTTTCAGTTGCCGTGAACATCGCTGCTAGCCCCCCCACCCATACCAACTCTATGTCCATGAAATCGATCGAACAGCTTTTTATTTGACTGCTTCTGAAGACCTGGTATCTTTATGATGAGACCTCTTTTACGCTCCTTCCCAAGTCAAACTCACTCTTTCAGAAGCACTACTTCTCCTCCATTATCTCTTGCAGGCTCCTCATGGAGCCCTGCTCTAGAAGAAATTGTGTGGAAGCTACCGAGAATCTATCTCGAACCTGAATTTTACCGAGAAATTGACACAAAACTATCGCTAGGTCGGGTATTACTGCGAACATAACGCGAAATCACCGTAGAACTACCCAGTGGCTGCCGAAAAACTACCGGAAAACGAAAAAAATTATGAGAAGTGTCTCGCGATTTTGCCGCGGATTTAACGCGAAAATACGGTGATAAGACAGCCATCATTCCTACGAGAGTGGCCCAGTGCAACATGAATGGAAAAAAATTTAAAATATTACCTGATAAATTGTCTCAGTCCTTTGTGCTCTAGATTAATACTGTAGAAATTAGTTGCCACTGTTTGTTTTTTGGCCATCAATGGTTTCCCTAAAAAATGCTGATTGAAAGAATAATCTAAATTTCCTATCAGACGACAAGCTCTGCGTGAATTCCAATAAAACTTCAATAGTACAAAATGGGCAAGCAAGAAGTTCAAAAGTTTTCAATTTCAAAACGAAAACAAAAATGAGCAATCATCAAAAGAAGAAATGAAGAATTGCAATCGATGTTTCGGCAACCCACATGATTGCTCCACGTGTCAGTTTGGGGATGCTCCCCTGTCCACACTGGGCATTTGAGTGAGCCCGTAGGTTTGGGGACGCTCCCACGCAATCGATTGAACACATCCAGCAAAGGAGGGACGAATGCCCTACCAAGTCCCTCCCAAAGGGGCGGGGCTAGAGGATGCATGTCGGCCGCCAACCAACTCAGAGAGTCGGGGGGTCCTATTCGGCCACGATAGGCTTTCTATTCGGGTACCTAGTCGAGTTGAAAGGAACTTTTGCAGCAGCACGTGCTGCTCCGAGGAGCACGTGGCCTGTTCGATAAGACTACGTGGCGCAGAGAGACAAAACCCTTGCTGCACCCCCATTTCCCACGCGGCAGCACGTGGCCTGTTCGATAGCACTACGTGGCGCAGCGAGGCAAAACTTTTGCCGCACCCTATTTCCCACGCTAAAGCACGTGGCCTGTTCAATAGGAGCACGTGGCCCAGACATGCAAAACCTTCTCCGAACCCCCGTTTCCCACGCAGCAGCACGTGGCCTGTTCGATATGAGCACGTGGCGCTGGGGGCGGGCTCCCACACCTTCGATGGGAGCGGGTCTCACCCAACAAGGATACGGTCCAAGTCACGGACCGCAGTAGGGGATCACCCCCACAGCAGTCCGCGACAGGGACATCACCTTCGCCACGGTCGACAGCGAGGGAGCTCCCCTCGCTGAGGACCGTGGGGGAGACCCCTTAGCGGTTCAAAAATCGTCTAGAAAGTGACTCGTAGTCACCTTCCAGGAGCGGCCCGAGAGGCACACTGCGCTCTCTTGGGAATCGAGCCCCTTATATACGCGCTGTGCGGCTGACATGCGCCGGGTCCGTTCTGAAGCGATCGATCAACGTGTTCAATCATGGGCATTGTGGCTCGTTCGTCGTCCAAGCTCATCGTAGTCGAATCGAAAGCGTATCGTGGCCGAGTGAAACGACTATGATTGGCGGCACGTGCTTCTCACTTGGACGACGATTAGGCCACGTCGCGCATGGAAAGTACGTGGCCGTATCGTCGTCCAACCGCTTAGTGGTCGAATCGAAAGCCAATCGTGGCCGATGAGAACCCCCCGACTCCCTGAGAAGGTTGTGTTTAGTCCCTAATGACGTGGCCACTGCCGTCGGGTTGGGGACGAGCCCCCGAGTACATCAAAGTACTTATAGATGAGCCGACGAGAGCATGTCTAAAAAAGTTGGTGGAGTGTATTTAATCTCCCCGGCGGGGATTCCTTCCTCTTTCAGGAGGAAAGTGTGCATACGGCCTTTTGGAACGAAATAAGAAGTGTTCAACCCTATAAAACAAACCAAATGTGTTGATGGACGAGGTATTTGAAGAAGCGAGCCTGTTGTCTTTACTTCCTTTGTGCTCCAATTCCAACCTTCCTTAGCATGTTCCATTTTTTGCTCGTTGCCTTTAGAAATGGCTGGGTGTGTACAAAGACTGTGACTTGTTTTCCATAATACTTTTGTGGGAAATCGAATTTGACAAGATCATGTATGATTTATTGTAGTACTTGCATCGTCCAGGATTTTTTCCCATACTTGTGGTCGCAACCAGGGTTGAGCAGGCCGTTCCGCCAATTTTCTGCTTCCCCGGCTGATCAAAATTTGGAAGAAATTCAAAATATCTCACAGTCTCCATTGAACGAATAGACACCAAATTTGTATTCAGCACACCGAATAACCCCGGAATAGAAATTTTGATTGAAATCTGATACTTTGTCCAAGCTACCGTATACCCACCGTAACGCAGAATTCTAGGAAGCCTCTGCAGACACTCAGAAGGTTGGCGCTCGCCACCCGCGAAGCAAAAGTCCGGTGGCGAGCAACCCTTTTCGCGGGCAGCGAGCGAAATTGCAGCGGGTGGCGAGCACTCACCATTCAGGGCTCGCTGCCCGCCACCTCTAATTCGGTTGCGGGGCAGCTCATCCCCGTTGGCGTCAACTGCTTCCCAATTTTGGACAGGGGGTTGAAACCCCTGGGTGGGCGAGATTCTTAGGTGGGTGCGAAAGTTCTTAAGAGCTATGAATGCTCCGGAGGATGAGGGGATTTTCCATTAAGATTCCATTTTACGTTGGTTTGAAATCGGCGCGGGGATGAGTTGCCCGTAAACGCTCTAAGGCCTCTTTCAGAGTGCAACCGCTGGTCGCCGCGATGTCATGGCGTACGATTTCGTGAAAAGAAGCTACATTTCTTATATTCGCAATGTATTAGTAACTGTTGTCGTTTAGATAGGATAAAGCAAGGCTGTTTTTGTGAGCACGTGAGCCCATTTCTGACAGCCTTCGTAGTAACAGTGCTTGCAGCTCTAGTCACAATTTTGTGGCTTCAAACAGGATGCTTTGCTGGAGGTAACGCCGCATCGCGATGAATATTGTACGCTTAAGTTTAAAACAGTACTTGCTTTTGGGAAAACCCTAATCTACGTCAACCTAACTTTGAGCTTTCATGCATACGGCACTACTCCCAAGGCAGCAACAATACATCACGATTGAAAAAGTCGTCGAATGTTCATTGTTGAGACCAACTTTTCTATAACAACCCAAAATCATCATCAGAACTTGTTTCCCAGCCAATCATGGAGAAATGTTTGAAAATCCCCCCGTTCCACTCTTCACCGACTGATAGCGAACTAAGCAGGTCTATTCTCCACGGAAACTTTCCCACCAATGTGTGAGGGAGTTGAAAAGTGCCCGAACACTAACGAATCCAATGATAGCCGCGCGCGGCGTCCATGCACCTCTGTACACTCCGCTGCAACGAATTAATTATGTGAAAAAATGAAATGGGTAAGAAAAGTATCAGCAAATCTTTGAATAACCTACAGCGACTAGTTAAAATCCTGCATCCAGAGAATTCGATCTATCATCAAAGCGTCAAACGACGTCCTGCGCTCACATTCCGTTTTACCAAAACCAATGTAGAAGCTGAAAAGCACAAATCAAAGATTGTTCCGAAGAAAAAAAGGCTCAAACTACTCAAGGGGTACTTCGCTCTTCCAACTGCTCTGAATTTTTGAAAATTTCGGGTACTTGAGAAAAACTTACCTCACAACGGCGGTATAATTTTGTTCCCGACTTTTGAGCTATACCCTTTGAATGAAATAGTGCCCCTAATCCAAAATTTGAAACTATATTTTTGTCGCCTAAAATATGCTCGGGAAAATGAATTGCAAACAATTAAAGGAGCATCTTGCCTCCATAGGCGCACACTCCCACATCGTGCTCCGTGTGGACAGGTTCGGGAATAAAAGAATGAGCGTTAGCGGAAGATTTTTTTCATCTGAAAAAAGTATATTAGAACGTATAGGAGCAGGGTATTGCGGAAAATCAAGAATCATGCGTAAGAAGAAAACTCCATGTCAGGGCACCTGCCAGGTCAAAATTATTGAGCAAGGGAGAAGTAACTATATCATTGAATACATAACTGAAAGGGACTTTCGGACTGAAAACCGTCCGAAAATTCGAATACTCACCCGGGTATTCGGATAAATATACAATTATTGACTCTCATAAATTATATGTCACATGTTTGAATTAAAAGGACCATTCGGAATTCATGAAAAAGAGATGAACGATTTTCTGTATTTTTTTTTTCATTTTAGTAAGCATCTTTGGAATAATTTGAGGTGTTCCAAAATAAAAAATGGAAGCGTTTCGAATGTCACGTTGGCGTGAGGATAATAATATGGTGATAATAGAGGCGTGATTGCGCGGGAAATCCTATGCAAGTCATTAATTGCCTCGCCTAATGACAAAGAGGTCGCACAACGGGTCTAGGTAACGGGTAACAGCAATCACGTTGAATTGTAGGTAATTTATATTGTATGATCATATTATGTTCTTCTTCTTCTTCTTCTTTGCAGCCACATAGAGGGTTTTGTCATAGGCGGAGGAACTGGGCGACCAGTAGTGGATTCGTCCATAGGTCCATTGGTGTCAGCGTGGTAGGTCTCTCCGGACAGTTGAATAAATGTGCGGTATCATGACCGACGATACCGCAGTCCGGGCACACATCAGATTTGCTGCTGTCAATCTTGCTGACATAAGACATTAGTATTGTAGAGTGACCACAGCGTAATGATGCGAGCGTGCATCTCGCCCTTCTTCCGAGTTGAGACTCTGAGGTGCAGACGGGGGGCGGTATATCTCCTAGTATAGGATTTATGGCCACCTTCACAAGATGACACCGTACGAACTTGGTGTGCTCCTCGCGCAAAAGACGGAGTCGTTCTTGCTGTGAGTCGTGCCATCTTTGCAAATTGACTTTGTTTGGAGCATCGGCGAATGGCTTTCTTATACTTCTCTCTCTCACGGGGTTTAGCACTCTCCACGACGGGTGATTTGGTTGCTTTATAATGTTAATGCGGAATTGCTGGGCCTGGAGCTGACAGTGCTCCTTCACTGGTAATAGACGGGTCTCAGCATGCAGGTGCTCGATTGGGGAACTCCTTGCGCATCCGGTGGCGATACGGAGAGCAGCATTTTGTACTCGTTGCATCTTTGTCCAGGAGGATTCTGAGACGAGATGCTGCCAAACCGGTGCGGCGTACTCCAGGGCGGGCTGCAGAATTGCCTTATACGTTGTGAGTATAGTCTCCTTGCTGCTACCCCACGAAGTGCCGCCCAGGGCCCTGAGAACGTTGAGCTTAGCTTTAACGACTGCCTGCTTCTGCTCGGTATTCTTATGAAACTTGAGTGACGGATCGAGCACAAGACCGAGCAGCTTTGAAAAGCGAGCAGCAGGCAAACGGTCTCCATCCCACACGACATCCGGATGAGCGCTGTGCTCGGATGGGTCCGTCGTGAGAACGGACACTGTCGACTTGGCTGCAGAGATACAGGCCATAAAACGGCCAATGTCTCACCGTCGACTGCGTACCACGCGCTGCGCGACCGCACGTGCGTCGGAAGCAGACGAGTTTTGGCCGCCGCGCGACGAGTTTCGGCCGCCGCGCGGAGGCCAAAACGTCGCGCGGCGGCCAAAACTCGTCGCGCGGCGGCCAAAACCCGTCTGCTTCTGACGCGCGTGCGGTCGCGCAGCGCGTGGTACGCAGTCGACGGTGAGACATTGGCCGTTTTATGGCCTGTACTTAGCATCTTGCGGTCGAAAAAGCCCTTTAGTGTGATCAGGTACTCGTTGATCTTATTGGCGGCCACCTGTAAATCCCGATCTCGACACATGATTGTTATGTCATCGGCATACGCGACGACCTTGATGTCCTGTGGAGGCTCAGGCATATCTCCGAGGTACAGATTGAAGAGGGCTGGCGATAGAACTCCGCCCTGAGGGACTCCAGCTGCCATAGGAATACTGTTGGAGACATGGTTCTGAAACATGACTCTTGCCCGCCGACCTTTAATAAAGGCCGATATCCAGCGCTTCTGCCAAGATGGTATTGACGACTCCAGAATGTTGCTTGACAGGACTCCAAGGTTAACCGTATCAAATGCCTTGGTGAGATCCAACGCAACAGCTACAGTTCTCAATGGCTTGTTAAAGTTGAACCCGTCGATAGCATAGCTGGTAATTTCTAGCAACGCCGTAGTTGTGGAATGTAGCCTCCTGAACCCATGTTGAAACAACTGCTTCTCGTTGTGCTCCGCTAGATCCTTGACAATGAGCTTTTCGGCCACCTTGGCGAAAGGTGACATCAAGCTAATGGGACGATATCCCTTTACTGATGACTGAGGTTTGCCAGGCTTGGGCAACGGGATGACGTTGGCTGTCTTCCAGTTTTGCGGAATAGTGCAAGAGCTAAACGAAGTGTTAATCATATCAACGATGAGCGGAAGGATCTCAGTCGGGAGTTTCTTCAGTACAGCAGGACAAATGCCGTCCGGACCGACAGCTTTGGAGTTCCGCATGTCCTTTATAATCTTCTCTACTTGCGCCACAGTGAACGCATCGGCCGTGCTGATAGGCGGGAGGCGGCACAGCTCTCTTACTGTCACTCTATTTTGCGGACCTCGCCTTGTACTCGTGACAAAGAAACTTTTACCGAGAGAGTAGGCGGCTTCCTTTCCTGACTTGAAAACGTTATTACCGAACTCAATAGTGGAGATGGTGGCTGGCGAGCTCTTTCCCGATAGTTTCCGAAGAACCTTCCAAGTAGCTCCACTGTCCGTCTTGAAATTCAACTGTTCTGTGAATTTTTCCCATTGTTCTTTCTTGTGCTGGTCGAGATCTTTTTCTGATCTCACCATCCAGCTGAGCGACGACAGGGTCTAGATGGTCAACTGCTCTTCTGGCATCTCTAGTCCTGATTTTCTCAAGAATTTCTCTGGTGACGTTTGGATAGAACGTCTTAACTCGGCCAACAGGGATAGCCGCCTTCATGGCCCTGCGAATTGCATCAGATAAGTGATGCTCCTTCGCACATTGCACATTGCCATTCCACGGGTAATCAGCCGCTAGGCGTAGCGCAACCTCACTGAACAGGCACCAGTCTGCTTGGCCTAAATTGAGATAAGAACGTTGACGAACACCAGAATAAGGAGCAAAGAGAATTTGAGAGATCGATGTGCACAAAGACGGGAACATGATCACTGAACAATGTTGTTGAGGTAGACCATGAGCAAGCGTTGGAAAGGTTGGACGAGATAAGAGTTATGTCTGGGCTAGAAGATCGGCCGTTGGCAGGGGAGACGAGTGGGCTGATCATCGTTTAAGATGACCAGGTCGCACTCCTCAGCCCATTCTTCGACTTCTTCTCCTCTAGCATCAGAACCAAGGGACGAGCAGAAGGTGTGGGCATTAAAGTCGCCCGCGAAAACAACTGATGATGAGAGGGAATAATCATTGAG
The DNA here is from genome assembly GCA_029168955.1 of Aplectana chamaeleonis. Lineage (NCBI taxonomy): Eukaryota > Metazoa > Nematoda > Chromadorea > Rhabditida > Cosmocercidae > Aplectana > Aplectana chamaeleonis. The sequence continues at coordinate 70,303 of JAPDOI010001404.1, read as the reverse complement.
TTGTTTGAGAAGAGGAATGGGATTGTAGGAGGAGGGGCATGAGGTGGTAGGGGGAATATATATGTTGAAAAGAGAAAGGGGGTGTTTTAAGAGGGAGATGGATTGGAAGGTACTCGAGAGTACCATCCGTGGGGGGTGTTTGGTATGAGGTGTGAGGGAGAGAGGATAAAACAAAGGTTGAAACTCCTCCGCCAAGAGCTGACCCTGGAGCATGGAAGGCAGTGTAGCCCGGGATATTAGGATGAGGATAGGTAGGGGATGGAGAGAGCTTGGTTTCTTGAACCATGATCACGTCTGGATGGTAAGTACGTGCGAAGAGAGAGAGCTCAGAAAGTTTAGTACGAAGGCCGTTGAGATTGATATGTACAATGGAAAGGGGGCGATTTGAGGAAGAGGAATCAGAGTTGGTAGGTGAAGAGCATAAAACACAGCGAAAAGCAGAGTTATAATGCCTCACAGAACTGAGACCCGAACAGGAGAGATGCACCCACCTTTGGCATCCGGAGCACTGGACGCTGGTATGTCTCCTGGTAACATCCTTGCCGCACGTGGCGCATAGGTACTTCTGAGCGGGTCCAGGATTCCTCTCCACGCCGGCCCTTTGCAGGAGAATCCGAAGGAGAGCTGCGGCCGGCCAGCACCTCTCCCATGACAAAAACCCTCTTCGCGGAGGGAGTGACGTCGGTTTGCATAGAGGTGATCTTCTTTCCTCCACACTGCCACGGCGTGAACGTACGACATCTCGGCAGCATATGTTCTGAATAACGAAAGAAATCAAAGCTGGTATCGAAAAAACGATAGAAATCGAAGCAGAGGCATAAAGAGAAAAAGAAAACGAAGTCGAGGTAAGAGACGCCAATTGCGATGTTTGAAAACACAGCGGACGGCTGGCTCGCAATCAGCTCGCGACCCTCTATACCACTTCTACTCGTGCTTGCGACCCTCTGTACCCATAGCGGGTGGCAAGCGGAGACGAGGGGGCAGCGGGTGGCGAGCACGACCTGAAATGCGCGCGGGTTGCGAGCACTGAGTTCCTGAGCAGCTGTTCTCGCGCAACAATCTTACTATCAGAGGGCGTGAATTACTACCTCCTAGCTTACCAAGCGGTTTGGAAAAAACTCGTGTATTTCTAAAAAAAATCTACGACCCCTCACCACCTCATTTTTCTTCAAAAACGTTCCAAAATTTATACCACTCCCCGTTGCGCCGAGTTACAGGTCCGCTCAACCCTGGTCGCAACTCAAGAATATGACTCTATGCGCATTACATGTAATGCGTACGTAGTTGCTTGTGCGCGTCTTGTGACTTGTTAGTAGCTTACTGATGAGTCTTATTTCAGGGTAAAGCGGTTGCTTTCGGAGCATGCCACCCAATTTCTTCCAAAAGCCTGAGACGGCTCTCAAACGGGCTCAGGAGTTGATTCAGGTTGGAAAGGAATCCGATGCCCTTGACACACTACATGACACCATAAAGGTTTTTCTATTTATAGTGTTTCTACCTTTTGTTGCCCTTATAAACTTTCACTAACATCAACTTATGAAGTTAGAGCGATCATATTTATAGGCTAGACGATATAAGCAATGGACTCAAACGCACGAGCAGATTATGATGAAACATGTCGAGCTATGTGTCGTTCTCAAGAAACCGCATGTAGCCAAGGATGCGTTGTTTCAGTACAAAACCTTGACTCACCAGGTTCGCTCGCCTCCCTACGGCTGTGGCAAGATGGGTTTCAAGCTTTCGTAATCCATTATCTGTTTCAGGTTGCTGTCAAATCACTGGAAACGGTTATTGAGCACTTCCTGCAAATGGCGGAACAGAAAACTGAAGAGGCGCAGAAAACTTCGATCGAAAAAGTGGAAGAAATTGACGACCTTGATCAAGGAGATGTGCCAGAAACGTTCGTCAAACAGCGCATTTCCTCATAACTAACAGTACAGTTTATTATTTGAAGGCTTCTTCTATCTGTAGTCTCCGGTGCGGCTGCTCAGGATCGCATGGATAGAACTGTTCTCGCTCCCTGGTTGCGATTCTTGTGGGATTCTTATAGGAACTGCCTGGAGCTGTTGAGGAATAACGCTCTGGTAAGTTTGGATTTATTTTGACCTTGTATTTAGCTAGTATTGATATGAAAGCTCATTTAGGTTGAGCACCTTTACCACCGCATCACGAGGAAGTCGTTCCAATTCTGTTCGAAATACCAACGACGAACGGAGTTTAGAAAACTTTGTGAATTGCTTCGGCTACACTTGAATCAGATCCAGAAGCACCAGCATCTGGCGCATGTGTGAGTTCAAGCTCTTTCCTTATTCAAATGTCTCCAATATCTTGTTGCGTTTTTTCTAGAATATGATCCTGATTTATTCATTTTAGCGTGAAGCTGAGCTCACCTGAGTCCTTGTCAATGATGCAAGAAACTCGTCTCTGCCAGCTTGATACTGCTATACAGATGGAACTCTGGCAGGAGGCATATAGGTGGAATAGGAGACATTTTCTGTGTGCCAGTCCCTCATTTAAGTTTTTTTTAGGAGTGCGGAGGACGTTCATGGTATGATGCAGCTTAGTAAAGACAAGGATAAACGTATGGTGAAGCCTGCAAGTTACGTCAATTACTATGACAAGGCATGTTTGAGATCTTGCTGCTATTGTTCTTTTAATTGCTTCATCTTTCCACTAAGGCTTTTTTCAGCTGGCTTTGGTTTTCTGGAAGGCTGGTAACAGCCTTTTTCATGCTGCTGCTCTTCTGCAGAAGTTCATCATTTACAAGGTTTGATGCGGCTTTGTAATTCATCAAAAGAGTCATAGCCCCGCATTCTGATTTCCAGCGGCATTATTTTGAGCCGAGTTTTCCTTGAGGTACTGAATGGCGCAGTATATAGCGGAATGAGCCCTCCGGTAAAACAAAATGAGACACTTTTGGTGGACCCCACTATACAATCGCTCCTTGCTTAAATCAATATTCTGTATTCAGCCGCTCTCACCTTTGCGACTTTCCCGTTTTGTCTTGCTAGGTATGGACGCTCTTCGCAAGGATTCACCAGGGTCTAGCGAGGCGTCGTGTACGGCCGCGGCAAAGCTACAACTCCCTCCTATTGTTGACCAAAATCTTCGGAAATCTTCACGATTTCCTGGCTTAATTCTCGTTTTTGGGTCGACATTATTATTACCCTAACCGAAAAGCTCCGGACTGAAATTTTGACGACCCCCCTCCCCCACCACCACCCGTTGAAAATTTACACAATCGCGATTAACCGTGGAATTGACTGAGACAGTTTTCTGTTTTGATTCTGGATGGCGACGAAAACCTCAGTTATTACAAGAAGAGTCAGAATTGTTGAAAATATCATTTACTTCCTTTGATTTATACAATCCCTTCAAGTTTATATTCCGCGAGGCAACGTAGAAGTTCTTGCATCGTTGAAACGCACTGTTCTAGGACATGAAGCGATCGTTCACTGCAGATGAAGCTCAAGAGCAAGCTAGTCGTGTTCTGCTCGCTACCCTATCGATTCCGGACGGCGCTGATGCTCCGTCGGACCTTACTCGTCACCTAGATATTGAGGACCAACATTTGACTAACATTCGGTATTTCTTTGATCGCTCACTTGAATCAACTCGGTATAACAACTGTGCTCCAGGCTGCTCTCGAATTTGCTACGACTTCCGATTGCTCCTACGCGTGGTGGACTTTTGCGGGAAGCTGCTCGCCTAGGTGTGCCAGAGATGGCCTCTGATTCTACCAATGCCCTGTATAAGCTTCTTGAAAACAATTTTGCGCCGTTAAGGTAAGTGGTTTTCAGTTTAGATATACGGACCTTTAGTGATAGAGATTCATTGAAGACTAGCTCGAGAAGTTGAAGCTCAACTGGCACTTATTGAGCGACCTGATCATCTGCAATACGTCGATGCGCTGAACGAAGTTGTGGCCACGAAAGCATTGAAACAGGTGTTAATTTGTGTTTATCATCAGAGCCAAATTCAATGTCACTAACTTAACTAACAATGTCACCAGATATCGGTGATATACGATTCTATAAGTTGGGACCGTATAAAGAAGATAATACCATTCTACAATGAAATGGAGCTGGAGCGCCTTATTGTAGATGTCAGTAAGCACCGGTTTGTGAAGGTGAGTTCTAATTTTTTTTCAGAAAAAAGGTTAGTTCATATAATTTTTCACCAGGGCATCTGCCTTAAAAGAAGTATATTTGCAAGCTGTTGTGAATCTCCAGGCCCAAATCGATCATCGTAGCGGCTGCATTCGATTTGGAGCGGCAGACGCGACTTTGGCTGGTGGAGTGGACCTCGAGGAGGCGAATGGATTCACGGGTTTGCTCTTAGTCAGGGTTGAGCAGGCCGTTGTGGCGGCTACGAACCAACCCCAAATATTAATTTTCTTTCCAAAAAAATCGCAAAATTTTACGAACCCCCCGGGGGGCCCCTAGGACCAATTTTTAAAGCTTTTTAGTGTCAATTTCTAAAGAGAAGCGAAAGTTGTTGTAATATTTTTTACGGTCCAGTTCGGTCGCGGCTGACATGTGGACGCGAAAGGGATGTATTAAAAATTTTACGGTCCCCTGAATTTTCATTTTTTTCCAAAAATATCTGATTTTTACGACCTCCCGTTGTTGCCGATCACAACGCTGCTCAACCCTACTCTTAGTTGTAGCACCTGATGCACTGAGTTGATGCAACGCATTTAAGGTGACGACACACAATTAGGTGTCGAAGGTATTCGCACCCATCTTGAGGTGATGTACAACAAGCTGCGTTCTACTGTTGAACTTCTGGATGGCGACAAGCGTACGGAAGCGCTCATCGCAAGGGTAGCGTTTCCTACATATCCTATCGACTAAGTGGACCGGTCTGCTCCTGCCATCATTTGGAGCCGTTTCGTTGTCACCTTACAAGGGAAGATATTTAAGCGTAATTCGTGGTAAGCGAAATGGTGTAATGATACTCTAACTACTAGAGGAAAAATTGGGAATGTGCCGTGCCCAAACCTATATCCATAGAAAGGTGTAAGCTCGAAACTGTACGTCACGGTTTTCTACTTATCGCAGAAGTCCGAAAGACTCGAAACGGGGCACAAATTGGTGTTCAGCGTCCCTAATTACCCTTTTGAGTGGAGTTCGTGACGAGTTTCGAACGGAAAAGAATATGACCTCGGATCCTGAAAGTAGTATAAAGCTATAAGGGCCGCGAAGGTCAATTTTTCTACCACACTGGTCCTAGGGGTAGTTTGGGGCACTGCTGTCGAATCTGAATCTGTTTTCGGTTTTTGGACCTACGGCTCGTTTGGCTGGAATTTACTACTGTGGCCTATCATTTTCGAGCTTATTTGGGCAAAGGTTTCTCCCAGTTTTAACCACTCGCAGCAAGGTCATCTTCGGAACATACTTCAGCTTCATCACTTCGCACTACGCCTAAATGGTTTTCCTCGTCAGTTCGTTGTGTATTTCTGATAATGATTGGAATTCGTGATTTCCATGTGAGTTTAGGTTAAACACCACGCCATCAATTATGAGCGCACAAAGAACAGTAAGCAGGAGATGGACCGCATTTTGGATCGTCGCAGGAAGATCGAATATTATAAGGTAAGAACCAAGAACCTGTTCCAACCAACATGTGGTGCTCTTACATCATTGATTATTTTTCACTTGAAGCTGTCGTATAATAAATGTCCATTATTTGAAAAACAATCTTTACGTCGCTTTGTTAAGCTGTTTTGGCAAAGTGTAATACAGCATTCGAATGCGCATTCCTTCCTTTATCTAGCGCTCTTTGCCGCATCCCGTAAAATTCAATCACTTTAGAATTGTAAATCCAAGTTTAGTGTGTGTGGTTCAAGTACTGAATATTCTAAAACATTTATATTCGCCTGCTATCGAAACACCAAATTAACCATAGTCGATTGATAATTTGATGTCTGTGAGCGCTAGATGATAACACAAAACAGATTCACGGGAGTTTGCAAACGGGTGAAATTTGCAATAATCGACTCTTTTCAAAATCAATTCTTCGCTAAATTCCCGATTCTTTCGAAAAAAATCATCTTCTTCTTCTTTGCAGCCGCAGGAAGGTTTTCGTCAAAGGTTCAAGAAACGGGCGACTCAAACCGGATTCGTCCACAAATCCATTGCTGTAAGAGTGGTAGGCCTCTTTGGGCAATCGAATAGGTGTTCAGTTGTGTGGCCACGGCTACCACAGTCCGGGCACTCGTCCGGCTTACTGCGATCGATCTTGAGCAAGTATGACATCAGCATAGGGGAATGACCGCAGCGTAACGAGGCAAGGGTACTTCTAGCCCGCCTACCGAGTTCCATCTCGGTGTTGCTGATTACAGTTGGTACGACCCCCAATATGGGATTGACGGTCATCTTACTCAAGTGATCCCTGACGAACTTGGTGTGCTCCGCACGTAAAAGACGCAGAAGATCCAAATGGGAGTCTGTCCATCTTTGTATATTGACTTTCTCGGGAGCATCCGCAAAAGGCCTTCTGATATGTCTCTCTCTCACGGGATTCATGATCCTTTTTAATGGGTGGTCAGGCTGCTTGACAATGTTAATAACCAGTTGCTGCGCTTGGAGTTGGCAGTGCTCCTGAACCGGCGGAATTCAGGCTTCAGCATGAAAATGTTCCGAGCAGCATTTTGGACTCGCTGCATCTTTGTCCACGATGAATCCGATATCATGTGCTGCCACACCGGTGCAGCGTACTCCAACGCCGGCTGCAATATTGCCTTGTAGGTGGTCAAAATTGTCTCCTTGCTACTTCCCCACGACGTTCCTCCCAGAGCTCGTAGAACGTTGAGCTTTGCTTTCACTGTAGCCTGTTTCTGTTCAGTATTCTTGTGGAACCTCAACAAAGTATCCAATACTAGGCCGAGCAGCTTAGGGAAACGTGCGGCAGGCAGACGAGCGTCTTCCCAATTCACAACGGGGTGAGCGCAGTGTTCATTAGGGTCAGTGGAGAAAACTGATACAGATGATTTAGCGGCAGAGACAGTGAGCATCATATCATCGAGAAAGCTCTTCAGAACGATGAGGTAGCTATTGATCTTGCGTGCAGCTATATTAATGTCTCTGTCTCGGCACAGGATGGTGATATCATCCGCATAAGCAACGAATTTGATGCCACTTGGGGGGACGGGCAAATCTTCCAGGTAAAGACTGAACAGAGCAAAAAAATCATATATTCACATAATAAATATCGTTGATTAGGAATACCCATAGTACTCAACTATGCAGTTTGACGCCTCAAAGTCTTCACATAGAAGAAGAACTGCAGAAGTTGCATTTTTTGAGAGAAAAAAAAATCGGGGCTTCGATAGCAGGTGATACATTTCGAGATATTCAATATTTGGACCACACACTAAATTCGAAAGTGATTTTACGAGATGCCTCAGGGAGCATAAGTTAGAGTAATAAATGTGCTTCCGAACGCTTTATGCCAAAAAAGCTCATGCGAACGGCTGTTTATTATTGTATAACCTAATATCAGGGTTGAGCAGCCCGTTGCGCCAATTTTTTTCGGAGCTACGACCCCCCTTCCCGTTAACCAAATTTTTCTGGAAATCTCCTAAATTTTTGCGAGATCCTACCCGAGATAAAAAAATTTTCAAGTCTTTGGATGTTAAAAAGTTGAAAAAGTTCAAATTTGTGGTGAAATTCGGTCAAATCGCACGAGCCCCCCCCCTCGATTTTCTTTTTTTTTTCTCGAAATTTCTAAATTATCTTACGACCCCCCGTTGCGCCGAGTCGCAACTATGCTCAACCCTGCCTAATATGTGTGTTTGATTCATTTTTGGGTTTCAAAACAATATTTATACGATGAGAAGCCTCGCTGTTGAATTTTTTTGTTTTGGGAAATGCTGTTTTTCTTTTGGGGCTCATGTTTTGGCCCTCTAGAGTCCTGGCTGTTCTCGAAAGTGCCTGATTACACCGGGCTTGATTATCGGTAGCGAAGTTTGCAGCAGTGTATTCATTCTTGCTCTTTGAACGAGAAATTTCATTTGCTATTAATGTCATGTTAAAGCAGAATTATTTGTGGTCATCAAGATACATGGAATCTCATGCGCCAAGGAGCCGAGAAAATCTTTTGAAATAGCTTTCCATGTGATCTTATCCACGAGTCGTCTAAATGGCAAATTCTAGGCCGCTACTTTCGAGCGTAGTGTATTTGTCAAAAGTGTAACAAGCTGGGGCAGTTGACTAGGAAAGCGGAGGTGGTACATTTGTTGGATGTATGTTTTTTAGGCTGAATTGTAATGGGACTGCCTCTGTCAGCAAGGAGATGGAGATGCTGACCCTGGAGAATCTAAAGGGCGAGCACAAAGATTTATAATTAAGTTCTCCTGTCGCAGTGGGGGAGGGCGATCGCCGAAGTATCAGCCGAGTTCAAGATACCCCAGTGGTTGAGGTTTCAAAGAATTCCTAGAGGTGTTTCTAAATAAAAATGGCATATCCAGTGACTCGGTGTTGAATATACCTGGAAATTTACTGTACGGGTTCACAAACGGCAAAAATACCGCAATGCAAAGCCTATAAGGGTGGGGATCTGAGTGAATCTCCAGGCCAAAGACTTGGGTTGCGGAAAGCGAGACACAGTTAAAGGCAGTGTTCACGATAAAAGTACTTTTTCTGTTTTTCCGCCTATCTTGAAAACGGTCCCATGCTGATTCCAATGATGTCCCTGGAATAGTACAAGACCCCCTGGAAACGGAGTTATGGCCCCTCGAAATTTAGCAAGGGAAAGTTGTGGACGAGTTTTCCGAGGCTTGTAACTCCCGTTTTTTGCAGCCGAGGTGTGCGAGCTGACCGGAGTGAAGAGAGACCTTGAGAATGAAGGGAAGAACGGGGTTTTTGATCGGAAACCATCGCTCATTTAGCCACGAATTCAGGGAAACTGTTATAGGACGTGGGCGGAGTGGCCCAAATGGTCGGCTGGCCCACGAGATTTTCAACCACTTACCGGCCGTTTCTCGTCGCACTTTCGTTCTTAATCTTCTTATAGGGACCCAAAGCTTACGTTTTAGCCAAAAAAGGGAAAACTTTTTTTTTCGTGTACACTGCCTTTAAGAACACATACGTGTCCATAAAAAATCTCTGCCGCTGTCAGAAATCTGATAGCCTTATCAGTCAATGCTGTCATAAAATTACATCTTAATTTACGGACGCCATTTTTAAGTGCGTCTGTCTACTGTCTTATACCCGAAAGCTGGGGGTCTTGGTCAAATCGGCATGCTTCGCTCTTAATGTCGTACCGTGGTTTTAAATGTGTTGATCAATAGATAACTGCCCAAAGATTAATTGGCAAGCGTCAGGCTTCGATAGTTGAATTTCGAATTGCGCAGCGATTTAAGGGTTTGTCTACTTGCCTGAATGTACTCATGTTCAGGAGACATCGGAGCGTGTCAAGGCGGAACGATCTCAACAAGCTGCTGCTGAGTTGGCGAAGCGAGAAGAGGCTAAGCGTGCCGAGGAGATGAAGCGTCTCGAACAGGAAAACATTGAAAGCGAAAAGCGACGAAGACTAGCTGAACAGGTAAACAAGCATGGTCGTTGACAAGTAGATGTGTAGATGTGCTGATGCAGATCATTTTCAGGAAGAAGTGCAGAGGAAGATCAAGCAAGATCAGTTGCGCAGAATGCAGAATACTGCTATCTATCAAGCGATTGTACGTGAAAAAGGAGAGCAGGTTTTCAAAGACATGGATCCCGAAGCTGTGCTCAGAGAGCAGGTAGGATTCCCATTGTGTTCCTATCTGACCTTTATTCTGTTTTCTAAGAAAAAAAATCGCAAACTTCAGCGTCAACGTTTGGATAAGGAACGAATGGAGACGCAACGTCGACTTCAGCAGCAGGATAAGACATTCGACCATCATGTGAGAGCCATACATCTTGAAGAGATGTTGGAAAGGTCTGCGTTTTGTTCTGTCCCCTATAGATTTGATTCGAATTCATACTAGAGACAAGATTTTGATAAATTTACAAGTTGCCTTGGCCAAGCAAACTGTTGTCCCGGCCCTTGACGGAGCTACGCCTAACCTCTCTAGTGACCTCGATTTTCGAAGAATGTCGACAATTTTTCACTCTCTCCTTTTTGTGAAAACTTCTCCGACAATTTCGAGGCTGCAATTTAAATAATGTAAATTATTGAGAATTTAATTTAATTTTATTTTCGTTTCATGGGCGAGTCTCGGGGTACCATAATTTTAGACTTTTGAAAAGTGAAAGCCCCTCCTCCCGTTGTCTCCCTTGACAGTAACCGCTTGCCTCTGCAATCTACTCGTTTTCTATTTGAAAAATATGGTTCAGGAAAGCCATTATGATGAAGCGTCTTCAGCAGGCTCCGCAGCTTCATGAAAAGTACGAGCAGAGAAGAATTCAGAAGGCAATGTGAGAATTGGAGCGCTTCCTCTTTGGATCTTTGGACTTATTATTTTCATGCTCGTTTCTAGTGATGATCACGATGCGGCAGTAGCCATTTGGGAACGCCTGGAAGATGTGAGAGAGGACGCATTGGATTGGATCGCAGAAGTGAAGAGTTCGAACGCCGATGACTTCAGCAGAAAGGTGGTTTGATTCACATTTACGAATGATTTCAATGTATGCTTCGTGGTTATGTTTGCCTTCAAAGCTTTTAGGGCTACGTAAAGCGAATGAGGTTTGTAGGAAAGTGTTTGAGATAAATTTTTAATCAACTCATTTGCAGACTGCCGAATGGACCGCCAAATTGAATGCTGTACGAGCTTCTAGACTCCAAGAAAGAGCAGAACAACGCAAGAAGGAACGGCGAGAAAAATGGACACGAGTAGGTTTTCACACCGCTTTTTTTTGCAGAAAAATTTCTTCTGTCGGTAAACGTACTGTGGTCTGAACCACACGGCTTATTCAACATCATTTTTAAACTCTGCCTTCGACCAGTAGCTGTTTATCATGGGGTCTAGCAATACCATCATTTGCTGTTGAATGGCGAAAGGCGTGATTCAAAATAGTGTAGCGGTCGCACTAATGTGCAGCGGCAGCTGGTAGAGATACGCTTCTGGAATAGTGACCCCAAAGATGGCGAAAGATCAGCTACGGCCTCTTTAATAATGCGCTCCCGTAAGGTGCTATAGCTCGACAAGATGCACACCCACGCCGCTTCGCGGCGTACTTGTCGTCGTGCTTTAGGATCTATGGATTATTTAAATTGCAGGGCGGTGCCTCGCTGTGCTCAACAGCCTTAAAGGCATCGTACGAGCAAAAAACGGTGTCTTATTTTTCTATGTTTTCGAGTAGGCAAACTCTTGTGGTAAGCCATAATAGCAAAGAAACCCCAAAAAACTCCTGATTTGGATAAACGCGTTTAAAAACTTCTTGAAAAGTTGACGTTCCACCCCCTCTGTCGAGTTCGGTGTGTCCAGTGCAACAAGTTTTTCTGAACGTCTGAAGTGGTTTCACGCTTCAAACTTTCTAGGTGAGAAAATTTCTTTTGCCTTTCTTCTTCCAAAATCACTTAAAAATTAAAAGCTTCCACTGTGCAAATTTGGATGATAAGTGCTAGATGGCTGGTGAGAACTGGTGGCGAATCATCATCTTTAACCCATTCCAACCTCATAACCCTACGTTTTTGACGCGCCAAAGTTTACCGGTGTGATCTATCGGCCTCATTTATGAAATTAAGCCAAAAAATGGAAAGTGGTTTCCAGCGCGAACGATGCCTTTAAGCCCGTACAGTACCGCAGATTTTTTTTGCACAAAAAGCATTTGCGGTGTTTTTCGCGCTCACAAGGCGCTGCATCGCCATAACTTGCTTCAAAGTGGTCCGATTTCAATTTTATAGTAAATTCTGAATAGCTTTCATTGAGCTCTATACGATAGTGTTAGAAAATAATATGTTGAACTTAAGAAATGCATCGAGAAATGCAATATTTGCACCACATAATCCCTCACTATGAACTGGACAGACGATCATGATAGCAGAAATCTTTCATGTTCTGATTTGTTGTCGACATGAATTCTTGAAGGAATTACACATTTTCCAACAGGATACGGGAGTTGCAACGGCTCTCTACATTTGCCTCACTGAGAGGATCACGAAAACTACCCCTAAAATTCATTTCGTCAATTTCGAAGCGAGATATGGCGATGTGGCGCTCTCTCTGAGAAATATTGCCGCGACTCTTCCGCTACTGCTCCGCGACTCCACCGTGATCCCGGACTGTCCCGCAACCCCCCAGCGACCCTTAACTCTTCCGCGGCTTTGCCGCGACTTCTTCGTGTGTCAAGCGTTCGCAAATCTACCGCGACTTCCTCAGGACTTTTCCGCGACCATACCGCGATTCGGTGAATGAAGAGTAGTCCGCGGTTCTGCCCCGCATCTCCCCCGCGACTCCGACAGGCGCCAAGCCGAAGGAGTCGCGGCAATATTTCTCAGAGTTGTATGAGCAAAATACGTCACAAAAAGCCCCTTTTGCAGAAAAGGACTTGTGCGCTACTGTATGTTTTCACGGAAATCAGTTACACTGTGCTCAATCAAGCTCACGCAGGGAACTTTCACAATGCAGTGCATAACCCGTTACAGTCTGACACATATTCGAAAGAATAGAATCTACGGAGGAAGTTATGACACACTTCTCCATGGATCGGTGAACATTTCGGTTCAGATTGATGTCCCGCTTGGTTCTTGAACTCATCACAGAAAGTAACAGTTGATGCAATAGGCATGCATGAATCCTACATAATATATGCAGTAAAATGTTTTCTCTTTGACACGGGAGGTCAATCACCAAGGCTGCATGCGTGGACAGTGTGTGTGTGACAACCGGGTGTCAATTGTTAAAGACGGGTGGCGATGACTAATTTCCGTTCATTGTCACACACACACACACACACACACACACACACACACACACACACACACACACGCACGCACACACACACACACACACACACACACACACACACACACACACACACACACACACACACACGAAGCAGCGTATAGTTAGTAGGATAGTCCTGAGTATTGATCGGAATTACGTATCGTCTGGTTGCTAGCCAAATTTACTCTGTTCCCTCGCGCGCTTGTGCGGAGCGAGGGTAGAAACAGCGATAAAGTGTGGGGAGAAGGAGACGCAGCATAAGCGCGCCGACGCACGCGATGAACAGAATTTTTTTCGGTCGCGGGTCAGCATAAACCGGCGCTGCTGATCCGTTGTCTACTCATCCGTGCCGGAATCGAAGCAAACCCTGGACCCCCTCGCCGGATTCGATGGCCCTGCACCCAGTGTGGTACCTCAGCCGCGTGCAGGGAGCGTTTAATGTAGCAAATGCAGGAAATGGACTCATGTGAAGAAATGTTCCGGTCTCAAGTCCTTCAAGGATGCGGACAGCTCATACGTGTGCCCTAACTGCATCTCCGTACCGACATATCAACCTCAGCTTTCAAGTGCTGACTCTCGAAGGTAATCCAGTGGAATATAAATGGTTTTTGCAACAAATCAGCGGAACTAGAAGCTCTCGCATTCCGTATAAGAGCTGACATTGTGGGACTTCAAGAGACTAAACTGGATCCAAATCAAGGATCACCGTAGGTTCGAGGCTACACATGCCTGAGAAATGACCGAACGAGTTGCGGAGGAGGTGTGGTCTTTCTGGTCAGAAACAACTTTCAGTGCAATGTGATCACTTCAGGAATCGGGGATGGTACGACGGAATGCATCTCCATAGCTGTGGAAACGAAGGCTGGATCGGTGCACATTCACAATCTACTCTCCGCCAAGATCCTCATGCCTACCCTCATACGAGCTGTCTATCGCCCTGTTCCTGACATGCGGGAAACCCACAATCGTCATGGGAGATGTCAACGCGCACAGTCCTTTATGGTCAGAGGGTGAAGAATATCAACGCGGACAGAACTTGAGTAGGAGATAGCGCAATCCAACTTTGTGATTCTGAATGATGCCCAACACCCTACTAGGAAGCCGACATATGGAAGACCCTCGTCTCTGGACCTCGCGCTGTGCTCACAAGACAGCGTCGTCAGCAATTTGGGACATTGTGAACCCAGGCGCAAGTGACCACCTCCCGATCCTGATGGAGTTCAGAAGCGAGGCCCTTGTATCTCCCTCGCCGATGACCACTTTCGTGAACTTCAAAAAGGCGGACTCGCCCAAATTTATGTCGGCGCTGAAACAACAATCGGCTGATTTTGACTTCCGGGCTACTCCACTGGAAATGGATCTATATCTCGCATCGGTCGTCACAATCTATCCCTAAGGGCAGACGTAAGGTTTTTATGCCGGGACTGTCGGACACCGCTAAGGACCCCATATGTGAAAGAGACTGGATTCGAAGAACGAACCCTACCAACACCAGGATCCCTGAGCTGAACAGAGAAATCGCTGATGGAGTAAGGAAAGACCGACAGCAGACTTGGAGAACTTTCGTGGAAAGCATTGATCATCGTACAAACCCTTCTAAGCTATGGTCAACCATGAAAGCTCTGGATGGCCGTTCAGTGAAACCCAATCCCATTCAAATTCTGCATAGGGGCAAACCGTTTAACAACAAGAATGCATCCAACCTTCTATGGAAACAGTTCAGTTCGCCATGCCCTCATCAAAGCCTGAAATCGTCACGAAGGACCTTCCGATGGATCGAAAACTTTCCGAGAGAAGACGTTCCCATCATTTTGACAGCCCTCATAGACGCCGCCTTGAAGAAATGCAAGCCGTCTAGAGCGTTGTATACAAGTGGTGTAGCCCCTATAGTGCTCAAACATTCAGGTCCATTTTTTTTTCGTGAGTTCTGAGAGCCCTCTTCAACAGAACTCTATCAACTGGACTGATTCCGGCGTCGTGGAAGGAGGCAAGAATTTTCCCACTGCTGAAGCCTGGAAAACCTGCAGAAGATCTGAACAGCTACAGGCCTATTTCGATCATTTCATTTATGGCACGCCTTTTTGAAAGAACCATTCTTTCTATACTGGAGACGCACCTGCAAATCCCTGGATGGCAGAATGGTCTTCGGAAAGGCTTCTCCACAACCTCAGAGTTGGTCGAACTCACCGGATTAATTACGGATGGGTTAAATGAGAAGAGACCGCCTAGCCGGTCAATTATGGTTGTACTCTTGACTTACTTGACTTAATCGGTTGACTTTCGCCTGACGCGGTTATTCCGCATCTTCACCGAGGTGTGCCGTCCTAGTAGTCAGCCGTGTCCATTTTTCACGGTCTTCAGCCACAATTTGAACACATTCCATCCAGCTGTCATTTCCTGCGAAACGAAAAATCGCGCCTGAACTGTCTTTCGATGCCGAGCGACTTCAAATCCTCTTTAACCACATCCGTCCAGAACTTTCGCCTACGCCCAGGTGGCCGTTTCCAGACAGGATTTGGAAGCATTCTCAAAGCGTGTTGTACGAGACGATCCGGCGTTCTTCTTAGTATATGCCCGAGCAGTCGAAGTCGACTTTCCATTGCTGCTTGAGATGGCGTTAGGAGATGCTGGCACCTCCCTCGTGTCAAGCGCTTATGTACTGCGTCGATTTCCTTGTAAAGGTCTTCGTTATGGCATACACGCGGCCAGAAATATCCAAGCAAACGCCTAAAAAGCTTCCTCTCCGTGCAATCCAACCTTTCCATCTGCGTCTTCGGTGCTGCCCACGTCTCCGATCCGTACATCATGATAGGGCGAATAGCGGATAGGTAGACGCGCAACTTGACTTCCTTCGCGATGGTGGTAGACCACAAACACTTGGTTAGAGAATTAAATGCAGACGTAGCTTTCGCACATCGTTGTCGAATATCCGCTGCAAAACTACCATCGTTCTTCAGCAAACAGCCCAAATAACAGAAATCGTCCACCAGTTCGATACGTTGTCCGTCCACACAAACTCCCGTTGGAGGCCTCTGAGAGACCCACATCTGCTTGCATTTGTCGGGACGAAGACGAAGTCCATAGGCTGCGGCATACTTCGAAACGAGGTTCACAATCCTTTGCAGTTTTGCGTTGTTTTCAGCGAATAACACGATGTCGTCGGCGTACTCCAGGTCGACAAGGGAGCGTCCTGATGGTGTTAGGATCACATCGGCAGGAAACTGTTCTGCAACTCTACGCATGATGTCATCAACGGCGAAGTTGAAAAAAAAGGTCCTGCAACGGCTCCTTGCCTTACTCCTGTTTTCACCTCGAAAGCTGACGTAAATCCGACAGGTGTACGAACTGCTGCTGTTGTTCCTTTGTTCATGTCCTCGATTAACCGAACATACTTTTCCGGGACTCCATCTGCTCGCAGAGCATTGAGCAATCGATCACGATGAGGAGAGTCGAACGCGGCTCCAAAGTCCAAAAAAGCAAGCTGTAACGGCTTCGAATACCGCTGCCACGATTCAATTACTCTCCTCACGACGAACACTTGGTCGATGGTCGATCTTCCAGGTCGAAAACCGGCTTGCTCATCTCTGGTCGTTCCTTCACGATGTTTGATAAGTCGCTCGAGAATGATACGTTCTGAAACCTTGTACATGACACGAAGTAGAGAGATTCCTCTGTAGTTCTTAGGATCCGTGACGGATAGCTTCTTGTGAAGAGGTACGATGATCGCATGTCTCCACGAATCGGGTATCCTTTCGCTCATCCATATGGCACGGATGGTGTTGGTCATTTCACGAATCCCAGACGGAGGAAGAGCTTTCAGCATTTCAGCAGTGATGTTGTCATCTCCACCTGCCTTTCCATTCTTCATTTTCCGGACACAATCCAAAACTTCAGACTCAGTCGGCGGTTCCTCACTGACATCGTAATGTGCTCTCTGAACATGCGGGAGCTCAGGTACTGATGGCGCTGGACGGTTCAGTAGTGAACTGAAGTAATCGTTCCATATTGGCAGCGTCGCATCACCAACTGCAACTCCATTGGTAGTGTTCAAGACAGGAGAACATCTCTTCATCTTCCCGCTATACTGTCGCAGCAACGTGTAGGCTTTCTTCGGATTCTTCTCCTCCCAAGCCTTCTCGAACTCCTTAGCTCTACACGTCCACTCTCGTTCGCGGTCACTTTGAAGCTGCCGACGCAACTTCCTCCTCAGACGCTTCTCCTCCACGAAGTTTCCTGCAGTTCGGAGCACATACTCTGTTGTAGGTAGATGTTGTTTCTTCTGAGACGTAGGCGAACTTCTTCTTAGGCTGTACAACTGGGAGTGCCTCTTTCAGAAGCGTCCTGGATGCACTTGACAAAGAGAATCCGCGTCGCAAAGTTTCTTCTTAGTCCGTACTCCGATGTGAATAGAAACGCGTTGTCGGAAATTCCTTCTGCACTCTTCATCTCTGAGACTTGTCATGTCAATCCTCTGGAGAGGCTGAGCCCCTCGCTTCCTCTTATGAATCCTCGCAGTGAAGTTCAACAGAACAGGACGGTGATCCGAATCGAATGCGACATCCCACACAGCTCTAGATCTTCGAATGTCCGATACTGGAATATTCCTCGTCAGGACATAGTCAATCTGTAGTTTCAAAGTTGTCATCTTCCGCTTCCGCTGCTCTTCTGGAGATAGCCGGGTTGGTCCCTGCCACGTAAGCTGATGGCGGCGATGATTCCTCTTGAATGTCGATGCAATAATCAGACCACTGCGTTCACAAAAGTCGACAAGGCGGTAGCCATTGTCCGATGTTTGCTCCACTGGGTAGAACCATTTACCGAGTACTTCGGATTCCTGATCAAGTCCCATCTTCGCATTTGCGTCAATCCCCACGACAACAGCATGTTGACAAGGTATCCTGGCCAGCAACGTATTGAGTTCCTCATAAAACGCATCCTTCGAATTGTCTTCGGCGGTTTCAGTGGGCGCATGAGCACTCACTATCCACAGATTGAATCCTCTGTGATCCCGCAGTCGTACGAATGCATTCCGACACGACGTTGAGCCGAACTCCTTGACCATACCATTGAAATCCTTCCTTACAGCTATTGCACAGCCTCCCACTCTCCTATCGTCAGCGTTACCGCAGTAGATGGTGTACTCTCCGACGCTGATGACGGGTCTATCCTTGAGGCGGGTTTCCTGCAAAGCAGCAAACGGTGCATGGAAATAGCTCAGAAGTCTGGATAGCGCAGTTTTTTGGATATCACTCGACAGCGATCGACAGTTCAGGGTGGCGAAATTGTGGCTTGTGGCCAAAGACTCCATGACTCCCTAGGTACGGATCCTAAGGTGTTATGGACCAGAGGCCTTAGTGTGCCGGACGGCGACACCTTTATGCAATGTGCGGGATACTTTCGCGATATAGTTGTGCACGCTATATCGCTCGAACGTTCCCTGTGTACACTCAAACGTCTGCTGGGTTCAGTAGAAGCAGGGGCACCAACGAGCAGGTACCAACAGACTTGTATACACACCCCTATGGTTGTACTCGACTTTAAGAAAGCCTATGACACTGCCCTTATTTCCATTCTTTGTCAAAAGCTTGCGGAGTCGTCCCTGCCGAGAGGTTTATCCCGCTGGATTTCTAGTATACTTGGGCAAAACTGTAAAAAATTTCGAATTTTCGAATATATTCGAAAATCAAATTTATCGAATTTCAAATTTTCGGATAAATTCGAAAATCACTTTTTTCTAATTTCAAATTTTCGAATATATTCGAAAATCAATTTTTTCGAATTTGAAATTTTCGAATAAACTCGAAAATGGTATTTTTCGAATTTTCGAATATATTCGAAAAACTGATTTTCCGAATTTTCGAGTATATTCGAAAATCAAAATTTTCGAATTTTCCAATAATTTTTTCGAATAATTTTTTATATTTTTCGTATAAATTTTCTCGAATTCACGAACGATAGTCGGATTTTAAAAATTAGTTTTGAGCTGTCATTTACTGTGACTATCACTTTGTAGAAATATTCATCGGTCTACCACAATGCTAGGCGGTATTCTTAGTGACGCGTGAGGCGGCGTCTACAGTTCATTCGCGGCGCGACGCGACGTTATGCTTAGCCTACGTATCGATCAAGCGACATCGCGTCGCGTCGTCGCTAGGTGCTCAGAGTGAAGAGGAGCGATACATCGGATTTGACGCGCAAATGATGATCGCTCCACGTCGATCGCGCCGCGTTGCATTTCGACGCGACGCGATGGTCGCGAAGCGACTGCCATCATTTTTTCTTGCCTCATCAGGAACTCAAATGGCGTCTAGATTTTTCTCGAACCTTTTCATTACTATGTCTTCCACTCTTATTCTCCGGCGAGTTTTCATCGTCTGTTTTTCTGTAGTTTCAGGCTAAGTCTGGCGAAAATCGATTTTACTGAAGCTTCGAAGTTTTTCGTTGTTGAGGTTTTTCATGGTGTTCAAACGACATGCGCACAATTCAGTCTTATTTGATCTAAAAATTCCCTATTCTGTACACTTAACTCCGAAAAAAAATCTAACCATGACTCTCCCCGATGTCTTTTTTGTTGTCCCACTGGAGCATTCATAGTCTCTGCAAGCGCGTCACGCGCGTTTAGCACAAGACGCTTGGCTTCAGGCGAGATTTGACCGCCACTATCCCTTTCCGGGAAAGCGCCTTCTCGCACCCAAGCGCCGAGACCCTAGCGCCGCTTTCAAGACCTACTTCTACGCCACGGCGCGGCCTAGGCAAATTTGCTGCCGCCGAGCTTGCACGACTTCAGGTGAGGGGCAGGGCTGAACACTCGAGCTTGAAACCCTTACGCCCTTTTGCCGCAGCGGAAAAATGCCGCTTTTGAACTACAATGAAGCCAGTGTTTTGGATTACTAGAAAATTAGCCGGAAGATGGCAACCAGCTTCTTTGCACATGAGATTTCTGGCGAAATCGATTCGCGATCGGAACTGGCAACGAGAAAGTGAAGCGCGGCAAACGCCGCTATAGCGGTAATAACGATCGAGAACGTTCTCTCCGCCACCGCCGCGTTTTATCATTTTTCTTAAAGAGCGGCATTTGACGCGGCAACAAAGGTATGAAAAGGGCGTTAGGCCAATGGTATAGTTTTGCGACACGAGGTCGCGTCGCTCTGCAGAGCGACAGCGACCGCCTCCCGTCCTTTAAATATGTCGCTGTGGCAATGCACTGCACAGTGACAGCGACAGTGGCAACGACAGGCATAGACACATTTGCAGTATGTCAGCCCTCGACGACACGTCGCTGCGACGGACACGCGACAACTGTTCCTACGACGGTCAGCGCCATTGCTCCGATGCTGGTACCGCATTTGTGCTAAATGCCATGACTATCGCTCATGGCAGCGACAATGTTGACCTTAGGCGACGTTTATACTCCTGCCGCCGAGCGGCTCTGCGAAGTGCAATCCTACAATATCGATCGTGCCGCGCCGCGTGATCAATATTACAGAAATGCACTTCGCCGCGCCTCTCGGCTGCGGAAGTATAAACGACTCCTAATATCGATCGTGCAGCTCCGCGAAGGGCTGCGCGTAACTGAATTTTTTAATTTTGTAAATCGTAAATCGTAAGTTTTCAAATTCCTCGTAATTCGCAAATCGTAATTCACAAGGCCTGAGCAAAATCAAACAGCCGCAAAGACCACTCCTAGCTAGTGTTTTTGGAGTAGTCATTGTAGATTAGTGAGCTCAATCGCTCCCGTTCGTAATTCAAGTAACTGTTTCTCTGGAACGGGAGGGTTTTGAAAGCTAAAATCCTGGTAGTGTCCATATCTGCCTGACAGCTACATGTTAAATGCGAAAACGAGAGAAAAACGGTTTCTGTTGGCTGGCCTTTCAAGCCAGCCTATCCCACCAATGGAGCACCTTGTATGGTGGCGCAATATTTCACACGATCCAAGCGTGTGAGAACCGCAAATCGGGCGTGGGGTGAATACGCCAAGATGGTGCTTTGATACAGTGTGCTTTCAAAGGTCGATTAGAAAAAGAAACACTTCTTTTGAAATGATGATTGTGCATTTCGATTATTCGAACTTCAAAAATTCGAATATACTCTTAAAAATATTCGAATTTCGAATATTATTCGAAAGTCTGTTTTTGAAATATTCGAATTTCGAATACTATTCGAAGGTCTGTTTTTGAAATATTCGAATTTCGAATATTATTCGAAACCGATTCCTACGAAATATCCGATATTCGAATATTATTCGAAAGCCCGTTTTGGGAATATTCGAATATTATTCGAAAACCAAAATTTTCGAATTTCGAATGATTCGAAATTCGAAAAATCATTCGAATATTTTCCGAATAATATAATTCGGTCCGAAGTATAATTCATAGCTACCTGAAGGACAGAACAATACGAACAGAGTTTAGAGGCCAGATGTCGAAAATCAGATTAGTGCGCTCCGGGGTGCCACAAGGTGCGGTTCTCTCTCCGCTCCTGTTCTCTTTCTACTTCGCAGATCTCCCGGCACCACCACCAGAAACACGCCTTGTCGGATATGCGGATGACCTAACTTTGGTTGCATCGCATCCGGATGTGGAAACCTGTGAAAAACGTCTGAACGACCATCTTTCGAAGCTAACAAAGGCCCTGGAAGATCTACATCTTCAACTGTCGCTCCAGAAGACCACTGTCTCTCTTCTTACAATACACTTTGCGCAAGCGAGATACGTACCGAAAGTGTTCTTCTTCTTCTTCTGCAGCCACAGAGAGGGTCCTGTCATAGATTGAGGAACTGAGCCACAAGCGTCGGATTCGTCCACAGCTCTACTGTTGTTAACGATGTCGGTCTCATCGGGCAGTTGAAAAGGTGCGCAGTAGTATGCCCTTTATTACCACAATCCGGGCACTCGTCAGGTCTGCTGCTATCGATCTTATGTAAATAAGACATAAGCACGGGGGAGTGCCCGCAGCGCAACGAGGCAAGGGTGCACCTGGCACGCCTACCGAGTTCCATCTCGGTTTCGCTGACCTCAGGCGGCACGACTTCGAGAATGGAGTTTATGGCGGTCTTGCATAAGTGATCCTTGACGAATTGGGTATGCTCAGCACGTAAGAGACGGAGGCGTTCTTGTTGTGCGTTAGTCCATCTCTGTATATTGATTTTCGTGGGAGCATCAGCAAACGGCTTTCTTATACCTCTCTCTCTCTCACGGGGTCTAATACTCTTCGCGATGGATGATTTGGCTGCTTCAGAATGTTTATGTACAGCTGTTGTGCGTGGAGTTGGCAATGGTCCTTAACTGGCAGGATGCGAGCTTCGGCATGTGGGTGCTCTACTGGAGAGCTTTTAGAACAGCCTGTTGCGATTCGCAATGCTCCATTTTGGATGCGCTGCAGCTTGGACCAGGATGTGTCCGACACGATATGCTGCCAGACTGGTGCAGCATACTCCAGGGCGGGCTGTACGATGGCCTTGTACGTGGTCAGGATCGTTTCTTTACTGCACCCCCAGGACGTTCCGCCGAAAGCACGTAGGACGTTAAGTCTTGTTTTAACTGCAGCTTGCTTCTGCTCAGTGTTCTTATGAAACCTCAGCGAAGGGTCCAACACGAGTCCGAGCAGCTTAGGGAATCGGGCGGCCGGCAGGCGAGTTTCGTCCCATTTCACCATGGGATGAGCACTGTGCTCCGCAGGATCAGTGGAAAAGACTGTGACGGATGATTTAGCGGCAGAGACCGTAAGCATCTTGCTATCGAGAAAACGTTTCAACTCGATCAAGTAGTCATTGATCTTACTGGCAGCTACATTTATGTCGCGATCCCGGCATAGTATTGTAATATCATCCGCATATGCAACGACCTTGATGTCTTGGGATGGAACGGGTAGATCTTCAATATACAGACTCAAAAGAGCAGGCGATAGAACTCCTCCTTGAGGTACGCCGGCGGCAATTGGGATGCTATTGGAGACGTGCCCTTGAAATAGCACATTCGCCCGACGTCCTTTGGTGAATGCGGTTATCCACCGCTTCTGCCAGGGCGGAATGGTAGACCTTAACAGGCTCTCCGACAAAATGCCCAAGTTTACAGTGTCAAAAGTCTTCGTTAGATCGAGGGCTACACCTACGGTTCGCTGCTCAGGCGATTATCGGCCCCGAGCCGCCTGACAGTTCGGCTCGTTTTTCCAATCTGCGAGTCGGCTCCTGTTGCTGTCCGGGCTACTGCTGTTGCTTTCCGGGCCACTGCTATTGCTGTCCGGGCTATTCCGGTGGGCCCGGCCAGCAGCAGCCGTACCCCCGAGATTTGGAGAACGAGCCGAACTGTCAGGCGGCTCCGGTTCCTATTCGGTGCGGCTCGGGGCCGAGAATCGCCTGAGTGAGGTTTCATGGCATTGAAGCCGTCCAAAACATAGCTCACAATTTCCAGCAGGGCCGTAGTGGTGGAATGTAGCTTACGGAAACCATGTTGATGCTTATGTTTGCTATTGTGTTCGGAAAGCTCCACAGCCAATTTTTCCGCAACTTTGGCAATAGGTGAGAGAAGACTGATTGGCCTGTAACCTTTTGCCGTGGATGGTGATTTACCCGGCTTCGGCAATGGGATGACGCGTGCTACTTTCCAATCTTGAGGTAATGTACAGGTCCGAAACGATGTATTAATGACGTCAGCGATCAGGGGTAGTAGTTCACCTGGCAGTCTCTTTAGAACTGCTGGGCTCAAACCATCTGGCCCTACTGCCTTCGAGTTACTCATTTCCTTGATAACCTTCTCGACCTGAGCGGGCGTGATTGCATCATCTTCAGCCATGAGTGGCAATTTACAGAGTTCCCGAACAGTTATTCTATTCTGCTTCTCTCTTTTGGTTCGTGTGACGAAAAAGTGCTTCCCAAGAGCATTTGCGGCCTCTTTCCCTGACTTGAAGACCCGCCGTCGAATTCAATCGTGGAATTGTTGGCGGAGGTGTACTTTCCGGAGATCCTTTTCAAAGCCTTCCACGTTGCTGCAGCATCACTCCTGAAGTTCATCTTCTCAGTGAACTTTTCCCAAGATTCTTTCTTGTGCCTATCAAGGTCCATCCTGATCTCATTATCCAGCTCGGCAATGTCTGGGTCAAGATGATTAGCAGCTCTCTTTGCGTCCCTTGCCCTTATCTTCTGCAGTGTCTCCCTGGTGACATTGGGAAAGAAGGTCTTGGCACGACCTTCAGGGATCGCAGCTTTCATCGCCTTCCGGATGGCATCAGAGAGGTGGCGCTCCTTCTGGTGTATATTGCCATTCCACGGATATTCGGCCGCTTGGCGGAGTGCAACCTCCCTGAACAGGCTCCAGTTTGCAAGGCCTAAATTGAGATAAGAACGATGACGAACACCTGTATAGGGAGCAAGAGAGTTAGAGAGATCGATATTGACCAGGACAGGAATGTGATCACTGGAAAGAGTGGTGGATGTTGACCAAGAGCAGGCATTAGAGAGATTGGAAGAGACAAGGGAGATATCTGGGCTGGGAGATCGGCCGTAGGCAGGGAGACGAGTGGGCTGGTCATCGTTAAGGATAACCAGATCGCACTCCTCCGCCCATTCTTCGACGTCATTTCCTCTAGCATCAGAGTCAAGCGACGAGCAGAACGTGTGAGCATCGAAGTCACCGGCAAAGACAATTGAGGGAGATAGAGAGCAGTCATACAGCTGCTTGAGTAGAGGGATAGGGTTGTAGGTTGGTGGACAGAATGTAGGAGGAGGAATGTATATATTAAAAAGAGAAAGTGGAGTCTTTAGAGGTAGATGGATGGGGATGTACTCGAGAGTGCCATCCACTGGAGTGTTTGGAATGATGTGAGAGGGAAGAGACGACAGAACAAAAGTAGAGACTCCGCCTCCCTGAGATGACCTAGGAGTATGATAAGCAGTATAGCCCGGGATGTTTGGATGTCGAGAGGTAGCAGAGGGAGAGAGTTTGGTTTCCTGAACCATGATAACATCCGGGTGATGAGTACGGGCAAAGAGAGATAATTCAGAAAGCTTGGCGCAAAGGCCGTTGAGATTGATATGTACAATAGAGAGGGGGCGGTTGGTAGATGAGGAATTTGAGTTACTGGAGGCGGAGCACACAATACAACGAAAGGAAGAATCGTGGTGCCTCACAGAGCTGAGACCCGAACAAGAGAAGTGCACCCACCTTTGGCATCCAAAACATTGGACGCTGGTTCCATTCCAAGTGACATCTCTGTCGCATGTGGCACATGGGTACTTCTTCTTCTTTGAGGGTCCTGGGTTCCTCTCGACGCCTGCTCTTTGCAGTAGGATCTTCAGGAGAGCTGCGGCCAGCCAGCACCTCTCCCATGACAAAAACCCTCTCCGCGGAGGGATTGGCGTCGGTTTGCACGGAGGTGGTCTTCTTTCACGTACGACATCTCGGCAGCCGAAAGTGTTCATAATTGGGACGCAAATCACACACGAAAGAAATTTGACACTTCTCGGCTACCGTTTCGACACTGTGATGACGGGACGACTACACGTGGAGGCTGTTCGTGGGAAGACGGCTAGAGGAGCGAATCTCTTGAAGGCGTTGGCGGGAAGGAGCTGGGGACGGGGCAAAGAGCTGCTCACATTGATCTACCGCGTCACCGGACAATCCGTGATGTCTTATGCGGCTCCAGCCTGGGGTCCGCTCATTGCATCGGCTCGCTTGGATCGGTTACGGGCTTCTCGGGATTGTCTTGGGGACTGAGGCGGGAAGCCTGGCGATGGCGAGTACTACCCAACTGAGCAGTGAGACGGGAATCATGCCAGCTAAAGCTCATGGTGAGGTGTTGACACTTCAATATCGAACGGTTGCGGCACTCGATCCAGAACACCCCTCACACGACGTGATGGGGAAACCGGAGCCTCAAGGACGGATCGGGAAGCACGTCGGAGCGGTCGAGCCAGTGTCGGTAGGACCAGGAAACGCGGAGAGCATCCGCGGGGAGTTTGTGGGTGGGGGGAGTTCTTGGATACTGTGAACTCTCGCCTGCTGAGTGGACCGCCGCCGAGGATTGCGGAGGAGGAGACTTTGCCAAGATCAAGTCGGGCAGCGCTATCTCAGCTCTGGAGTGGTTTCTACTCGAAGTCGCAATGGTATCTACGTAAGATGGGAGCGGCCGATAGTCCACTTTGCCCGGACTGCGGTCTCGAGGGGCGCACAGTGCCTCACGTGTTCTCATGCGCTGGCGGAGCCGGCGCACCTTGCGGTGGGGTGTCTTTAGCTCGGGCCAGTGGAAGTCGCCAATTTCCTGCCACTTTGATTATGCAATAATGAATTTGAAATGTAACAAATGAAAAATGCAAAAAAGAAATAAAAAAAGAAATTGCAAAAAAAATTTAAAAAGTAAAAAAAAGAGGGTCGAGGAACGCCCCATTCGGGGATCCTCCGGGAGGATGATCCCAGAAACGTTGCCTGGATGACGTCGTCTGTGTGTCGGGGGTTGGATCCAGGATCAGTGTATATGCTGGATGATGGGCAACAGCAATAACAACAACATGAACGGAAATAAATTTCACTCGGAACCAGAGGATAGCACGTTGATTCGTATCTAAAATATCCTCTCGCTGCGAACAGCGATGGAACATTGAAAACTGACTTTGCAGTACTACCCCATAACCAAAAGCACTCATGAAATCTAAGTCACCATAATACTGAGGAATGTTCTACAGGCTGTTCCTGTTTGTTACAGGCTAAGCTAGAAGAGGAGCGTCGTCGTCGTGAGGAGGAAGAGCGTCAGCGTCAACAACTGATTGATGAACAGAGACGCGCTGCTAGGGAACCGAGGGTAACTCCGTCATATCGTAATACACTGCGACGCATAAGTATATGTAGCAACACCTTCGAAATAGGCGTATCATATGTTGGATTGAGGTTTTGGGTATTGGGAAGAGTTTCGATGTTTTCTCCTACGGCGAAAACGATGGCTCAAGTGTTATGATCAGAATTTGCCCTTTTCGCCCTTAGTTATAGAAGAAAGTCTGTATTTCGCGCGACGCATAAGTATAGCAACACTTGAGCAACATGGAAACATCTCACTATGATCGCGAGAATGGGGTGTTTTCACGTGTACTTTTATGAAACTAGTGAAAGGTGATGCTATTCGTCCATTTTCCCGGTGGACATCACCTGCCTTCTGACGGAAAAACTCAAGTTCACTCCTTCCATAATGCTGGACTTGGATTTCGATGGATTTCCAGTCAGCTAGGATGACCAGCTGGATTTAGTTTCAAGTTTCTGCTGGATCTTGAATTGCTCAACGTGTGTGGTTTTCCAGATGTTTTATGGAGCTTGGGAAGCGAGACATTACACGTCGAGTTTTCAGTGACATCGCGTCGGCCTCGACGACTTACAACGAATTGTCGATGTGTTTCTCGACAAATAACATTAAATACTAAAACAACCACTGCGACAACATTGTGGGCTCTGAAATGGAGCAATCTCATCGCTTGGAACACTTTCACAAGGTCGCTAGACTTGAGCCTGAGCTATCAAACATGAGCACGAACTTGGAAAACTTGAGTGTTCCACTCAACAAAGTCGCCGATTGTCAAATCGTGCATAAGACCATCTTCTTCGACTAAAACACGTTTTTAAGGAATTCCAAACTTGCTATAGCTGAAGAAGATGGCCTTATGCACGATTTGACAAGCGGCGACTTTGTTGAGTGGAACACTCAAGTTTTCCAAGTTCGTGCTCATGTTTGATAGCGCAGGCTCAAGTCTAGCGACCTTGTGAAAGTGTTCCAAGCGATGAGATTGCTCCATTTTAGAGCCCGCAATGTTGTCGTAGTGGTTGTTTTAGTAGGGAATGTTATTTGCCGAGCAACACATCGACAATTCGTAGTAAGTCGTCGGGGCCAACGCCACGTCACTGGAAACTCGTCGTGTAGTGTTTCGCTTCCCAAGCTCCATGAGACGTCTGGGCAACCACAGACGTTGAGCTATTCAGGATCCAGCAGAAACTTAGAGCTACATCCAGCTGGTCGTCCTAGCTGGCTGGCAATTCATCGAAATCCATGTCCAGCATCATGAAAGGAGTGAAGTTGAGTTTTCCCGTCAGAAGGCAAGTGAAGTCCATCGGGAAAATAGACGAATAGCATCACCTTGAACCAGTTTTATAAAAATACACGTGAAAACAGCTCATTCTGGCGATCATCGTGAGATATTTTCATGTTGCTCAAGTGTTGTTATACTTACGCGTCGCGAGAAACACGGACTTTCCTCTTTAACCAAGGGCGAAATTGGCAAATTCTGACCACACCACTTGATTAATCGTTCTTGCCGTAGGAGAAAACATAGAAACTCTTCTCAATATCCAAAACCTCGATCCAACATACGATACGCCTATTTCGAAGGTGTTGCTATACTCATGCGTCGCAGTGTATATTTTTGGATTGAATTTTAACCTTTCCAAATATATTTTCCAGGGCCCAGCTCGTCGTGAAATGGATATTGATTCGAAGGCTATGGCTGATTCGGACTGGCGAGGTGGAGGACGAGACAGACCGATGATAAGCAATCGTCCGATGCCAACTCGAGATCGCGATCTCGGTGATCGCCCACCTATGCGTGAACGAGAGGTTGGTTCGCCACAGCGCAGTGGCTACTATTTAGCAGATTTTTCGGGCATTGTTGAAATAACTTTATCGAAATGGACACCATTATGACATTTTAGAATATCATTTCTCATGCGGATAGGGACGATGCGTGGAGGAGCAATATGAGTTCTTCTCAGCAGCCTCCTGCGGGATTCCGGGAGCGCCCTGCCCGTGAGCTCCTGTTTTTTGACCACCTGCCTTCCCTTGAAGCACTGATTTCTCCCCTTTTCCAGCGATGCCTGTGAGCCATGCCGACAAAGATGTCTCATGGCGAAGCGGTATGAGCAGCGCTGCTCCTCTCCCTATGCTGTCTTCTGCAGGTGCCTTTTGAAACTCTGATGGAAAAGTATTGGAGAGAATAGTTGATGTATTTTGACATGAAGAATCTTTCTAAGATGTTCCACATCGCCGACCTGGTCCTCCGCCTTCTACGGCTCCATCTGAAGGTATATGGGCTCGAGGAAATGTGGTCAAGAAGGATCCACCAACATCAAATGGTAGGATTTTGATTCTGTTTTATAAACGTCTGAGAAATATGTCAGCAGAATATATTACAGTAACGGCGCCACCGAAACCAGCAGATGGTGGAAAGTTTATCCCGTCAAGGCTCCGTAACCAGGCACAGCAAGGTAATAGTGCCCTATAATTTTTCCTCAAAATAAGAATTACCTCCGTAAGAGACAGGTTTAGGAAGGATCATAAAAAGGGACAAGGATTACAAACAGTTGCCCTAAACTTCTATTAAACATTCATGATTGAACAGTGGCCTTAGGTCCTTGTTGCACACCGGCGGGACGCCGCGGAAATGGCAAGAAAATTGTCACTAATGGACAATTTCTCTGTCTTAAGGCGTTGGAAGGGAAGTCGTACTCAGGAAAACAACGGAAACCCGCACCGAGCTGTTCTATGCGCCGCTGAACCGCGCACTAGTTCATTGTTGGACGTACCCGGGGGGAATTCGCCCGCCGCCACCAGCTAATTATTTTCAGGGTGAAGTCTGTGGAAACCCCACAAAAACAGCACAGGCAATGAGACAAGGTATAGGATTGGAAGAGATTTCTGCAATAGTTTGTGCGATCACTCGCAATTTCTGGGCTATAATATGTCGCATGCGCAAGACTGCGTAAGATTCTAATACAAGCGGGAAGCTGCGGCAATGTTTTCGCAGGGTGTTTTCATTCCGCCGGTGTATAACTAGAGTCTCAACGATCACGTCCATCCTCCAAAGTACTCTCTCTGGTTATCCTCTTATCCCTCTTGATCTTCCCGCAAACCGACCCTAATCGCCTCAAGATTAAGTTATCGTCGATCACTGCTCGAGAGATCGCCGCGTCGAACACATGGGGCACGCACGCAAACGAGGAGGTAGTGATAGGATCATTACCTTCTCGCTTGCGTGCGTGCCTTATGTGTTCGACGCGGCGCTCTCTCGACCAGTGATCCACCATACTAGGCATTTGGAGTGATGGACTATGAACGTTTTGCCGTGTGAGAGGTAATTGTGAAACGCTTGGTGGCACGGCCATGGCGGAGCGGCGACTTTACGTTGGTCAAAACTGAGCCATGCACGCATTCTATTCTGGAATCCCCACACATGGTAGTGTAGGATGGTAGTTGAATTGTTCATAATGAAGCGAATTGAGAGATAGAACCGCCTTGGCGGTTTGGGCAGTATGCGCTTGTTGCGCGATAAAAAACTTTTCAAAGACCGCCGATCATCCCGCGCTTTCGAAGTGGACTATGAATGATGCCTGATTATCCCGTCATACTGATGAGGAGTGATTAATTCCGGTGAATGATTGTTTTGTAGTCGAATAAGAGCGGCGCGTTGGGACTTGAGCGCATTTCACAGTCTGCCGGACGACGCCGTCCGGTACGTTATAAGATAGGGCTGCGGCGTCGGTGCGGCCCGCACTGCGATGTCGGCCGACCGACGTCGGACTGCGGTGAAATCATTGACGCGACGTCGGAGCAAGTTATGACGGGTCAAAACGTGTTGGTTTCGCCTCATATTTTGCTCTGAAGAGTCGGAACTGACGGTTGTTCACCGCAGCTTCCCTCGCACTGCGGCACTCTTATAACGTGTCGGACGGCAACGTGCGGCAGACTGTGAAAGGCGCTTTAGGTGTTTGAGTGTGATAAAACGCCGCGGTTGAAGGGCGAAATATTGGTTTTGTATTGTATCAAACCAAGTATTTTGCGTTCGCCTCAGCCCCTGGTGGTGCCGTATGATAACGTACGCTGCGATGTTTGACTTCTGTATGTTAAATAATATCAATATTGACTAGGCGCAGAACTTGAAATATTATTATTGAAGCGAGAAATTAAGGAGGTGTGCCGCCACCGCGTGATATGGGAACAAATCGTTCTGAAATGAGGCGGAATCAACCGCCGCGTGGAGGAGGCGCTGAAGCGGATACGAACTGGCGGAGAAAGTAGCTGAATCGCTCTTGTTTGTTATGTTTTCCATTCGCTGTTCACCAATGTTTGTTTATTCCTTCTCTCGTCAACTTTCGCAACCTGTTGAGTTTATTGTTTGCCTCTACTATATTCATATTTTAAAGTGGTTTTCATAGCCGGTAGCGTATACGCGTGGTGTCAAAGTTCTATCTGTTAGGTGTGTTACGTTTTATGACATACTGTTGATGATTCACGATTTCTTTATTCACTCATTTACACTAAACATTTGACCGTATTTTTCTTCCTCTAACAGATCATCGGAACACTGCGATTAAAGGCTAGCACTTGTGAGCGGCTCGTCGCTGAAAAAAAAAAGACTCATGTATTAGCTTTCCTGCTGACAATAAGGCTTGATCTTTTGGTCTTTCGTTACGCTATGTTTAGCCCCAGCAAGCACTATCATTACCGAAATACGTTTGCGTCTAAAAGAAGAAACC
This sequence comes from Aplectana chamaeleonis, assembly GCA_029168955.1. Lineage (NCBI taxonomy): Eukaryota > Metazoa > Nematoda > Chromadorea > Rhabditida > Cosmocercidae > Aplectana > Aplectana chamaeleonis. Next base: position 38,929 of record JAPDOI010001404.1, on the reverse strand, counting down.
GTTATAGGAGTTGGTACTGCAGACGATAAAGAGGTTATGATTTCATGCTGGTGGTTTTTTTCTCATGAATTTAACCGTAGAAAGGGCCAAATGTGTGACCGCAAGGGTTGTGGGTACTGACTCACACCCTAATGTGGATGGAGATTCCCTGCCCACTTTCTCATCATCGGCCTGTCACGTCAACCTTGTGATGCACCAGCCGTTTATGAGACAATTGGGGGAGAAATTGCGAAGATCTCCCTCTAGCAAGAAGCCCAAATTAATGCTTCTTTATGCGTGACGAATTTCCATTACATAGGCCCCCGTCATAGTCGGCCGAAAACCGGCCGTCCTAGTCCCACCCGGTCGATATCTATGAGACACACGCAGAACGGGAAGGAATGAAGGGATAAAAATCATCCTCAACTGATAGAATTCCACCTTCTCTATGTCGTCCTTGGTCGTATCAGGTAAATTTTTATCATTCCAGACGGTTTTTATCAGTTGGGGTCAAATTTTATCACATCATAGGCTCCGGTCATAGTTGGATGAGCCGACGTATCAAGCCCGGTCGATACACACAGAAAGCATTGGAAATGGGATGCAAAAATCACCCGGTGTATCCCTCGAACACCCGCCGACACCAGCCCGGTCGATACGTATGAACAATGTGGCGGGGTAAGGTTGAGAAAATCACTCGGTGTATCCCTCCAACACCCACCCGGTCGATACGTATGATTAAAATGATGGAGTGAGGTTGAAAAAATCACTCGGTGTATCCGACGCGGTCGATATCCATGCAATACGTGGATGACGGCGGATGAGAAAATCACCGGGTGGGCGGGCCAATGATAAAACATTGCGTATCACTATGTAGAAAGCTAACCTTACTGCTACCTCCGTTACTTCACCATACTCTCCTTCACTATTTCTCTGAACAGGTGCAGTTCTGTTGACCACGTAATCATCGTCATATCTAGTTGGATACACCGAGTGATTTTCTCAACCTCACTCCATCATTCTAATCATACGTATAGACCGGGGGTCGTATTCGCCAACAACCCGCCGAGGGTAGTCGAAGGGAAGCGGAAGGGATGATACCGCGCGCGGCAGAGGAACAGATCGACCCATCTTACACGCTATAAGATGGAAATGAACGTATTGATCGATTACCCTTCGAATTCCCGTGGACTTCCCTTCGAGAATATTGTGTCATTTTCTATTTTTCGTTCGATTCTTTTGCATTTTTCGACTTGTTTCTAGCATAAGAATATTGAAAACTAATTTCCTTTGTTGCAGAACAATAGTATAACATGTTTTACTGGGTTTTATTCGTAGTTCTAGCAAATCGGCGCATTTAAAGCTCGTGTTCAGATTTTAAAACTTTATAATTCAAGTATTATGGACAGTGGCTCATCAAATGAGACTTAATTAACCACAAATGGATCGGTCTTTCAAATTCAATATTCACATTTAAAAAAATGAAACCTGGTAGAATAAAGATCGTTATTTTGCACACTGTCTATAATACTTGGACATAAAGATGAAAGTCCGCAGCTCTCTGGATGATGAAGATGTGGCATAAATCGCTTTTCAATTTTTTTGGTAAAAATTCAATGAAACGTGCGAAAAAAATAGCAAAAAATGAATATTCACAGTCAAAAATGTATAACTGTAACGAAAAAAAAAGGATCTGAGTCACCAATGAAAAGGAAACAAAAGACAGAATCACACGGAAATTGAGAAAATGAGGGTTTAAGAAATCAAAATGCATGAATCTAACGTCTCTTCCGTGCAATTTGCAATAAATTTCGCCGCGATGCGGCCAATTTTCCCGAGAAGCGATGCAAAATCTTTCGGCGGTCGCGAGGGAAGCCAAGGGAGGCGAGAGGTGGCCGTGGAGCGCGCGTTTTGTACTGAAATTTCACCTCATTTACCCTTCGACTACCCTCGGCGGGTTGTTGGCGAATACGACCCCGGGTGGGTGTTGGGGGGAGTCGGTGGGTTGCAGATGCAAATAGCACCAACTCTGACCGGGGCCATAGGGCGATTGTTATCATTCGAGGATGATTTTTATCACTTCATTTCTCCCCATTTTGCGTGCTTCTCATACCTATCGACCGGGTGGGACCAGGACGGCCGTTTTCGGCCGACTATGACGGGGGCCATAGCTTACGCATTTTGAGGAGTTATGCAGCTGGACGAGGCCGTTCCCTTATTGTGGTCTAATAAGGGGAAACACCTTTTCCAGTGAATCCCCATACCAGTTAATATTTCAATGCATTGTTCAAATCTACGTTTGGAGCTGCTAAAGACCTACCTAGACCGGGTTGTTGGGGCTTCCTCAGTTCGGCGCTGAGGTAAGGTGTAAACCCATCAGGAAATTTTCAGGCTCTTCAGAAAAACTGTTTCGGTCTGGGGAGGATTCGGGGTTCTGGGAGACGAAACTAGAGCCCTCTTGTTGGTTTCCGAAAATTTTTGACAGGTTGGACCCCAGGTCTAGTCGGGGAACATTTTCGAGGCAAAATGAGACTTACCTATGGTTAGTTGGACATAACCATTCCATTCTTTACTCAGAACAGTTCACCTAGAGTGTAATCGTAAAAACAAGATTCCCTTCCAGATACGGCTAAGTGCGTGCTACCTCTTGTGAGGTCTCCGAAAGCGTTGTTCGCGGATGCGACCTTTCAAAAGTTAGAAAATGAAGGCCACGTTCGTGACCACCACTACAGGGTGGAAAAGCTTCAGAATACTTTTAGGTACCGTGATAGGTTCTAAAAGCCACTTTTACATCAACAAACAAACTTATTAAAAATCATAAGCTCCATGAGAACAACAAGTAATCTGAGCACAAAAGTTGGAAGCAACTGTTTGAAATTGCTGACTAAAAATTTTCGAAAATGCTGCCAAAAGGTACACTGGAGGAGAAATGCCGGACAGCACCAATTGCCAGCATAGCCGTCAAATAATCTCAGATACTCGAGGGGGGCGAGCCTCCCTTCCACCAGGACGCCAGCCTTCCTTCCATGACAAGGCTGGCGTGCCAGTGGAACGAGGCTGGCGCCCCTATCATCTCTTCGCGGCGGGACCGTCCCACCGCGGTTCTCACCCGCAGTGGTTACGCGGGTCAGCCCAAAGCCAATATTTAGGCGCCCTAGAATTAGCTTCGTTCTCATCGCTTCCTCGCCGTTCAGGACGACTTCCACCCTGATTACACTAGTAAACTCCTTGAGAAATACTGATATTTATTACAATTATCGGAATACTCTTCACTTTAATGGTAGTTTACACAAATATTCACAGTCGTACAAAGTGAGGCGGCTTCCACAATCTTCTTAGTTTCCATTTCACTGAAAAGTAACCTTTAATAACACACATTGAGTCTATGTTTATGAAAATCGTTAAATCCGATGAATCAATAATCTGTGGAAACCAGCCCACGTAAAAAAAAACAAAAATCGCAACATCCACGGTTCAGATGTCAACACAAAGGAATAATAGGAATGTAGCAGATCTACGAAAAAGGAAAAACAACTTGTAGAGCATAACGATGCGAGTGTATGCCAAAGTTCCGCGGGTTCAACACTGCCTTCCCATTCCAGTAGTTCCTCGTGTCGTCCCGAAGTTACCTCCGTAGTCCTGCAATAAGACTATCTTCATCAGAAAGACTGCATAAGAAACCTCACTGCAAAGGAAACTACCTTCTGAGCTGTCTAGTCACAGCCACTATTAACGACGGCGCACTTGTAATCGCGCACATCGTACCTGAAAATCAAAGTTTCAAGTGGTGGCTAAGGGCTGTGAAGGAAAGGTACAAAAATACCTATTGATGAGCTGATGGCTCCACGAATCCGTCTTCCACGTAGCTACGTTGGATCGTTTCTGGAGGAGTGGCCTTCTTTCATCTCGGCAAGACGACGGAGATCCAACAAACAAAAGCATATCGGAAGGTGGAATAGTGCCCTGAAGACAATGCAAATGAATGGTTCAACAAATCTACTGAGAGGAAAAAACGGAATTTTGATTCGGAGTTGTGAAAGCAGAAGAAGAAGAATGAAGTGGTGAAACAAATGACGAAAACGAGGGTTGAGATTGTGTGCTCCACCGTTGAAAACCTGCTCGAATCCCAACGGTCGCGTCGCGGTGCAGAGGGCTGGCTCAACGGTGGTCTGAGCGCCGTCCCTCTCAAGTCTCCGCCCACAAATACAGTTCAAGGCTGACCCCCTTGTGCGAAAATGAACGAGGCTTGCCCCCCTCGAGTGCCTGAGAATGCATTGTGGTGTGTGGTATGCACTTGCACACACCTCTCCCAGCTACGCCTATAATGTAATTCACGACCCCCTAACTCAATTCAAGACTAACTGATCGCAATTCATTAATGAGAATGAAAATTTAGTAGTATTGAGGATGTCGGCTGTCATCCGTTGATTTCGAGGTGGAAACTCTCTAGAAATCATTTATAACCCTATCTGGACGGTGCTCAGGAGAGGAAATCCCCTGCGTGGGACTAAATCTGTCGTGTACCGGGTATTTCGGGGTGGAAATCAGTTTAAACCCTATTTGGACGGTGCAGCCTGCGCCTGCACCGTCGCATAGGGGAGGAAATCCCCTGCGTGGAGGCTAAATCGGTCGTGTATCGGGTGTTTCGGGGGTGAAAACCAGTTTAAACCCTATTTGGACGGTGCAGCCTGCGGCTGCACCGTCGCTTAGGGGAGGAAATCCCCTGCGTGGAGGCTAAATCTGTCGTGTATCGGGTATTTCGGGGGTGAAAATCAGTTTAAACCCTATTTGGACGGTGCAGCCTGCGGCTGCACCGTCGCTTAGGGGAGGAAATCCCCTGCGTGGAGGCTAAATCGGTCGTGTATCGGGTGTTTCGGGGGTGAAAACCAGTTTAAACCCTATTTGGACGGTGCAGCCTGCGGCTGCACCGTCGCTTTGGGGAGGAAATCCCCTGCGTGAAGGCTAAATCTGTCCTGTATCGGGTATTTCGGGGGTGAAAATCAGTGTAAACCCTATTTGGACGGTGCAGCCTGCGGCTGCACCGTCGCTTAGGGGAGGAAATCCCCTGCGTGGAGGCTAAATCTGTCGTGTATCGGGTATTTCGGGAGTGGAAATCATTTAAACCCTATTTGGACGGTGCAGCCTGCGGCTGCACCGTTGCTTAGGGGAGGAAATTCCCCTTCGTGGAGGCAAAATCTGTCGTACATCGGGTATTTCGCGGGTGGGAATCCGTTTGAAACGTATTTGGACGATGGCTCAGGGGAGGCAAACCCCTTCGTGGAGGCAAAATCTGTCGTACATCGGGTATTTCGCGGGTGGGAATCCGTTTGAAACGTATTTGGACGGTGGCTCAGGGGAGGAAAACCCCTTCGTGGAGGCAAAATCTGTCGTATATCGGGGGTGAAAATCCGTTCTACTCTATTTGCTTCAACGGAGGGAGATCCCTGGGTGACGGCCTATTCTTCAAGCGAAAACTATGAAAACTGTTACAAGGCCTAAGCCATTCATTACTAGTTTCTGCTACTTCCTTTTTTTCACGTTTCATATATTTTAGAATTCTCTCTTAGTTCTTATGTTGATCATTCTCTCACATCTTCTTTTAGTAGCGTATCAAATGAACATCTACCTCACAAATAGCGTTTCCGCTATGAATTCGTGGTTCTACCATGATTTGTGGTGGAATCAATAACTTAGGCGTAACATCTGCAGTGTGTTGTGCAGTTGCACCAACAAACACTGCATTTTACGCCTGTGTTGGCAATCGGTGCCGTCCGGCATTTCGCGTTTTCAAAAAGGTACAGCTGACAGGTGGGTGGTGGCCATCGAGTATCAACACCCCCGAGGAGGCGGGAGGAGCGAGGTTCCTGATTGGACGCAACACGGGCTAGCCCCGCGTTGCGCCCAATCAGGAACCTAGCTCTTCCCTCGTTTCTCCCTCCTCCTCAGTGGTGTTGATACACGATGGCCACCACAAAAAAGAAAATCTACAACCGGGCAAGATAAAAACCACCGTAACCCACCGTTATCAATTCATTCAGCAATGTTTTGAAGCGGTTGTTGCTTTATACTGTGCTTATCTGGGTCAAATTCCGGTCCGCAATTGCGTCTCGACACGCTTTGCGGCCGCGCGCTTTCGAGTTGGAAGAGTTTCCAGCGCCGCAGCTGCCGATCTGTTGACTCTAGGTGGGTTTTAGAAACTAGAAACTAAACAAAATTGAAGAATACAGCATAAAAAAAGCCATATCGAGTCGGCTTAGGAGCTGGAAACTCGATTGACTCGAGCGCGTGCGGCCGCGAAGTGTGTCGAGACGCAATCGCGGACCGGAATTTGACCCAGATAAGCACTATATCTAATCTGCCATGATGAGAACGACCGCTCTCCCACACAGATGTACTTTAACTACAGGGTTACGGTGGTTTTTATCTTGCCCGGTTGTGGATTTTCTTTTTTGTATGGCCACCACCCCTGACAGGTGATGTCGCGCACGCCGCATGGCCTGCCGCAATGTTCGCTCCTCATCCCTTCGCTGGACTAGATTTGGCGGTAGGCCTTCATGCGTACGGCATCGTGTGTCAGGGGTGTGCGTTATTGAAATTGACGTGGTATAATAGCCAGTTATCTCTCTCACAAACGAACCAAGGTTAAGGCCGAGATCATACTTCCAGCGACGAGCGACACGACGTAATGTTTACCATCATTACTCGAGTATTCGAACTCGAATAGCTCGAACAACCTCTGCGAATAGTCGAATTCGAATATTCACACTTTCTGAATTTTTGAATGTTCGAATAAAAATTCGTTCGAAAAATTCGAATATTTATTCGAATTCGAATATTCGGTCCTCACTATACTACTAAGGCGCTATTCATACTACTCAACGCCAGCGCGGCACCCGCGTGCCGCGCTGGCGTGGCGTTTGAGTATGAATGGCCTAACGCCTCGCCCGCGCGGCACGCGCGTGACGCCCGCTCCGCCATGGCGGCGATGGCCGTAATGCTTTTTAATCATTTTCACCACTAAATCATCACCAATTTCATTTCGTTTCTTTATAATTAATTCCATCGCTCTCCTCTGCTATCGTGGTGGTGCAAGCATTTACAGAATTTGGTTGTTTGGAAAAGTTAGGTCCGCTTTTTTTCCGCTCCGCCTAGGCGTCGCCGCTGGAGTATTCATAGTCTCCGCAAGCGCGGCACGCGCGTCACGCGCTTGAAAAGTATTTATACTCTAACGCCACGCCAGAGCGGCACGCGCGCGCCGCGCTGGCGTTGAGTAGTATGAATAGCGCCTAAGTTGTTACTTTTCCGCAGTGGCTTGTACTGGTCCCACGGAGGTTGCCAGTATGCTTGGCACCCGGTGAGCACCGAATGATGTTCGAGGGGACTAAGGACATCATAGCCAGGCATCAGTATATTTGCACACTCGAGAGCATCATCCTGGTAAGAGTAGTCTCAGCTCCTGAGACAGATACTGCTATTGGGTGCCCCCCCCCCCAACCTTCTGGTACCGCCCTACTCTTCTGACCGATAATACGACGAACGAGCCATTTACAATTTGATCTATTGCCGTGAAAAATAGAGTTCTTTCCTTCTACATCTGTTCCTGCGTTTCTTCTTCTTCTTTTTATCAGCCACATTGGAGTTTCTTCTCATAGGCGCAGAAAGGCGGCAACATCACTCGGCTTGTTCCACATATCACGAGCAGAGAGAGAAGTAGGTCTGGCAGAGCATGAAAATAAATGTAGTGAATCATGACCAGTATTTTGACAGTCAGGACATTTATCCGGGACCGATTCGTCGATCCTATGTACGTAGGCTTTGAGGTACGAAGAATGACCGCAACGTAGACCCGCTAAAGTGACGCGGGAGCGTCTGGGCAGAGTCTCCTCACTGTCATCGACCGTAGGAGGCACACAACCAAGGACTGGATTAGGAGGTGCACAGGACAGGTATTCAGACACGAATCTGGTGTGCTCGATTCGCTGCAGCCTCTTCCTTATGAGCTCAGAGGTGGCCCATCTTTGACGATCCACTGTAGAAATGGCAGTATGCAGAGGTGTGCGAATATTACGGGGATGGGGATTTGATGACAAGAGGGGGTAGTTGGGATGTGCGGCATTCTTGACTATGCCAATGTGGAACTGTTGTGACTGCAGTTGGCAGTGCTGTTTGACAAGAAGTAGGGCACATTCTTGGTGAAGATGGGATATAGGTGTTGATTTTGGGCAGCCAGTGATGACACGAAGTGCAGTGTTTTGTACACGTTGTAGCTTGCTCCAAGAGGCGTCCGACAGATGTCTAGTCCATATCGGGGCTCCATACTCCAGAGTAGGCTGTATCGTGGCCTTATACGTTGTGCGTAGAACTTCCTTTGTGCTACCCCAAGTGGTGCCCGCCAGAGCACGGAGGATGTTATTTCGCGTGTTAGCAGTTGCGGCACGAATGCGCGTGTTCTCGTGAAAGCGCAGTGAAGGATCCAGAAAGATTCCAAGTAGCCGAGGGTGCTTAGAGAGGGGCAACTGGTTACCTTCCCAGAGAACCCTGGGATGTAGCTGATGCTCAGCCGTTGCAGTAGTGCACAGAGTGACGCTAGGCTTTGAAGAAGAGACCTTTAGCTGCTTCGATTCGAGAAATTTGGCCAGGCTGCCGAGGTACTTGTTCATCTCCGTAACGACTTCCTTCAAGGGAACCGACTTCGACAGGTGTCCGTCGAACTTCACACGTATGGAGCGATCTTTGACAAAGTTGTCAGTCCATCGTTTGCACCAGTCGGGCATGTCGCAGTCCAGAATCGATTTTGACAGCAAAGAAGTGCTGACATTGTCGAAAGCGGCAGTCAGATCAACTGCCACGACCAGACTTCTACCGGCGGGAGCATTCCTATTGAAACCGGCAATGATGTGTTCAGATATTGACGTTAGTGCGGTGATGGTGGAGTGCGCCTTTTTGAAGCCATGCTGATGGACGTTCTGCTGTAGTGCGCCCTGGAGATGCGGGTTTATGATTTTCTCCGCCAACTTAGCGATAGGGGACAATAGGGATATGGGACGGTGTGACGTTGCTTTATCTTCTGGTTTGCCAGGCTTGGGAACGGGGAGAACAGTCGCTTGTTTCCAACGAGCAGGAATAATACCAGTGGTAAAGGACGAGTAGATAAGATCACTGAGTACCTCTGCGTACTGTTCCGGCAAATGCTTCAGATGAACGGCTGAAATGCCGTCTGGTGCTTCTGCCCTCGAATTCTTCATCGACTTGATGATGGTAGAGACGGTAGAAGCAGTTATGGCAGGTACGTCATGTCGACTGAGTTTTCTGATCGCACGTAAAGTACATCTGTGCTCTTTGTTGCGGCGAGATGAAGCAGAAGCATAGAGTTTACCAAGTTGACAGGCAGCCTTGTATCCGAATTCAAATCTGCCCGAGGGGAACTCAAGCGTATTGCGCGCAGGTGCCATCTTCTTCCCAGATAGTCGCTTCAGAATGGTCCACGCTTGTTTGCTATCAGTCGCAAAATTGATGGATTCGGTGTACTCCCTCCAGCGTTTCTGCTTGTAGTCGTTCAGCATTTTAGAGATCTCATCTGACAGTAGTGAAATGCACGGATCGGAAGGATCAGTTCTGCGTCTGTCGTCCCGTTGTGTGATTAGCTCCAGGGCTTCCTTTGGTACGTTAGGATGGAACGTTCTTACACGACCGGTCGGAATGGCTATTCTGGAGGCATCGCATATGGTGTCGACGACGAACTTCTCTTTGTCATGAACAGAGCCAGCTAGTGGATAGTTGGCTACCCGGCTGAGTAGCACCTCCTTAAACAGGACCCAGTTAGCCTTATTGTAGTTAGCGTAACATTTGCTACGGGAGCCAGAAAAAGGTGCGAGATGACTATTAAGAGACAGATCCAATGTTGTGCTGATGGGTACATGATCACTGGCCATGGCCACAGATGTGAACCAGTTACAAGACATGGCAAGAGAAGAGGAAACGAACGTGACATCAGGTGAGGAGGGCCTGCCCGTCGATGGGAGACGAGTAGGAGAATCTTCGTTTATAGGAATTAGGTCACAATCATCCGCAAAAAGCTCAAGTAGTTCTCCTCTGTCATCAGGATCTAAGGAGGAGAACCAGGAAGGGGAATGAGCATTAAAGTCACCAGCCATGACAACAGATGAAGATGAGAGGATTGAAAATACATCATGTAAGTATGGAGTGGGATCAAATGAGTTGGGACAAGAGGTGGATGGGGGAATGTAAACATTGATAATATCTAGAGGACAGCTTTGCAATACTATATGAACTCCTATACATTCAACAACATTATCATTGGGGAGGACAATAAGGTGAGATGGAATTGAAGATTTTACAAAAGTTGACACGCCACCGCCATGTGATGAACGGGGAATATGATAGGATGTATAGCCGGGAAGGCGGGGCTGAGAAGGGGAGGACACGCTAAGTTTGGTCTCCTGTAGGAGGATGACATCAGGTTGTGAGCGTTCAATGTACAATGTAAGTTCCATAAGTTTGGCACGCAAGCCATTAATATTGAGTTGAAAAATGTTGAGACTATGAAGAGGAACCGTAGAAGGTGAATTAATACAAGACATACAACAATAGGCATCAGTGTAATCATTGTAGCTAGTTAACCCTGAACATTTGAGGTGTACCCAGCCAAGGCAACCACCACACTGGATGCTCGCATGTTGTGCCGACAATCCACAATGACGGCATGGATATCGCGGAGTCTTGTTTCGCGGTCCAGGGTTCTTCTCAATGCCAGCTCGTAACAGAATACCAAGAAGTGTAGCAGCCAGCCATTTACACTCCCACACAGAAAAAACTCCTCGTGGAGTTGTTGACGCTCGTTTGATGAGTCTTCTTGATCTTGGTAGTCGACTCCACAGATCCACCACGCGTAGGTTGAGCATCTCGGATCCTGCGTTTACAATCCGTATCCTCTGGATGTATTAAACACACAAGAGAACCATGTGCTCGTACTATTTCGCGTATTAGCGTGACAATCACGCGCTCAAACTGTATTTGAGGTAAAAACTCTCACTGAAAGCTACAGGACTGGTCCTGAAAGGTGATTTCGGGTTCTCCTCGGCGGCTTTGGCCGTTGAGAGGGTGTCCTCATGGCCCGCTGCGAGAAGGCTAACCTCCCTGCTGCGGACCATAGGTCTTTCAATGCGTATGCGCTGCGCAATTTGGCGACCATACTCTCTTTCAATAGAGTCAGCCAATGAAGAGCCCTGAAGAGCAATTTTTTCCTCTGTGTATCTGGCACGCACAACATAGGCAATCTCGTCACGACGCACTACCACTTGGTTGGCACCTTCTCGTACCTTCCATTTGGTTGGCGTCCTAATAACACGCATAAGCTGTGAAAAACGAACTCCCGTGATTCGTTAGCGTGCGTTCGCGAAGCGTCGGCTAGGGAGAACATGAAAGGAGGAGAGACGGAGGTAGCAGCATCGCGCGCAGACGGACGCGGTATGAGCGATGGGTATTGGGTTTTTCAATAACATACTTGGAGGTCGCATTCTCCACGGCCAATCGATGCACTGTTGAAATTTTGGCGAAGATCTTGTCAGACAGACATTCTCCGAAATTACAATTGGAGGTATGGGATGTGGCTGCGCAAAGAGCATCTGTTGTCGACACGTATAAAGGTTTTGCCGACGCAAAAGAGAATAATGAACCCTATAAGGTTCACCTGTCCACACTCTTTCGCCGGAATCGGAACCAGTTAGGTGTTGCTGCCCTCAGCCAGTGGCACATAAGATGGATCAAGCTCCATTGAGATTGGAGAATGTGTGAGCTGGTGTCCAGCCGAGAAGACTGGACCAGGCGTTCAAATCAAGGTCGCTTCCGTTTTTATAGATTGCAAAACGTTTAGTACCCCTTCTTTGGAAAGCAAAAAAAAACTTCTATCTGTGCTGGGATAAGGCTAATCCCTACTTTCAGTTCATTCATGAGAAAGAAGCAGCTCACAGCTGTCAAAAATCCAATTTATTGATCTAATATGGCGATGCATCTCATCGCCTTGCACTCAACAGTACTCATTTATCTTGGATGAGTGGAGTTAAAGGCAGCGTTCACAATGATCATCCTCGTTGACTTTCCCCAGTGAAATGACAGGCGAGAAGGGTCCTAGGCTCCCAGTGTCGAAAGGACGGTAGAAAACGAGGCAGGAGCGGCAAAATAACGGCTGCAAACAAGCGTTTTGGTGCCCCAGACACGCCTGGTGCCCCAGATCCGCCCGCTCGGAATGAACAAATGAAGACTCAGATTACAGGAATGATCAAGTCAAGGAAGTGCTGTGAAAAGAGCTGATCGCTTGATTGCATTGATAGATATCATCCTTCTAGCGGTCAATTCCTCCACGCTCAAAAATCAACGTTAACAAGAGATGGCCTATTTTTGCTCAAAAACGCGTCTTGCGTGTCCTTTTTAAGCATGCCTTGCTATATAGGGCATCAGACCTTCCGTAAACCGTGGAGATATCGGAAGTGAAATTTATCATGAACACTGCCTTTAAAGAGGAAAGGGCTATATGCGAGTGAGATGTTTCCAAAGTGCGTCCGAATGCGAATGTCCGCCAAGGCTATCGGTGTTTTTCTGAATACTGATGTCGGTTGCCAGAATATAGCCACTAAAGCAACCTAAATCACCTCGAACATACTCCCCGCCATAGCTTCGTTGGGTGGAGCCATGTACTCCACCAACCTTCACCTCTGGGCAGGTGAAGGGGGGGGACCATCACCATTGGGAAAACCGGTGACAAGCGGTGATACGCCCCGAAAAAGAATGAAAGTGACCCAACACTCATGCAAGTCATTTTCAAAATTGGGTGGGTGGCGGGCGTTCTGTCCTGGCTGGTCGCAGCCTGGGCGGGACGCGAGAGTCGTTAACAAGGTGCTAACGATGGCGAGTCGTCGCGCTGGCTAATTGCCTCTCTTTACTTAGCACACTAGCTCAGGCAAAGTGATATTAGCAAGGAGCTAGCAAAAGCCCACTCTCCGCCCCATTTTCAGGCTCAAGGCCGATCAAGGGAGCACTGCTGCTAGGTGTGTGGTCTCACGTGATTGGTCGGGGGCGTGTCTGTCCATTAGAGAATTAGACTCCCTTGCTGATTAGGAATGACCGCCACTCGACATCTACTCCCTTGCTCTTGCAGCGCTAGACGAGGCATCGCGATGACGTCGTAACCCCACCTACTCTGCGCTGTGATTGGTTCGATGAGCTCACTTCCCTTGCTGCTGTCACAGTTCAGCTCCCTTGCTGATTCCGGTTTTGGTGAGCTCTCTTCCCTTGCTAATATTGTTTTCAAATCAGCCAATGAGGAGAATTCAGCTCCCTTGGTGCTCGTGCTTCCCGTCCTCCCTTGCACTGCTAACACGTCAAAAACCGTCGTGGCTATTGCGTGGCGAATCGACGTCATCAATCATTCAACTTTCTTCCTCTCGCTTGCCGTCACTTATTTTTTCTCTCTCTCTTCATTTCTTCTTCTCTCTTAGTCAATTAGAACTCAAAAGATAATTCGATTGATTGAATGGGTTGAAATTTTGGAGGCGCCCGTGTTTCTTAACCTAATTAGAGCTTTCTCCAGCCTTTCCGCGAGGTTTTACGAAACAGCTATAAGAGTTATATGTGCGCGACAGTACAGGAATAATCCGTTCTCGAAATTTTCTAAATGCCTCGGAGGATCCAAAAAAGCATTTTCATAGCTTCGCGACAAGGAATGATGTGCACGGGTGGGACGTTTTATGGTGTTCAAAAATTACTTCAGGTCTGGCTCAAAGTTTTTTTTTCTAGGAGTTGTTTTGGGTGCATATTACAGTCTCAGAGGATTGACATGACAAGTCTCAGAGATGAAGAGTGCAGAAGGAATTTTCGACAACGCGTTTCTATTCACATCGGAGTACGGACTAAGAAGAAACTTTGCGACGCGGATTCTTTTGTCAAGTGCATCCAGGACGCTTCGAAAGAGGCACTCCCGGTTGTACAGCCTAAGAAGAAGTTCGCCTACGTCTCAGAAGAAACAACATCTACCTACAACAGAGTATGTGCTCTCCGAACTGCAGGAAACTTCGTGGAGGAGAAGCGTCTGAGGAGGAGGCTGCGTCGGCAGCTTCAAAGTGACCACGAACGAGAGTGGACGTGTAGAGCTAAGGAGTTCGAGAAGGCTTGGGAGGAGAAGAATCCGAAGAAAACCTACACGTTGCTGCGACAGTATAGCGGGAAGATGAAAAGATGTTCTCCTGTCTTGAACAGGACCAATGGAGTTGCAGTTGATGATGCGACGCTGCCAATATGGAAGGGTTATTTCAGTTCACTACTGAATCGTCCAGCGCCATCAGTACCTGAGCTCCCGCATGTTCAGAGAGCACATTACGATGTCAGTGAGGAACCGCCGACTGAGTCTGAAGTTTTGGATTGTGTCCGGAAAGTGAAGAATGGAAAGGCAGGTGGAGATGACAACATCACTGCTGAAATGCTGAAAGCTCTTCCTCCGTCTGGGAATCGTGAAATGACCAACACCATCCGTACCATATGGATGAGCGAAAAGATACCCGATTCGTGGAGACATGCGATCATCGTACCTCTTCACAAGAAGCTATCCTTCACGGATCCTAAGAACTACAGAGGAATCTCTCTACTTCGTGTCATGTACAAGGTTTTAGAACGTATCATTCTCGAGCGACTTATCAAACATCGTGAAAGAACGACCAGAGATGAGCAAGCTGGTTTTCGACCTGGAAGATCGACCATCGACCAAGTGTTCGTCGTGAGAAGAGTAATTGAATCGTGGCAGCGGTATTCGAAGCCATTACAGCTTGCTTTTTTGGACTTCGAAGCCGCGTTTGACTCTCCTCATCGTGATCGATTCCTCAATGCTCTGCGAGCAGATGGAGTCCCGGAAAAGTATGTTCGGTTAATCGAGGACATGAACAAAGGAACAACAGCAGCAGTTCGTACACCTGTCGGATTTACGTCAGCTTTCGAGGTGAAAACAGGAGTAAGGCAAGGAGCCGTTGCAGGACCTTTTCTTTTCAACTTCGCCGTTGATGACATCATGCGTAGAGTTGCAGAACAGTTTCCTGCGGATGTGACCCTAACACCATCAGGACGCTCCCTTGTCGACCTGGAGTACGCCGACGACATTGTGTTATTCGCTGAAAACAACGCAAAACTGCAAAGGATTGTGAACCTCGTTTCGAAGTATGCCGCAGCCTATGAACTTCGTCTTCGTCCCGACAAATGCAAGCAGATGTGGGTCTCTCAGAGGCCTTCAACGGGAGTTTGTGTTGACGGACAACGTATCGAACTGGTGGACGATTTCTGTTATTTGGGCTGTTTGCTGAAGAACGATGGTAGTTATGCAGCGGATATTCGACAACGATGTGCGAAAGCTACGTCCGCATTCAAATCTCTAACCAAGTGTTTGTGGTCTACCATCATCGCGAAGGAAGTCAAGTTGCGCGCCTACCTATCCGCTATTCGCCCTATCATGATGTACGGATCGGAGACGTGGGCAGCACCGAAGACGCAGATGGAAAGGTTGGATTGCACGGAGAGGAAGCTGTTTAGACGTTTGCTTGGATATTTCTGGCCGCGTGTATGCCATAACGAAGACCTTTACAAGGAAATCGACGCAGTACATCAACGCTTGACACGAGGGAGGTGCCAGCATCTCCTAACGCCATCTCAAGCAGCAATGGAAAGTCGACTTCGACTGCTCTGACATATACTAAGAAGAACGCCGGATCGTCTCGTACAACACGCTCTAAGAATGCTTCCAAATCCTGTCTGGAAACGGCCACCTGGGCGTAGGCGAAAGTTCTGGACGGATGTGGTTAAAGAGGATTTGAAGTCACTCGGCATCGAAAGACAGTTCAGGCGCGATGTTTCGTTTCGCAGGAAATGGAATAGTGACAGCTGGATGGAATGTGTTCAAATTGTGGCTGACGACCGTGAAAAATGGACACGGCTGACTACTAGGACGGCACACCTCGGTGAAGATGCGGAATGACCGCTTCAGGCGAAAGCCAACCGATTAAGTCAAGTAAGTCAAGTAAGCATATTACAAACCTGAGGTCTATTTGCCTACTCTTGCAGATTTAGGCTGATTAAGTGCGAAGCTTCTCACTATGGAAAATTTCACTGGTAAAATGCGGCTTTTCGCAATTTCCAAAATGTTGATCCAAACTTCTCCATAGGGCTTGTTTGGGATGCTTCACAAAATTCTTTGGTCTGACATTCGATTTTTCCGACATTACGTCATGCTACGGCGGGTGCACGGTATCCTTCGGCAGTTCGAGAACTTTTTTCGAAATATCGAGTTTTCGACTTATTTAATTTTCAAAAATTTTGATTAATCGAGTGGTTGGTTGACTCAATGTCGACTGTTCCAGTCGACATTAAAACTTGATGACTCAACATAAGTATAGTGTACGGTAGTTAGGTCGCAGTCTCTAGGCTTGCTTCTGAAATTTTTGGTGGGGTTTATTTGGAGCGCCGATCACAAATGGTTCATTCGCCAATTTTGAGTTAGTAACCTGCAGTAGCCTTCGGTATAACAACAATCGGCTTCCAGTCGAAAGTCCTGAGCCTGAATAAAAGCTGGATAATTTTTTGACCCTTTGAAGTTTTTGATGGATCCTCTTACCTTTTTGCGGAAACGCCCCTTCTCAGAATCTTCAGACATTTAGAAATTTTGAGTGCGAATTAAATATGAACCGTCACACACCTACAGCTCTCTATCCACGGTTTTGCAATACCTTTCGGGAAGTTGCAAGTAAGCCCTAGTAGGAGCACTGGGTCTGAACGGAGCCGTTCTACATCGAACGCAACTCATTTGATTCCTGAGGTCTCTACGGACGCCTTCAATTGTTCAATGTATAAATTAGCTAAGAGCAAGTTTATTGCAATTTCCAAATCGCTCCCGCCGCGAAGCGGCGGGAGAGGTTTGGTTTTGGTCGGGACTTGTGATCACTTAGATTTTGGTAAAGTAGTTGATAAAACCTGTAAGGTGCGTCCGAATGAGAATGGCCGCCCACGCGGCCGGCGTGCTTGGCAGGCGGCCGTCGCGTTCGCCGCTCTCGGACGAGCATGCGAAAAGTCCCCACCGCCATCGACAACGAACGAGGCCGGCACCGGCTGGCAGCAAGCACTGCGCCGATCAATCAGTGGGAGAGGGGAAGGCCGTCGTTGAAATCCAACACTCGTCCGAGGGCGACAGATGCGACGGCCGCCTGCCAAGCACGCCGACCGCGTGGGTCGCCATTCTCATTCGGGCACACTTTAAAAAAAATTTCTAGAGATTTCCTTTTGGATATAAGTGTGAGAGTCCAGAAGACAGACGCTGACAAAATTTGAGCCAAATCGATTCAAAAATAACAAAGTTAGATCGGCGGAAGCTTAGCTAAAATTCGTGTTGTGCGCCTGTAACGCGTCTCCCGTGTCCTGTTCCTCGTTCCTCGTTCCTGGCATCACGCACCCTTACTCAGACAATGGGATGGACCGACCGCGAGCGAAAAATCGCGTTTCGTACCTACCGCGTGCCACTATCGTACTGACCGCTGGCAAAAAAATGCATTTCGTGCCGAACGCGCGCATTCGCGTATTGACCGCGCGAGCGAAATAGTGCTCGCGGTCGATACGCCTGAGGTCCGTACCAACCGCTGGCGAAACTCCATAGAGGCGTACTGACCGCGAGCATTCATTTTCGAGCGCATTCAGTACGAAATATGACTTTTCGCTGCGGTCGGTACGTGAGCACACGCGGTCAGTACGTATGTGCTCACGTTCGGTACGCAGTCGTCCGCGTTCAGCACGCAAGGAAACTGGTCGGGGAGGGCGCTGGGTCAGTTTGCACCGTCGGTACGCAATCGTTCGCGTTCAGTACGCAAAAATTTTGGTAGGCGAGGTCGGTTTGTCAGTTTGCGCGGTTAGTACGCAAGTGTTCGTGTTCAGTACGCAAACGCCAGCGTTCAGTACGCAGGCAAACTGGTGGATGAGGTCGGTTTATCAGTTTGCGCGGTCAGTACGCAAGTATTCGCGTTCAGTACGCAATCGCTCGCGTTCAGTACGCAGGCGAACTGGTGAGTGAGGTCGGTTTGTCAGTTCGCGCGGTCGGTACGCAAGTGTTCGCGTTCAGTACGCAATCGCCCGCGAAAAAATTGTTGGAAAATTTTTCGAACGAACGAGAAATAAAAAAAATTCGTTTGAAAAAAATTGAACGAACGAATTTCGAAATTTATCGAAACTTTGATTTTTTTCAAAATTCGTTCGAAATTTCGCACTTTTTTCGAAATTTCGAATTTTTTCGAATTTTATTCGAAAAAGTCTCGAACAAGCAAATCTCGAGAGTCTTTCAGAAGTTGGGCGTTCAATTTTTGAAACTAATCGAAATCTTGATTGTTTTCGAAACTCGTTCTAAATTTCGAACTTTTTCAAATTTCTTTCGAAGTTTAGGATTTCTTTAGACTTCAAAATTTTGGATCCTTTAGCGAATGTTTCACACGTGTTCGATTTCTACTCAAGTCGCAAGCATGCTAAGCCCTTCTCCCTCATTTCAATCACTTCGAAATGGTGCTTATCGGGCCTATCCTGTCGAAGTCTCCTAATCAGTGCTATATTTTGTCATGACCGACCGCTACACTGCTTGCTCCTCCCGAACTCATGTGAGCGAAAAAGGCTTCATATCCCCGGTCCCAGACAAAACTATTTGAGCCGACGAGTTGTTCGCTCACGTCAACGACAATTCGTTCCAAGGAATAACGAAACAGCTTAACCTAAGGCTCAAGGAGCGAATTCAAAATCGAAAGAATTTGGAAAAAAAATCGAAAAATTTGATTTCGAACGAACCAAAATTGAAGAAATTTTGTTTGACGAAGTTTCGAACAAACAAAATTTCGAAAAAAATCCGTTCGTCAAAGTTTAGAAAGAACGGAAACGAAGGAAAGCAATTTGAAAAATCTTTCGAGAAATTTTCGAAATTTTTGCTCGTGTACAAATATACTCCCGGGGTCATATGCTCCGAACTTCCCTCTGGGGAATTCCTGAGGAAACGGCAAGAATGATACCACGCGCGGCGAGGAAACAGTCTGACTTCTTCCCGTAGAACGTTATCATCTGTGACAGTCATAGCAATGCAATGTAGAGCATTGTCCCGTATCGATCAGATTCCCCCCGACTCCCTCAGCATCCCCCAGCACTCTCTTGAATAATTTGAGAGGATTTACTCCTTTCTCATTTGTTTTGTTAATTTTTTCTCTTGTTGAATCATTCTGGTGTTGTAGTTTATTGTGATTCATTAATAATATTCATTTCACGTGGTTTCCTCACAGTTTAAGGTTGTTGAAGCATTTGAGCCTCCAATTTCGAAGTTCTGGTTCTGCAAATAGTTTTTTTGGTTGAACTCGATTTTTGTTGGAACGCTTCCGAACTTGCTGTGAAATTTTTTGCGAGATTTTGTTGCGCTGTTTAGTTTTAAATTTTCCAAAAATTAGCTGATGGCAGCAGCTTCTATTGTTAGTATTCACCTAGTTTTACTTTCTTGCAGTACAAATCGGAGTTATTATCACGGAAAAAAGGTTTCATTATTTATTTGCGGGTTCGGTGGCCCTGACTCTGAGAGATTTGGCCGAGAAATATCCGCAAAATGCCTGCTTGCCGCGTAGTAGCCGCGAAATAGCCGTTGAATAATGCTCGTCGGGAAATAGCGGAGAAATGGTGCTCCCCAGGTAAGTATACGACGCATCACAGATGCGTGATTTAGATTTCAGCACCTCCGCCGGATCGGTTACCAAAGTTTGAGGTACGGACCTCGCTCAGCCTCTGGAGACCCCGCCTAACTATCTGGCGTCCCCGGATAGCGGCTCGGAAAGCCGGCGACGGCTGCGTCTTGGTTACTTGTGGTTATTTCTCGTTATTTCTCGGTTATTTCTATTTCTTGTCCTTTTCGTGAAGAGCCGCTAAGTAGCCAACCGCGAGCCAATGCGGAGTGTGGTGGGCTATTTCGCGGCAATTTCTCAGCCAAAACTCCCAGAGGAGTTGGGTTCTATTTATTCCGAAGAGGGGAGGTTTTTTTTTCATTCTCATTGTTTTCGTTTTGCAAATTTATTAGACTGTTGCGCATTCGTGGATTAACACCTGCTGAATTTATCCGTTCAGCAATTTGCGTACAAGTGAACTTCCACCCAAAAAAGAAAAAACCCCATCAGAGGGATAAAAAGCACGTTTGAAATCGCGCTTTTCACTCTCGCCTTTTGATAGTTTGTATTGAATCGAATCCAAAATCAGAAAGCGAATCGAAAATCAGACAATGTAGAAAGTTCAATTAACCAAGAAAGTGAAAATTCTGTCTTGGAAAAGATATTCAAATTTTGGAGCCAAAAGCTCAAACGACATCGAAGCGTTATAGGCCCACGTGAAATGATCAAGATCATTAAAACCACAATAAAAAATAACATAAGAAAATTTAACAGTGGAAATGTACAGAAGAAAATTAAAATTAAGAAGTCACTCGGAGGAGCCATGGTGGACGTTAGCTATGCCTGCAGGTGCAACCCATGCGTCTCGATTTGGCGTAATGCATACCATGGACACAGCCTTACTTTCCGTTCCTACGTGCGTTTGAACCAAAAGCGCCCTATCACACGATCTCAACCACTGAAGAGCTCCAACTTTCCAAGTGAAGTAACCAAGGTAGGAAGGGCGACGCGCATGCTCGTACGCGAAGGTTGTCAAGAAGCCCCTAATGGGAGGTGCCTAACTAGAGCATCGCTCGAGGCAAGATTGAGGTCCACGGCAGATAATCAGAATTGTTATGGTGGTGTGTAATCAACATTCTGAAGCCAGACTTTCGGAAAGGAAAACCAGAAATATGGTGTTAGTCTAACCTGACGTTTTCTGGCTTCCACACATGCTATGTAAAGTCAGTCCGAATGAGACTGTTCGCCCACGCTGTCGGCGTGCGTGTTGATTGGCTGTTGCTAAGGTATTTTTTGGAACTGTGAAACGATTAGCAGGAATATCAGACAACTAGTGAACAGTATCCCAGCCAGCTGTATCTCAGTGTGGGTAGGTTCGTTCGAAAAATGCCCCAGTGACGGCCGCTCGACACGCTAGCCAACCGCGTGGGCGGACAGTCGTAGTCGGATAGTATTTAGCTGCGCTGCAGCTTCCTTCACAAAACTACACGGATCATGTAACGACTGAGGAAATTTTCAAAAAATTGATAAAATTGGACAAGAAATCATTGAGTTTGATCACAGTAACATCCTCAGTTTCTATTTTCAGCTTCAGTGTTTCCCAGTGAAGTTACAGGCTGTGAAAATACCATGTTCCCGTTGTCCTTCGCACGCCAGAGCTGAGGTCAAAGGCAGCGAGACCGCGTCGCAATGCATCTCAACCGCGTGTCAATAGCGTACCGACAGTCTGATAATGCGTAACGACCGCGTGGCAAGACGTATCGACCGCGTGGCAATGCGTGCTGACTGCGTGGCCCTACGTATCGACCGCGTGGAAATGCGTACTAACCACGTTGCATTGCGTCCCGACCGCATCGCAAGACGTACCGACGGCGCAACGATACGTACTAACGGCGTGGCAATGCGTACTGACCGCATGGCAGCACGTATTGACCGCGTGACAACGCGTACTAACCACGTTGCATTGCGTTCCGACCGCGTCGCAAGACGTACCGACGGCGCAACGATACGTACTAACAGCGTGGCAATGCGTACTGACCGCATGGCAGTACGTATTGACCGCGTGACAATGCGTACTAACCACATTGTATTGCGTCCTGACCGCGTCTCAAGACGTACCGACGGCGCGGCGATGCGTACTAACCGCGTGACAATGCGTACCGACCGCGTGACAGTGCGTACAGGCCGCGGGGCATAACGTACCGACCGCGCAGCGATGCGTACTGACCGCGTGGCATTCCGTACTGACCGCGTGGCACTGCGTACCGACCGCGGTCAAATTGCGTTCCAAACTTCGCCCATCCCGCCGTCGGTACGCTACCTGTACGCGGTCAGTACGGAACATGTCCGCGGTTGGTCCACCCCATTGTCTGAGTAGTAGTAAGCACTTCGATCAGTTGGGGAGGCAGGTAAGTTGGTATGTGGTCAGGTAAGCAGGCTGATGAGTATGTAGACAAAGAGTGCTTACTGTTTAACATTAACTACTTCACCTTTTACTACTTATCATATCAAGTGATATTATCAGTTGGTAGACCAAATCGCTTAAACACGTCGTAGGCTGTACTTTTCGATGGGAAGGGACAGGGGAAGTGACGAACAAGTTTGTTATTTACTGTTTCACATTAACTACTTTACTTCTTAAGGCTCATTCATAGCTAGTCGCTTCGACTAGTCGCGGCACTGCCAACAGTTACAAAACCCGTCGCGTCAACAGATCTTGCACTGAGCCGCGACGGTTTGGAACAGTTTGCAGTTTCAGACGTGATCGCCGAGCGATTGGGGTATTTCATAGCTAGTCGAAGCGACTTGCTTGTTTTTGTTAAGTCGCTTCGACTAATCGCTTCGCCTCCATGATGGAAGCGATTCATCTAGTCGAAGCGATTTGAAATCGCTAGACGAAGCGATTTGAAATAGCTTCGTCCAGCGATCTCAAATCGCGGCAGTTTTGTTGATCGCTTCGACAAGGTGATATGATAAACAGTAAAGCCCCATAGCTAGTCGCTTCGACTTCAAGTCGAAGCGACTAGCTATGGGGCTTTACTGTTTATCATATCAAGTGATATCATCAGTTGGTAGATCAAATCGCTAAAACACGTTGTAGGCTGCCCTTTTTCGTAGGGAAGGGACAGGGGAGTGACTAACAAGTTTGTTACTTACTGTTTCACATTAACTACTTTACTTCTTACTCATGTAGGGCATCTGATGACGTCATCAGGGTGTCATGTAAAGTACATAGGGCATCTGATGACGTCATCAGGGTGTCATGTAAAGTACATAGGGCATCTGATGACGTCATCAGGGTGTCATGTAAAGTACATAGGGCATCTGATGACGTCATCAGGGTGTCATGTAAAGTATATAGGGCATCTGATGACGTCATCGGGGTGTCATCTAAAGTACATAGGGCATCTGATGACGTCATCAGGGTGTCATGTAAAGTACATAGGGCATCTGATGACGTCATCAGGGTGTCATGTAAAGTACATAGGGCATCTGATGACGTCATCAGGGTGTCATCTAAAGTACATAGGGCATCTGATGACGTCATCAGGGTGTCATGTAAAGTACATAGAGCATCTGATGACGTCATCAGGGTGTCATGTAAAGTACATAGGGCATCTGATGACGTTATCAGGGTGTCATGTAAAGTACATAGGGCATGTGATGACGTCATCAGGGTGTCATGTAAAGTACATAGGGCATCTGATGACGTCATCGGGGTGTCATCTAAAGTACATAGGGCATCTGATGACGTCATCAGGGTGTCATGTAAAGTACATAGGGCATCTGATGACGTCATCGGGGTGTCATCTAAAGTACATAGGGCATCTGATGACGTCATCAGGGTGTCATGTAAAGTACATAGAGCATCTGATGACGTCATCAGGGTGTCATGTAAAGTACATAGGGCATCTGATGACGTTATCAGGGTGTCATGTAAAGTACATAGGGCATCTGATGACGTCATCAGGGTGCCATGTAAAGTACATAGGGCATCTGATGACGTCATCGGGGTGTCATGTAAAGTACATAGGACATCTGATGACGTCATCGGGGTGTCATCTAAAGTACATAGGGCATCTGATGACGTCATCAGGGTGTCATCTAAAGTATATAGGGCATCTGATGACGTCATCAGGGTGTCATGTAAAGTACATAGGGCATCTGATGACGTCATCGGGGTGTCATCTAAAGTACATAGGGCATCTGATGACGTCATCAGGGTGTCATGTAAAGTACATAGAGCATCTGATGACGTCATCAGGGTGTCATGTAAAGTACATAGAGCATCTGATGACGTCATCAGGGTGTCATGTAAAGTACATAGGGCATCTGATGACGTTATCAGGGTGTCATGTAAAGTACATAGGGCATCTGATGACGTCATCAGGGTGTCATGTAAAGTACATAGGGCATCTGATGACGTCATCAGGGTGTCATGTAAAGTACATAGGGCATCTGATGACGTCATCAGGGTGTCATCTAAAGTACATAGGGCATCTGATGACGTCATCAGGGTGTCATGTAAAGTACATAGGGCATCTGATGACGTCATCAGGGTGTCATGTAAAGTACATAGGGCATCTGATGACGTCATCAGGGTGTCATGTAAAGTACATAGGGCATCTGATGACGTCATCGGGGTGTCATCTAAAGTACATAGGGCATCTGATGACGTCATCAGGGTGTCATGTAAAGTACATAGAGCATCTGATGACGTCATCAGGGTGTCATGTAAAGTACATAGGGCATCTGATGACGTCATCAGGGTGTCATGTAAAGTACATAGGGCATCTGATGACGTCATCAGGGTGCCATGTAAAGTACATAGGGCATCTGATGACGTCATCGGGGTGTCATGTAAAGTACATAGGGCATCTGATGACGTCATCGGGGTGTCATCTAAAGTACATAGGGCATCTGATGACGTCATCAGGGTGTCATGTAAAGTACATAGGGCATCTGATGACGTCATCAGGGTGTCATGTAAAGTACATAGGGCATCTGATGACGTTATCAGGATGTCATGTAAAGTACATAGGGCATCTGATGACGTCATCAGGGTGTCATGTAAAGTACATAGGGCATCTGATGACGTCATCAGGGTGTCATGTAAAGTACATAGGGCATCTGATGACGTCATCAGGGTGTCATGTAAAGTACATAGGGCATCTGATGACGTTATCAGGGTGTCATGTAAAGTACATAGGGCATCTGATGACGTCATCAGGGTGTCATGTAAAGTACATAGGGCATCTGATGACGTCATCGGGATGTCAACTAAAGTACATAGGGCATCTGATGACGTCATCAGGGTGTCATGTAAAGTACATAGGGCATCTGATGACGTCATCGGGGTGTCATCTAAAGCACATAGGGCATCTGATGACGTTATCAGGGTGTCATGTAAAGTACATAGGACATCTGATGACGTCATCCGGGTGTCATCTAAAGTACATAGGGCATCTGATGACGTCATCAGGGTGTCATGTAAAGTACATAGGACATCTGATGACGTATTCGGGGTGTCATCTAAAGTACATAGGGCATCTGATGACGTCATCGGGGTGTCATGTAAAGTACATAGGGCATCTGATGACGTCATCGGGGTGTCATCTAAAGTACATAGGGCATCTGATGACGTCATCAGGGTGTCATGTAAAGTACATAGGGCATCTGATGACGTCATCAGGGTGTCATGTAAAGTACATAGGGCATCTGATGACGTCATCAGGGTGTCATCCAAAGCACATAGGGCATCTGATGACGTCATCGGGGTGTCATCTAAAGTACATAGGGCATCTGATGACGTCATCAGGGTGTCATGTAAAGTACATAGGGCATCTGATGACGTCATCAGGGTGTCATGTAAAGTACATAGAGCATCTGATGACGTCATCAGGGTGTCATGTAAAGTACATAGGGCATCTGATGACGTTATCAGGGTGTCATGTAAAGTACATAGGGCATCTGATGACGTCATCAGGGTGTCATGTAAAGTACATAGGGCATCTGATGACGTCATCAGGGTGTCATGTAAAGTACATAGGGCATCTGATGACGTCATCAGGGTGTCATCTAAAGTACATAGGGCATCTGATGACGTCATCAGGGTGTCATGTAAAGTACATAGGGCATCTGATGACGTCATCAGGGTGTCATGTAAAGTACATAGGGCATCTGATGACGTTATCAGGGTGTCATCTAAAGTTTATAGGGCATCTGATGACGTCATCAGGGTGTCATGTAAAGTACATAGAGCATCTGATGACGCCATCAGGATGTCATGTAAAGTACATAGGGCATCTGATGACGTCATCAGGGTGTCATGTAAAGTACATAGGGCATCTGATGACGTCATCGGGGTGTCATCTAAAGTACATAGGGCATCTGATGACGTCATCAGGGTGTCATGTAAAGTACATAGGGCATCTGATGACGTCATCGGGGTGTCATCTAAAGTACATAGGGCATCTGATGACGTTATCAGGGTGTCATGTAAAGTACATAGGGCATCTGATGACGTCATCAGGGTGTCATGTAAAGTACATAGGGCATCTGATGACGTCATCGGGGTGTCATGTAAAGTACATAGGGCATCTGATGACGTCATCGGGGTGTCATCTAAAGTACATAGGGCATCTGATGACGTCATCGGGGTGTCATCTAAAGTACATAGGGCATCTGATGACGTCATCAGGGTGTCATGTAAAGTACATAGGGCATCTGATGACGTCATCAGGGTGTCATGTAAAGTACATAGGGCATCTGATGACGTCATCAGGGTGTCATGTAAAGTACATAGAGCATCTGATGACGTCATCAGGGTGTCATGTAAAGTACATAGGGCATCTGATGACGTCATCAGGGTGTCATGTAAAGTACATAGGGCATCTGATGACGTCATCAGGGTGTCATCTAAAGTACATAGGGCATCTGATGACGTCATCAGGGTGTCATGTAAAGTACATAGAGCATCTGATGACGTCATCAGGGTGTCATGTAAAGTACATAGGGCATCTGATGACGTTATCAGGGTGTCATGTAAAGTACATAGGGCATCTGATGACGTCATCAGGGTGTCATGTAAAGTACATAGGGCATCTGATGACGTCATCGGGGTGTCATGTAAAGTACATAGGGCATCTGATGACGTCATCGGGGTGTCATCTAAAGTACATAGGGCATCTGATGACGTCATCAGGGTGTCATGTAAAGTACATAGAGCATCTGATGACGTCATCAGGGTGTCATGTAAAGTACATAGGGCATCTGATGACGTTATCAGGGTGTCATGTAAAGTACATAGGGCATCTGATGACGTCATCAGGGTGTCATGTAAAGTACATAGGGCATCTGATGACGTCATCGGGGTGTCATCTAAAGTACATAGGGCATCTGATGACGTCATCAGGGTGTCATGTAAAGTACATAGAGCATCTGATGACGTCATCAGGGTGTCATGTAAAGTACATAGGGCATCTGATGACGTTATCAGGGTGTCATGTAAAGTACATAGGGCATGTGATGACGTCATCAGGGTGTCATGTAAAGTACATAGGGCATCTGATGACGTCATCGGGGTGTCATGTAAAGTACATAGGGCATCTGATGACGTCATCGGGGTGTCATCTAAAGTACATAGGGCATCTGATGACGTCATCAGGGTGTCATGTAAAGTACATAGAGCATCTGATGACGTCATCAGGGTGTCATGTAAAGTACATAGGGCATCTGATGACGTTATCAGGGTGTCATGTAAAGTACATAGGGCATGTGATGACGTCATCAGGGTGTCATGTAAAGTACATAGGGCATCTGATGACGTCATCGGGGTGTCATCTAAAGCACATAGGGCATCTGATGACGTTATCAGGGTGTCATGTAAAGTACATAGGACATCTGATGACGTCATCCGGGTGTCATCTAAAGTACATAGAGCATCTGATGACGTCATCAGGGTGTCATGTAAAGTACATAGGGCATCTGATGACGTTATCAGGGTGTCATGTAAAGTACATAGGGCATGTGATGACGTCATCAGGGTGTCATGTAGAGTACATAGGGCATCTGATGACGTCATCGGGGTGTCATGTAAAGTACATAGGGCATCTGATGACGTCATCGGGGTGTCATCTAAAGTACATAGGGCATCTGATGACGTCATCAGGGTGTCATGTAAAGTACATAGAGCATCTGATGACGTCATCAGGGTGTCATGTAAAGTACATAGGGCATCTGATGACGTTATCAGGGTGTCATGTAAAGTACATAGGGCATCTGATGACGTCATCAGGGTGTCATGTAAAGTACATAGGGCATCTGATGACGTCATCAGGGTGTCATCTAAAGCACATAGGGCATCTGATGACGTCATCAGGGTGTCATGTAAAGTACATAGAGCATCTGATGACGTCATCAGGGTGTCATGTAAAGTACATAGGGCATCTGATGACGTTATCAGGGTGTCATGTAAAGTACATAGGGCATCTGATGACGTCATCAGGGTGTCATGTAAAGTACATAGGGCATCTGATGACGTCATCAGGGTGTCATGTAAAGTACATAGGGCATCTGATGACGTCATCAGGGTGTCATCTAAAGTACATAGGGCATCTGATGACGTCATCAGGGTGTCATGTAAAGTACATAGAGCATCTGATGACGTCATCAGGGTGTCATGTAAAGTGCATAGGGCATCTGATGACGTTATCAGGGTGTCATGTAAAGTA
Source organism: Aplectana chamaeleonis (assembly GCA_029168955.1). Classification (NCBI taxonomy): domain Eukaryota; kingdom Metazoa; phylum Nematoda; class Chromadorea; order Rhabditida; family Cosmocercidae; genus Aplectana; species Aplectana chamaeleonis. The sequence continues at coordinate 10,503 of JAPDOI010001404.1, read as the reverse complement.
CATAGGGCATGTGATGACGTCATCAGGGTGTCATGTAAAGTACATAGGGCATCTGATGACGTCATCGGGGTGTCATCTAAAGCACATAGGGCATCTGATGACGTTATCAGGGTGTCATGTAAAGTACATAGGACATCTGATGACGTCATCCGGGTGTCATCTAAAGTACATAGGGCATCTGATGACGTCATCAGGGTGTCATGTAAAGTACATAGGACATCTGATGACGTATTCGGGGTGTCATCTAAAGTACATAGGGCATCTGATGACGTCATCAGGGTGTCATGTGAAGTACATAGGGCATCTGATGACGTCATCATGGTGTCATGTAAAGTACATAGGGCATCTGATGACGTCATCATGGTGTCATGTAAAGTACATAGGACATCTGATGACGTCATCGGGGTGTCATCTAAAGTACATAGGGCATCTGATGACGTCATCAGGGTGTCATCTAAAGTATATAGGGCATCTGATGACGTCATCAGGGTGTCATGTAAAGTACATAGGGCATCTGATGACGTCATCGGGGTGTCATCTAAAGTACATAGGGCATCTGATGACGTCATCAGGGTGTCATGTAAAGTACATAGAGCATCTGATGACGTCATCAGGGTGTCATGTAAAGTACATAGAGCATCTGATGACGTCATCAGGGTGTCATGTAAAGTACATAGGGCATCTGATGACGTTATCAGGGTGTCATGTAAAGTACATAGGGCATGTGATGACGTCATCAGGGTGTCATGTAAAGTACATAGGGCATCTGATGACGTCATCGGGGTGTCATGTAAAGTACATAGGGCATCTGATGACGTCATCGGGGTGTCATCTAAAGTACATAGGGCATCTGATGACGTCATCAGGGTGTCATGTAAAGTACATAGGGCATCTGATGACGTCATCAGGGTGTCATGTAAAGTACATAGGGCATCTGATGACGTCATCAGGGTGTCATGTAAAGTACATAGGGCATCTGATGACGTCATCAGGGTGTCATCTAAAGTACATAGGGCATCTGATGACGTCATCAGGGTGTCATGTAAAGTACATAGAGCATCTGATGACGTCATCAGGGTGTCATGTAAAGTACATAGGGCATCTGATGACGTTATCAGGGTGTCATGTAAAGTACATAGGGCATCTGATGACGTCATCAGGGTGTCATCTAAAGTACATAGGGCATCTGATGACGTCATCAGGGTGTCATGTAAAGTACATAGGGCATCTGATGACGTCATCGGGGTGTCATCTAAAGTACATAGGGCATCTGATGACGTCATCAGGGTGTCATGTAAAGTACATAGAGCATCTGATGACGTCATCAGGGTGTCATGTAAAGTACATAGGGCATCTGATGACGTTATCAGGGTGTCATGTAAAGTACATAGGGCATGTGATGACGTCATCAGGGTGTCATGTAAAGTACATAGGGCATCTGATGACGTCATCGGGGTGTCATGTAAAGTACATAGGGCATCTGATGACGTCATCGGGGTGTCATCTAAAGTACATAGGGCATCTGATGACGTCATCAGGGTGTCATGTAAAGTACATAGAGCATCTGATGACGTCATCAGGGTGTCATGTAAAGTACATAGGGCATCTGATGACGTTATCAGGGTGTCATGTAAAGTACATAGGGCATCTGATGACGTCATCAGGGTGTCATGTAAAGTACATAGGGCATCTGATGACGTCATCGGGGTGTCATCTAAAGCACATAGGGCATCTGATGACGTTATCAGGGTGTCATGTAAAGTACATAGGACATCTGATGACGTCATCCGGGTGTCATCTAAAGTACATAGGGCATCTGATGACGTCATCAGGGTGTCATGTAAAGTACATAGGACATCTGATGACGTATTCGGGGTGTCATCTAAAGTACATAGGGCATCTGATGACGTCATCAGGGTGTCATGTGAAGTACATAGGGCATCTGATGACGTCATCATGGTGTCATGTAAAGTACATAGGACATCTGATGACGTCATCGGGGTGTCATCTAAAGTACATAGGGCATCTGATGACGTCATCAGGGTGTCATCTAAAGTACATAGGGCATCTGATGACGTCATCAGGGTGTCATCCAAAGCACATAGGGCATCTGATGACGTCATCGGGGTGTCATCTAAAGTACATAGGGCATCTGATGACGTCATCAGGGTGTCATGTAAAGTACATAGGGCATCTGATGACGTCATCAGGGTGTCATGTAAAGTACATAGGGCATCTGATGACGTCATCGGGGTGTCATCTAAAGTACATAGGGCATCTGATGACGTCATCAGGGTGTCATGTAAAGTACATAGGGCATCTGATGACGTCATCAGGGTGTCATGTAAAGTACATAGGGCATCTGATGACGTCATCAGGGTGTCATGTAAAGTACATAGGGCATCTGATGACGTCATCAGGGTGTCATGTAAAGTACATAGGGCATCTGATGACGTCATCAGGGTGTCATCTAAAGTACATAGGGCATCTGATGACGTCATCAGGGTGTCATGTAAAGTACATAGGGCATCTGATGACGTCATCAGGGTGTCATGTAAAGTACATAGGGCATCTGATGACGTCATCAGGGTGTCATGTAAAGTACATAGGGCATCTGATGACGTCATCAGGGTGTCATGTAAAGTACATAGGGCATCTGATGACGTCATCAGGGTGTCATGTAAAGTACATAGGGCATCTGATGACGTCATCAGGGTGTCATGTAAAGTACATAGGGCATCTGATGACGTCATCAGGGTGTCATGTAAAGTACATAGGGCATCTGATGACGTCATCAGGGTGTCATCTAAAGTACATAGGGCATCTGATGACGTCATCAGGGTGTCATGTAAAGTACATAGGGCATCTGATGACGTCATCAGGGTGTCATGTAAAGTACATAGGGCATCTGATGACGTCATCAGGGTGTCATGTAAAGTACATAGGGCATCTGATGACGTCATCAGGGTGTCATGTAAAGTACATAGGGCATCTGATGACGTCATCAGGGTGTCATGTAAAGTACATAGGGCATCTGATGACGTCATCAGGGTGTCATCTAAAGTACATAGGGCATCTGATGACGTCATCGGGGTGTCATGTAAAGTACATAGGGCATCTGATGACGTCATCAGGGTGTCATGTAAAGTACATAGGGCATCTGATGACGTCATCAGGGTGTCATGTAAAGTACATAGGGCATCTGATGACGTCATCAGGGTGTCATGTAAAGTACATAGGGCATCTGATGACGTCATCAGGGTGTCATGTAAAGTACATAGGGCATCTGATGACGTCATCAGGGTGTCATGTAAAGTACATAGGGCATCTGATGACGTCATCGGGGTGTCATCTAAAGTACATAGGGCATCTGATGACGTCATCAGGGTGTCATGTAAAGTACATAGAGCATCTGATGACGTCATCAGGGTGTCATGTAAAGTACATAGGGCATCTGATGACGTTATCAGGGTGTCATGTAAAGTACATAGGGCATCTGATGACGTCATCAGGGTGTCATGTAAAGTACATAGGGCATCTGATGACGTCATCAGGGTGTCATGTAAAGTACATAGGGCATCTGATGACGTCATCAGGGTGTCATGTAAAGTACATAGGGCATCTGATGACGTCATCAGGGTGTCATGTAAAGTACATAGGGCATCTGATGACGTCATCAGGGTGTCATGTAAAGTACATAGGGCATCTGATGACGTCATCAGGGTGTCATGTAAAGTACATAGGGCATCTGATGACGTCATCAGGGTGTCATGTAAAGTACATAGGGCATCTGATGACGTCATCGGGGTGTCATCTAAAGTACATAGGGCATCTGATGACGTCATCAGGGTGTCATGTAAAGTACATAGGGCATCTGATGACGTCATCAGGGTGTCATCTAAAGTACATAGGGCATCTGATGACGTCATCAGGGTGTCATGTAAAGTACATAGGGCATCTGATGACGTCATCAGGGTGTCATCTAAAGTACATAGGGCATCTGATGACGTCATCAGGGTGTCATGTAAAGTACATAGGGCATCTGATGACGTCATCAGGGTGTCATGTAAAGTACATAGGGCATCTGATGACGTCATCAGGGTGTCATGTAAAGTACATAGGGCATCTGATGACGTCATCAGGGTGTCATGTAAAGTACATAGGGCATCTGATGACGTCATCAGGGTGTCATGTAAAGTACATAGGGCATCTGATGACGTCATCAGGGTGTCATGTAAAGTACATAGGGCATCTGATGACGTCATCAGGGTGTCATCTAAAGTACATAGGGCATCTGATGACGTCATCAGGGTGTCATGTAAAGTACATAGGGCATCTGATGACGTCATCAGGGTGTCATGTAAAGTACATAGGGCATCTGATGACGTCATCAGGGTGTCATGTAAAGTACATAGGGCATCTGATGACGTCATCAGGGTGTCATGTAAAGTACATAGGGCATCTGATGACGTCATCAGGGTGTCATGTAAAGTACATAGGGCATCTGATGACGTCATCAGGGTGTCATGTAAAGTACATAGGGCATCTGATGACGTCATCAGGGTGTCATCTAAAGTACATGGGGCATCTGATGACGTCATCAGGGTGTCATGTAAAGTACATAGGGCATCTGATGACGTCATCAGGGTGTCATGTAAAGTACATAGGGCATCTGATGACGTCATCAGGGTGTCATGTAAAGTACATAGGGCATCTGATGACGTCATCAGGGTGTCATCTAAAGTACATAGGGCATCTGATGACGTCATCAGGGTGTCATGTAAAGTACATAGAGCATCTGATGACGTCATCAGGGTGTCATGTAAAGTACATAGGGCATCTGATGACGTCATCAGGGTGTCATGTAAAGTACATAGGGCATCTGATGACGTCATCAGGGTGTCATCTAAAGTACATAGGGCATCTGATGACGTCATCAGGGTGTCATGTAAAGTACATAGGGCATCTGATGACGTCATCAGGGTGTCATCTAAAGTACATAGGGCATCTGATGACGTCATCAGGGTGTCATGTAAAGTACATAGGGCATCTGATGACGTCATCAGGGTGTCATGTAAAGTACATAGGGCATCTGATGACGTCATCAGGGTGTCATGTAAAGTACATAGGGCATCTGATGACGTCATCAGGGTGTCATGTAAAGTACATAGGGCATCTGATGACGTCATCAGGGTGTCATGTAAAGTACATAGGGCATCTGATGACGTCATCAGGGTGTCATCTAAAGTACATAGGGCATCTGATGACGTCATCAGGGTGTCATGTAAAGTACATAGGGCATCTGATGACGTCATCAGGGTGTCATGTAAAGTACATAGGGCATCTGATGACGTCATCAGGGTGTCATGTAAAGTACATAGGGCATCTGATGACGTCATCAGGGTGTCATGTAAAGTACATAGGGCATCTGATGACGTCATCAGGGTGTCATCTAAAGTACATAGGGCATCTGATGACGTCATCAGGGTGTCATGTAAAGTACATAGGGCATCTGATGACGTCATCAGGGTGTCATCTAAAGTACATAGGGCATCTGATGACGTCATCAGGGTGTCATGTAAAGTACATAGGGCATCTGATGACGTCATCAGGGTGTCATGTAAAGTACATAGGGCATCTGATGACGTCATCAGGGTGTCATCTAAAGTACATAGGGCATCTGATGACGTCATCAGGGTGTCATGTAAAGTACATAGGGCATCTGATGACGTCATCGGGGTGTCATCTAAAGTACATAGGGCATCTGATGACGTCATCAGGGTGTCATGTAAAGTACATAGGGCATCTGATGACGTCATCAGGGTGTCATGTAAAGTACATAGGGCATCTGATGACGTCATCAGGGTGTCATGTAAAGTACATAGGGCATCTGATGACGTCATCAGGGTGTCATGTAAAGTACATAGGGCATCTGATGACGTCATCAGGGTGTCATGTAAAGTACATAGGGCATCTGATGACGTCATCAGGGTGTCATGTAAAGTACATAGGGCATCTGATGACGTCATCAGGGTGTCATGTAAAGTACATAGGGCATCTGATGACGTCATCAGGGTGTCATCTAAAGTACATAGGGCATCTGATGACGTCATCAGGGTGTCATGTAAAGTACATAGGGCATCTGATGACGTCATCAGGGTGTCATGTAAAGTACATAGGGCATCTGATGACGTCATCAGGGTGTCATCTAAAGTACATAGGGCATCTGATGACGTCATCAGGGTGTCATGTAAAGTACATAGGGCATCTGATGACGTCATCAGGGTGTCATGTAAAGTACATAGGGCATCTGATGACGTCATCAGGGGTGTCATGTAAAGTACATAGGGCATCTGATGACGTCATCAGGGTGTCATGTAAAGTACATAGGGCATCCGATGACGTCATCAGGGTGTCATGTAAAGTACATAGGGCATCTGATGACGTCATCAGGGTGTCATGTAAAGTACATAGGGCATCTGATGACGTCATCAGGGTGTCATGTAAAGTACATAGGGCATCTGATGACGTCATCAGGGTGTCATGTAAAGTACATAGGGCATCTGATGACGTCATCAGGGTGTCATCTCAAGTACATAGGGCATCTGATGACGTCATCAGGGTGTCATGTAAAGTACATAGGGCATCTGATGACGTCATCAGGGTGTCATGTAAAGTACATAGGGCATCTGATGACGTCATCAGGGTGTCATGTAAAGTACATAGGGCATCTGATGACGTCATCAGGGTGTCATGTAAAGTACATAGGGCATCTGATGTGGTCATCAGGGTGTCATGTAAAGTACATAGGGCATCTGATGACGTCATCAGGGTGTCATGTAAAGTACATAGGGCATCTGATGACGTCATCAGGGTGTCCTGTAAAGTACATAGGGCATCTGATGACGTCATCAGGGTGTCATGTAAAGTACATAGGGCATCTGATGACGTCATCAGGTGTCATGTAAAGTACATAGGGCATCTGATGACGTCATCAGGGTGTCATGTAAAGTACATAGGGCATCTGATGACGTCATCAGGGTGTCATGTAAAGTACATAGGGCATCTGATGACGTCATCAGGGTGTCATGTAAAGTACATAGGGCATCTGATGACGTCATCAGGGTGTCATGTAAAGTACATAGGGCATCTGATGACGTCATCAGGGTGTCATGTAAAGTACATAGGGCATCTGATGACGTCATCAGGGTGTCATGTAAAGTACATAGGGCATCTGATGACGTCATCAGGGTGTCATGTAAAGTACATAGGGCATCTGATGACGTCATCAGGGTGTCATGTAAAGTACATAGGGCATCTGATGACGTCATCAGGGTGTCATGTAAAGTACATAGGGCATCTGATGACGTCATCGGGGTGTCATGTAAAGTACATAGGGCATCTGATGACGTCATCAAGGTGTCATCTAAAGTACATAGGGCATCTGTGGACGTCATCAGGGTGTCATGTAAGGTACATAGGGCATCTGATGACGTCATCAGGATGTCATGTAAAGTACATAGGGCATCTGATGACGTCATCAGGGTGTCATGTAAAGTACATAGGGCATCTGATGACGTCATCAGGGTGTCATGTAAAGTACATAGGGCATCTGATGACGTCATCAGGGTGTCATGTAAAGTACATAGGGCATCTGATGACGTCATCAGGGTGTCATGTAAAGTACATAGGGCATCTGATGACGTCATCAGGGTGTCATGTAAAGTACATAGGGCATCTGATGACGTCATCGGGGTGTCATGTAAAGTACATAGGGCATCTGATGACGTCATCAGGGTGTCATGTAAAGTACATAGGGCATCTGATGACGTCATCAGGGTGTCATGTAAAGTACATAGGGCATCTGATGACGTCATCAGGGTGTCATGTAAAGTACATAGGGCATCTGATGACGTCATCAGGGTGTCATCTAAAGTACATAGGGCATCTGATGACGTCATCAGGGTGTCATGTAAAGTACATAGGGCATCTGATGACGTCATCAGGGTGTCATGTAAAGTACATAGGGCATCTGATGACGTCATCAGGGTGTCATGTAAAGTACATAGGGCATCTGATGACGTCATCAGGGTGTCATGTAAAGTACATAGGGCATCTGATGACGTCATCAGGGTGTCATCTAAAGTACATAGGGCATCTGATGACGTCATCAGGGTGTCATGTAAAGTACATAGGGCATCTGATGACGTCATCAGGGTGTCATGTAAAGTACATAGGGCATCTGATGACGTCATCAGGGTGTCATGTAAAGTACATAGGGCATCTGATGACGTCATCAGGGTGTCATGTAAAGTACATAGGGCATCTGATGACGTCATCAGGGTGTCATGTAAAGTACATAGGGCATCTGATGACGTCATCAGGGTGTCATGTAAAGTACATAGGGCATCTGATGACGTCATCAGGGTGTCATGTAAAGTACATAGGGCATCTGATGACGTCATCAGGGTGTCATGTAAAGTACATAGGGCATCTGATGACGTCATCAGGGTGTCATGTAAAGTACATAGGGCATCTGATGACGTCATCAGGGTGTCATGTAAAGTACATAGGGCATCTGATGACGTCATCAGGGTGTCATCTAAAGTACATAGGGCATCTGATGACGTCATCAGGTTGTCATGTAAAGTACATAGGGCATCTGATGACGTCATCGGGGTGTCATCTAAAGTACATAGGGCATCTGATGACGTCATCAGGGTGTCATGTAAAGTACATAGGGCATCTGATGACGTCATCAGGGTGTCATGTAAAGTACATAGGGCATCTGATGACGTCATCAGGGTGTCATGTAAAGTACATAGGGCATCTGATGACGTCATCAGGGTGTCATCTAAAGTACATAGGGCATCTGATGACGTCATCAGGGTGTCATGTAAAGTACATAGGGCATCTGATGACGTCATCATGGTGTCATGTAAAGTACATAGGGCATCTGATGACGTCATCAGGGTGTCATGTAAAGTACATAGGGCATCTGATGACGTCATCAGGGTGTCATCTAAAGTACATAGGGCATCTGATGACGTCATCAGGGTGTCATCTAAAGTACATAGGGCATCTGATGACGTCATCAGGGTGTCATGTAAAGTACATAGGGCATCTGATGACGTCATCAGGGTGTCATCTAAAGTACATAGGGCATCTGATGACGTCATCAGGGTGTCATGTAAAGTACATAGAGCATCTGATGACGTCATCAGGGTGTCATGTAAAGTACATAGGGCATCTGATGACGTTATCAGGGTGTCATGTAAAGTACATAGGGCATCTGATGACGTCATCAGGGTGTCATCTAAAGTACATAGGGCATCTGATGACGTCATCAGGGTGTCATGTAAAGTACATAGGGCATCTGATGACGTCATCAGGGTGTCATCTAAAGTACATAGGGCATCTGATGACGTCATCAGGGTGTCATGTAAAGTACATAGGGCATCTGATGACGTCATCAGGGTGTCATGTAAAGTACATAGGGCATCTGATGACGTCATCGGGTGTCGTGTAAAGTACATAGGGCATCTGATGACGTCATCAGGTGTCATCTAAAGTACATAGGGCATCTGATGACGTCATCAGGGGTGTCATGTAAAGTACATAGAGCATCTGATGACGTCATCAGGGTGTCACGTAAAGTACATAGGGCATCTGATGACGTCATCAGGGTGTCATGTAAAGTACATAGGGCATCTGATGACGTCATCAGGGTGTCATGTAAAGTACATAGGGCATCTGATGACGTCATGAGGGTGTCATGTAAAGTACATAGGGCATCTGATGACGTCATCAGGGTGTCATATAAAGTACATAGGGCATCTGATGACGTCATGAGGGTGTCATGTAAAGTACATAGGGAATCTGATGACGTCATCAGGGTGTCATGTAAAGTACATAGGGCATCTAATGACGTCATCAGGGTGTCATCTAAAGTACATAGGGCATCTGATGACGTCATCAGGGTGTCATGTAAAGTACATAGGGCATCTGATGACGTCATCAGGTGTCATCTAAAAGTACATAGGGCATCTGATGACGTCATCAGGGTGTCATCTAAAGTTTATAGGGCATCTGATGACGTCATCAGGGTGTCAGCTATAGTACATAGGGCATCTGGTGACGGTATCAGGGTGTGATCTGGAGTACAAAGGGCATCTGATGACGTCATCAGGGTGTCATGTAAAGTACATAGGGCATCTGATGACGTCATCAGGGTGTCATCTAAAGTACATAGAGCATCTGATGACGTCATCAGGGTGTCATGTAAAGTACATAGGGCATCTGATGACGTCATCAGGGTGTCATCTAAAGTACATAGAGCATCTGATGACGTCATCAGGGTGTCATGTAAAGTACATAGGGCATCTGATGACGTCATCAGGGTGTCATGTAAAGTACATAGGGCATCTGATGACGTCATCAGGGTGTCATGTAAAGTACATAGAGCATCTGATGACCGTATCAGGGTGTCATGTAAAGAACATA